>NW_004624829.1:2098252-2129433 GCF_000247695.1 Heterocephalus glaber
TGTTGTATACCTACAATGTACCAATAAAAGAATTTAATAAAGAAAAATAAATAAATTTTAAAAACCCAAAAACAACAACAACAAAAAGGCCTCAGTTCCTTACCACATAGCCCTCTCTGTAAGGCCACCTTGAGTGTCTTCATGACATGGCAGCTGGCTTTCCCCAGAGCAAGCAATTCAAAAGAAAGCAAGGTAGAAGAAGTGTGCACACTATTATTTCTGTTATATTATATTGGTTGCAAAGGGCCACCCTATTCATCATGGGAGATTGCATAAGGGTCTGAATACTGGGAGACAAGGACCATTGAGGTCATCATGGAGCCTAGACAACACATCCATTGACTCCTGGCCCTCATTGATTGAGGGTTTACCCTATGTGGGTTGCATAAGCACCAGAAGGGATCAAAGAAAGCCTCAGTTGGAAGGGTTTGTAGGTACTTGAGGTGAGAAGCTACTGTCTTTCTGGGAATTGTCCCCTGTGGCTGCAGGTGAACTCATAAGTGGCCTTGGGGCTTTGGGAAGGAGGCTTACCAGCATCTATCACATGCCCCATGGCTACCATTAGTGACACAAGATTTTTGGGTATATCCTTGATAATGAAGAGAAACCTTTGACAGTTCAGACTTGTAGGCAGAACAAAACTATCAGTTGGTGGCAAACCGGTTGGTTGGTGGTAAGGTAGTTACACCTTTGGGATGTCCTCTGGGTGACTGTTACACCAGGCTGAGCTTTGAGCTTTTGGAAGTTCATCATCCCAGAACACCAAAGCCAGCCTGCTCCTCATATTATTAAACAGTATAAAATCACAGGCCAGCCTTGGGCACAGGTCCAGCCATGTTCTTGAAAAATGGGAAGGGAGCTGGAATCAAAGGCAGGGGGCAAGATTTAGAGTCGAATGTGGTAAAGGTTCTTCTCAAGGTAACCTAGAGTAGGAGGAAATGATGATAGATCAATGCCTGGCAGCATTGCCTAGCACTGGATTTAAAGCACTGGCATCATCGGGCTCCATCACTCATGCCACCTAATTCTGCTGCCCTATAAAGGAGCAAAAGCACAAGCAGAGAGGGGAAAGGTAGGAATAGGGCAACCAAGGGATAGGAAGGAAAACAGACCTATGTACAAGTCAGGGCCCTTGCTGAGTGACCAAAGCTAGAGGATCATATATCCTGGCTGGCCAGGACAATCCTGGTTTAATCTGTTGTTCTGGAATAGTTGTTAATAGCATCTCCTTTTACTCTTAAAGGCATCCAGGTTTGGATGGTAAATTACATGTTCATCTTCCCCCATAGCACACTGTACTGTCCCAAACATAACCTTCTTCTCAATCAATTGTAAATATTTAATGGCTGCCTTGTCTGCTCAGGTGTAATTTGTGAGAGGAGACCATGTCTGACTTTTACACTACTATATCTCAAGTACTGGCATTGGTGAAGTGCTTAATATATACTTTACTTACTTAATGAATGAGTGACTGAATCGATGAATGAATGGACTAACTCTTTTTTCAAAGGTGTCGTATGTTAGAATGAATTGAGGGGAAGGAAGGGGGAAGTCATTAAGCCTAAGATTCTAAGGGGAGCCATAGGAGGCATGTGTTAAAACCCCAGGTCAATGCTTCGTTCAAATGTATTCCCTTCATTTAGTTCCAGGGCTCTGGGACCAGATGGTGTGTGCTCACAAACAGCTGCTGCTAGTGAAAAGTTCAGGGTTGTCAAATGTTCGGAAAAGCCCCAAGTGTGAACCAACAGGATCTGCCTCTCTGATCTCTAAGAGTCTGCCATGTCAGCGAGTGCTTCTGAAAGCCAGGAAATTGTGTTATCAGTGACATGGTGACTGAATGCACATTTGCTGTATTTTTTCCTTTTCAGGGAGAGAGAGCCAAGCATTTTGCCACCAAACAAGGACCATTTATGGAGTAGTCAGTTGCATGGGGCTGCCATGTGATCCTAAGCTTAAATCTTAGCCCATCTCACAAAGCCAAAAAACACAGGCCCTGCATTTGGGAGACCAGAAAAAATGAAAAATGACAGCCAAAGCCAGAGCTCTGCAGAACTGCTGTATGGTGACTAATTTAGAAGGGAAACTTCAACATCTCCAGTAGTGCAGTTTGATTTATTTCCCCCAGCTTGTTCAAAGACACTGAAAACTCCTTTGTACTTGAGTCTTAAATACCCCAACAAAAGCTGCTGTTATTATTTTTCTTTTAGGTTTTAGAAATTGAGTGAGGACACTTCTTAAGTAATGGGACATTGAGTCATAGCACCTGTCTTCTCTTTCTTGTTCTGTCATTAGGTCATTGTCGAGAGGCTACTTTTGTTGTTGTTATGTCTTTTTCTTCTAAGTTGAAAATCACTATGTGACTACATCATTACAGAACATAGATTTTCCTGATCCAGTCCTTTCCAAGCACAATTCCAAAACATAGCCCTTAAAAAATTCCCACAAAAGTAGAAAACTTCTCAGCAAACAATCTGATATTTACCTAGCAACTACCAGAATACATGTTATTACAGTACAATAACAGCAGGCTAAGGCAGTAAATAATAAGTAATAATATTATAGTTGAGAGGTAGAGAATGGATAGGCAAGCAGAAGAAACAGCCTTCTAAGAAGGGGAACAACATTGGTGAAGTCATAGAACACAGATGGCAAACTAGGGCCTGATGACCAAGTTCAGCCTGCCATGAATTTGTAAATAAAGTTTTATTGGGACACAGTCATGTTCATTCATTTATTTATTAGCTATGGCTGCTTTCTTGTTACAACACAGAGTTGGGTAATTGTTATAGACCATAGGATCCCCAAACACTAAAATATTTACTAATATTTAAATATTTGCTGAGTCCTGGCATAGACCATGGTGGAAGTGGGAGTGACTTTTTCTAAAATGGATTTTCAAAGACTGAATAGGAATAGAAAGAAGAGCCAGATCATAGCCAGATGGTAGAGATCTTCAAAAGTCTCACGAAGAGAGAAAATATTATTTTTACTCTGTAGCAAACTCAGCCTCAGAAACAGATACTGAAAAATGTAGAGAAATGGAAACTACATAAATGTATTAAATAGATCTATGCTTTTATCTGTCCATCCATCCATCCATTCATTTGCCCATTGAGCATACATTTATATATTTTTACAGAATCATTTTGTTACTCAAAACATGGCAATTGTAGGGAAAACACATTTTTAAAAATACAAATGAGTCCACCTCTCAAAGAAGAAAACCACCCATATTCCTACAACCATAGGTAAAACCACTGTTAAATTTCTGTGTGCTTCCTTCTTATCTTTTTCCTCCACAGAAAAGGAAGTTTTTATTGAATGCTTACTATATGCCAGGAAGTATGCTAAGCACTGAGGATATAAAATGGCAGAAGCTTGGTCACAGCTGCAAAGATAGAGAGCAATGGCTCAAATCACTAAAATTTGGAGTAAGACATGTAATAATAGCTGCCAGAAGAGATATGAGGAAGGCAGTCCAGATAGAGCAGTCACTTTTTTCTGGTCTGTTCTACTCAAGGCAAACCTTAAAGAGTACCTGGAAGTCAGCCAGATACATTCAGAGCAGGAATGTTCTAGGCAGACAGGAAAATAACCACTGTTTCTCATGTTCCTGATAGGTGCCCAGGAGTTTTCTTGACAACATCTCATGTAATCAAATGATTACATGAGATTACATGAGATTACATGAGATGGGTATTATCATTCCCATTTTACAGATGAGGAGCCTGAAATGTGGAGAGGTTATGGCAGCCTCCCAAGTATATTCAGATAGCTTGAGCTAGAGGCAGGATTTGAGCTCAGATCTGTTCTAAATACCTTTCTCATTTAGTTATGCCACTTCCTCAGGTAAACAAAGTCATAGCAGCCACATTCATTGATTTTACTTTACAAATATTTATTGATCATATGCTGTGACTGTGTCCTCAAGGAGTCCTATGGGAACCTCTTATCATGAGGGCATGTGTGCAAATGTGTGTGTGTGTGTGTGTGTGTGTGTGTGTGTGTGTTGGAGAATCTATCTGCAAACTTAGGTTCTGCTTAACTTCAGGCAGAACTTGAAACTTATCTAGGCTCCAAATATGTTTGTAGAGTTCCTTCCCTCCAAGGCTGTAGGGCTCTTAGTCCCTTCCTAGAAGACGTACACCAATCATTTACCTTCCAATTGGGTGATCTTTACACCCCCTGATATGGAAGATGGCGACCATTCACTAAGTCATCAATGTCCTAGTGGAGTTGGGCTATGTTGTGGAGCAGGAAAGGAAGCTGGAAAGTAACATTCCTCCACAGTTGCCACTCTTGAGAGAAATGGCTGCCTAATTGTGGCGAGAAGATACAGGCCTGATTTGACAGTCCTATGGTAGGAATTCTAGGGAAAGGCTTTCCTGATGGACTGAAGGGACTGAGGGGTGTTTCCTGCAGCAGTGACATCCACAACTTCTCTTATCATGCCTGGCTGGATAGCAATGATGAACACTGGAAAAGGTTAAACCCCTCCTTTAAAAACCAGGGAGGTGCTTTAACTTCCAAATTCCACTGGGAGGGGTGTGGGAGCATTGAAGGGCCAAGATGCATCTCGCTCTCCCTTTCTCTGGAACACATACAAAGCCACCCACAGAGTTAGTGAGTTACACCATGAAATATAGCACAGTCATAAATGAAATTACAAAAGAATCACTTCCAAAGGCTTCACCTTGAAACTTTAACTTCTACATAGAGAGCACACCATTTATTACCACTGCTGCTGGAAAAGGGAGCTGTTAGTATAATGCAGAGAAGAGAAGACAGGCAGTCTAAGGGGCAGAAAATGTTAAGATTTATGGTGGGAATAAAACCCTGAGCAAATTGCCTCTTGTTAAATGTGGGTGTTGGGCCCATTGTCAAAGGAGTTCACTCCAAGCAAGCACAATGGTATTTCTGCAAAATTCTTCACACTATTCCGTACCTTTATTTTACTCTTTGTGGGATGACTAAGTGGTCTGATAAAAAAAGACTGGTGAGGGGGAAAAAACTTCATTGTCCTTTAGATTCCTTGGTCCAAGTGTTCTTTCACCAGTTTACTCATGACTTCTCCATTCAGGTAACTTGCAAAATAATGATGATACTTGTGACTATGCACAACTGTTCCAAAGCCCCTACCTACTGATGAATTGGTGACAGCCACCTGAAGTTGGTTTCTAATCAATATTCAGGAGAGCTTTCTTGAGGGTTCTTTGTGACTAGGACCTGAGCTGGGGACACAAGGACTAATAGTAGAGATCTGGTCCTTTCCTTCAAAACATCTATCTGAACTTGACCTCTGGACCTTCTTATGTCTGGGAGAATGTGCAACTAGACAAGTTTCACCAACAACTGAAGGCCCTGTAATAAGCCCTATCCTCTTCCTATTTTGGAGGTAGTTAAAGTTCAGAATTTCAGCCTTGTCAAAGAAGCTAAGGTTCTTTTCTGGCTTCTTGTCAACCTACCTCTCCCACCCTAACAAGCTTTATCTTGGAGCAAATGACACACACTGACTAGACCAGAACTGTCCAATAAAACTTTCTGCAATGACAGAAATGTTATATATCTGCACTGTTCAATGTGATAAGCAGTAGCCAGAGGTGGCTTTTGAGCACTCAAAATGTGGCCAGTTGAAACGGGGATGAACTATAAGTGGAAAATATACAGTGAATTCCAAACCTACAACATCCCTCCCCCAAATAATGCAAAATATCCAGTAATAGTTGATTTCATGTTAAAGCATAATCATTTGTACATCTTGAGTTAAATTAAATATGCCATTAAAATTAATGTCACCTGTTTCATTTTCCTTTTTATATGTGCCATTAGAAAAATTTAAATTACAGATGTGGACTGCATTATATTGCCATTTGATAATGCTGTTCCAAACCTTGATTTTCTTACCTGGAAAATAAGGGAGTAGGCCAGAGGTTGGCAAAGTGTACTCACTCTTCTTAAAAGTGATATGATCTCATCCACACCTGGCCCATTGTGAGTTGACTGGCCAGCAGTGTGAACCGTGGTCAGGGCTAATGTAGCAGAAATGGTCAGTACTGCACCCACATGCCCTGAGAACTCACTATTCTAGTATACACTGGGCACCCCACATCAAGCACCTCTCTCTCTTCTCTACCAGTCTACAGAATGGGAGGCTGACCACCCCTCCAGGAGCAGCACTCAGCCAGTGAGGGATGGGAGCCGGAAGATAAATACCACAGTGCCCATGCACCACAGGCAGCATGACTCCAAGTCATCTTCTTCACAGTTTCTCAGAGTTCCCCAGCAGAACTGAGCCTCAGCTACTTACAGTGGTGCACTGCACAATAACACTTTCTCTAATGGCTTCATTCCTTCCCTTTCTCACATCCTCATTTCCCTCTAAGTGCTTCCTGAGATCACTTCCTAATTAGATCACAGGACTCCTATCCTTTTCTCAGGGTCTGAATCTGGGTAAATTCAACCCAGAATAGTCAATTCCTAGCCTTAGAAGCTGATGATGTTTAAGGGCACTGTCCCAGGAGCCCTTCACTGGCTTCTTCTGTTTTATCAGCTCATCAGAATCTATGTCATATTAACCATCAAGTGGGTGCTTAATGCTGTTCTTGAGTTTGTCTTGTCCCAAAGGACTGCAGACATAACTACTTGGCACTCTCTCCTTGCCCTCTCAAATGCACTACCTCCCGTGAATTGGCACTTTTGGCTATATTTTGTCTGCATTAATGACTTCTATTTTAATACTAGCTTCTAGTCCGTTTTCATCAGACTGAGCTCTTGGTTTCATTTTCTCCTAATTGCAATAAGATGCCCCAAGACATCTTAGGCATAATGGGTCCTGGGTGAGTGTAAATTGTTTGCTGCTGTTGAAGACAGTCTGGGAGGGAACCTTCCAGAATCTGACAGGAAGTTGTTCCAGATGTCAGAAATCTATGCCAAAAAAAAAAATAAAATAAAAATAAGCTCCACTTACTAAACTGATCAGTATCTTGTATTTCAGAAATAAAAGAGCCTCCAGGAAGAGCAAAATGTGAAATAAGTGGAAACTAGATTCAGCAAATAAATGATTTAGGAGTGTTCTGGAAGCTACAAGATGAATTGTGGCCCCTGAAGAAATCGTTTTCTCAAGTCATATCAGGAAGTAGGACCCTAGAAGAGCATGAAGGGATCTTGAGAATTCCCTTATCTACCCTCTACCCCCTAATTTTATAAGTGAGAAAAGCTGAAACCTGGAGAGGTGAAATGATGGGTCTACAGACATACAGATAGTAAGCTGAAACTGAAAACAAGTACAGTTCCTTTCTTACACACTGAAACATTGCCTGTCTTTGTACAGAACAGCCAGTGATTCCAGACCAAAAACAATTGCTCCCATCTTCATCATGAAGGAAGACTGGAGAGTCTGTATGACCAAGGGAAAGAGCAGAGTCCTCAGAGCTGTTTCTTGGGTGTGCAATGATGGGAACCCACATTTGGTAGCTCCCCCATGGGGCTTACCCAGGATCCAGCTGGAGGGCTACACTGCATTAAAAATTAATCCAATGTGCTGCAATATCATGAGAACCAAAAGAGTATTTTTGGCACACTCTCATAATGTTGAAGTCTGTGCTAGGCCCCAGGGATCTGGATTAGTTATAGACTTGGGCTCTGTTCTGAGTCACTGTCTAACTAAAATATTGGAGACAAGATAGATAATAAGCCAATTCAAAATAAATAAATATGATTACTGTGCTCCTTTCATCAAATATTTGATTAAAATATGACATGTGTCTAGCACCCTCTCCCATCCTTAGAAGTTTCTAATAATTCCATGATATCAGTTCTATCTCATTATGACACTCATAAGCTCCTTAGTGTTATAAATCATATTTTATTCATTCATTCATTCACACATTCACTCAACAAATTTACTGAGTGCCTACTATAAATTACAAGGGATGGAATGGATGTTAGGTGAAGTACAGGTGGAACAGAAGCTGTCTCTAACCCTCCAATAGCCTCCAGTCTCACTCAGAATACAAGCCCAAATCCTTACAATCTCTGTAAGATCTGTCCTTACTGCAAAATTCTTTACTATCCTCTGATATCTTGAGATCCATAGTAGTGGGATGGAGGTAGAGAGTCTGCTGCCTCAAATGGCTGGTTTCATTCAGGTAATTTAGTTTATTTATGTGTTCATTTATTCAACACACCTTTATTGATTATTATCTCCACATCAGGACTATGGATGAACAACAGGTGGTTGTTTGAAAATGTTTGCCAATTCTCACAAACCTTGTAGTCTACAGAGAGGAACTCAAGCAATAAACAGGTTGGCAAATACAAGTAATAACATTTTGTGATAAGGTCTCTAAACAAAGCATGGGGAAAATAATAATGGGGAAAACCTAATGTACACTGAAGGTCAGAGAAGACAACTCTCTGAGAAATAATCTTTAAACTGAGGTCATAAGAGAAAAGTTAGTCAGTCAGGGGAAGAAGTAAGAAAGAAGATTTTTCATGCAAATGGAACCGACTGGCAGGGGAGGGTTTCTGAGGCTGGCACGCTGCTAACCCTCTACCCTCCCCTTGAGCTGAAACATGTCCTGTATCATGCATCCTTGGATATTACTCTGCCCTCAGGAACCCAGCTGAAGCAGGTGTGTGGAAGGGGGAGGTTAAAATCTAAGAAAGGTCTCTCAAAGTGCAACCACTTCAACACAAGAGTTCTGGGAGAAATTACCCAGAATGAGAACATGAAGCTGTTTATCACTCACACACACACACACACACACACACACACACACACACACTCATACTTGGACACACTTTGATGGCAAGAAGTAGGTAAGGTCTACTTTTGTTTCTGTAAAAGATCAAATGTAAAAATTTCTCTTTGCTCTTTTCCTTTGCTTCCTTGGGGTTTTATCCTATAAACATCTGACTTGTGTTGTATACACACTGAACTTAGAATTAGAAGGCTCTCACACTTGTTAGTTGAGCTTGAAGTACTTGAAGTTGTATTTCCCTTGTCTGTAATATGGGTCTACTATAATTGCTCTATTTCTTCACAAATTCTTGGAAAGCTATTGCAAACATGAAATACTGCAAAAATACTTTAAACTTTTAAAAATAGATTTCATTTTTATAACAGTTTTATTTTCACAGCTTTATTGAGTGGAAAGCACCAAGATTTCCTATATATGCTGTACTATCACACATATATAGCCCACCCCACTATAAACTGTCAACATCTTCCATCAGAGTGATACATTCATTATAATAGATGAATCTACATACATCATTACCACCTAAAGCATACAGTTTATATTAGTGTTCCCTCTTTGTTCTGAGCATTCCATGGGTTTTAATTATATGAAAATATACTAGTATTAACTATACTGTTTATTCTTCACATACCTGCTCTCAATATACATTCTCTACCCTTTTTTTGCCCTGCTCTGGGCCAGGAAAAACTAGCCAATTCTCCAAGGTTCCCCTGCTAGTTGACATCTGATTGGAACAGAAGTGCCCAGCAGGTGACCAGAAGGCAGAAGGAGAGAAAATTTAAGCTGTTTTGTCACTGGTCCCTCTCTGTTTCAGTCCTCTATCTCTAGTAAGATCTGTGTCCCCCATGGCCACACATCCCTGCTTGGCCCAAGCTCTCACTGGGACCCAATAACACTATTTCCTCTCCTTGTCTCCTTCAGCACAGGGGTGGTAACAGTTTGTGATCAATCTCTTGGTGCCTTAACATCTCTTGCCGTTTCCTTTAACTGATCCGAAAAGTGATACCTTCACTCGAGTCTCCTCATTTGAGCCATCTGGGCTAATTTCTGTTTCTAGTTGGAGCCCTGATTCATATAAATGTACCAACAACAGCTGTAATAATGCAACAACAATTCTGTTGAGTGCTTACAATGTGCCAGGTGCTGTGCTAATCCCTCCAAAAGCACTGTCTGGATTAAAGAATAATTTGCAATGAAGGTACAATTATGACTTCTCTATAGATGTAAAATGGACACACGTTGGCAAAGATTCCTTCCTTGACCAAATTTAAACAGGCTCTCCGAGCTCTCTTTTGACTAGGCCTATTTCTTGCAACTTGTCTTCAACCTGCTGAGCCAAGTTTTTGCAAGAATCCTGCTGTCACTTTGGTGAGAATCCTCTGTGATCAGATGCTCCGTTGTCCACTCTTGATATCTGAACATCCTAGCCTGTTTTCAGCAAGAATCCTGTTAAGTTGGTTGAAAAAGAATTCTTCTACTCTTCATGACTCTGCTCAGTAACTTTCCAATCACTATGCGTATTGACTATAAGCCCTCAACTATCTTTTCTGTGTTTGGAGCTGAGCCTGACCACTCTACCCTATTTTGATACTCCTGACACTTGTGACAATAGTCCTGTATAATGTCCTCCTTGCCATTTTAATAAGCGTCAGCGTAATATTTTTCTTTGACAGCTATGTTGGCCATGATTTAGATAGGACTAGATTCACTTTTGAACCTCTAGGCCTCTCATCAGGACCCCAGGTACAGCTTACACTTTTCCTTCACTTCTGACTGATTGATTGTGGATAATTGGTAGATCTGATTCCTGGGCCAATGTTCTGGATGACAGTCCACTGAAGCAGGGTAAGTGCATATTTTTAAGATTCTAAATATAATTTCAAAGGCTAGATTAGAGTAACAACTTTCATTGCTTGAAAGGTACTTCCTAGGCTAGAAGTTTTTCCTAGCTTGATTCTGGTGGGAATTCACTCCATGATTCCTGGACTAAAAGTTCTTCATAGGTCTTTGTTTCAAGTGAGGATTTATTCCCTGACTCCTGGGCTGAAAGTTTTCCTGGCTCTTTTGAGGCTTCTTTGATCTCTCTGTTGGATCCTAATTCTCTCATAGGAACTTCTCAACCTACTGGAATCTCCTTCATCAAATCCTGGCTGACTATATGTTCTGCTTCTGTGGTATTAACTCTGTCCACTTCCTTTCTTGCTAGCATGATATTACTAAGGAAATTTGGCACCTCAGTGACTTCTCCTAACTAGTTCCTCTAAGATCTCTCTTTCCCATCACGTCTGCTACTCTTTCCTCCTTATACCACTCTTGACCTTAATTCACTTCCATGAGTCCTTTGATGATGTGTCCCCCTTCAAGCCCTTATATCTTCCATCTCTGTATACCTCTTGCCATTTTTTCCCTGCTCCAGCCCTTCAGCTCCCTATTATCACTTGAACCTTGGGTCTCTTGTCCTCCAGTGGGGGCTCTTTAAGGACTCAGAGACTCCAAATAACAAATGTCTTAGGCTAAAAGGCAAAAAAAAGGTCATTTGGAAACATTCTGGTTATTTTATCCATTCAGACAGACTTTGGAACACTCAGATAGTTGCTTGGGATTTCCAAAAGCTCCTGACCCCAAATTTAGTCCACATCCTCCATAGTGTCATATATCCTGGTTAAAAAAATCTTAAGAATCTCCTCTGCAAATATTGGCCAAAAGCATTAGCCTTCATACTGAGCAGGTAATGTTAACTTTTTCCATCTGCCAGAAACCCAAGTCAGATAAAAATATAAAGTGGAGCAAAGACAAGATCTAATTATTTTATATAAGCCAATGACTTTTGTCTTACTGTGTTTACTTGACACATGGTTAAAATTTTAGAAATGAAAGCTGTTGTTTCTGTTTGTATGTTCATTTGTGTATATAAATATGTTATGTACATGTGATAGTTTTCTACCTCCAGATGGTATTACCAAATTATTTCATAAAATTTTATGAAGAAGTACAATTCAGATTGGCTTGGATAGAAAAAAGCACTTATATAAATAAATATTCCTAGAACTTCCAGAAATATAAAAACTAACTTAAATGTTTTTCAAGTTTACATAACTTAGGTAAATCTTTGGTAAATAAGACTAGTATGGTATTATTGGTTTAACAAAAATAGGTATGTCTTCTGAGTTACAGCACTAAGTGTAATAAGAATACGCATTTTTATTCTACTTGGATTTACTAGTAAAATAAGGTAGTATCTACTAGATGTTTAAGATTATAAAATTATAAATTCAAACTAAGAACAAATGTACAAGATCCAGTAAAAAAGAATTTCCTGGTATCCATTACTTCATGTATAACAAGTACAGCTGTGAAACAAAAAAAAACCATGTATTTAATCTTTGTTAGGGTTTTGCTTTTTGACACTTGCCTAATGTACGTATGTTGTAAAAATAGTGAACAGGCAAATAACTTGAGATGGTGGCTAGCTTTTTTTAATGTCTTATGAAAGTTTCATGAATGATCCAAACATAACACAAGGATTAAGATTCCATGTATTAAGTTGATGTAAATGGAAAAAAATTTAATAATAAGGGCAAATGGAAATTGTGTGCAAGGTATGTAGGATATGTTTTTGTTAAGGGAAAAGAGGAAAATGTAAGACAAAGCACCCAAGTGAAGATAAAAAGCTATAGAAAGAGAATGATGTCAGCAAGTTAGAGTAATAGGAAGTCTTAGCCTTTGCACCCCCACAGACATACTGATTAAACATTCATCCACAGAATAAACTACCTTTGTGAGAGGTGCAAAATCCAGTTGACAGATTCCAGCACCCTAGTGGAGCAAAAATCAGAGAACGGCCACAGGAAAAAGGGTAGTAAAGAACAGTTTCACTGTACCTAAATTGCCCCTCTGCCAAGCTGGCACAGCTCAGTGCCAAAGAATACTCCCTTGGCCTCAGATTTGTCCCATGGAGGAAAGAGAATGAAGTGAGCGTCCAACCTCCCTAGTCCTTGGGGGTGCTGCCCAAGAGGCTCCCTTCTCTCTCACCTCATCCAGAACATTGAGGGAATATGCATGGCTTGATTGCCTGGGGGTAGGCAGCTAAGAACAAAGCAAAGGTGCAGATGCTCACAGCAACTGACATGGAAATCTCAACAACCAGTCTATAGACTGCCAGGCAGCCTGTGGATCCCAGAAGTCAACACACTCACAGACCCTGGCAGTGGCTAATACACAGACCCCAGCATCTGGCTTGCATGTGCCCCCACAGATGGTTCCTGGTGCACCCCTGTGGATGGTGCTACATATGTTCCCACAGCTGGCACACAGATCTCAGCAGCTGGCATGGACCTCATAAATCAACCTAACTCTTCAGAATTAAGAGAAGATACAACCCTGGGACTGCTTCTTCATGGGGAGGGAGAGAAGCAGAGCTTGCACACAACACTTCAACACTTCAGGGCACTCTTGGAAAAAAAAGAATGGACAACTCTGAGAACTTGGAAAGGCTCTGCAGAATTGAGAGAATACTCACAATTTGACTTCTCCTCTGGGAGGGAGCAAGAAGAATGGAGTAGGTTCATCCATAGAAAGGTTTTGAGAGATTGAGAGACCCTCAGAATCTCTAGCTGGGATGATGAGTAAAGGTCTTTTGCTCCTGGAAGCAGTTCATTAAGACTGCAAAGTGACTGCTTCTTCAAATGTGCAGACACCAACATCATGCCACTAGGGACACAAAGAATCAGGGAAACATGACACCAACTGTGACAGTTAAGCTGGAGTGTCAACTTGATTGGCTTTGGAGCTGCAGAGGGGATTAATAAAGCACATTTCTTGGTGTGTCTGAGTGGGTCATGGGGGGTAATCTTAGAAACTATGTCTGGTTTCTAGACCTTTCCTCTGTGGCACTCATTACAACCCACTCTGCTTCCCCATCACCATGAGCTAAGCATTATTCCTCCACCTGCCTCTCCGCCATGGGTTTTCTGCCTTGGAGCCAGCTGACCACAGACTGAAGCTTCTGAAACCCTGAGCCAAAATAAATCTCTCCTCCTTTAGGTTGTATATGCCAAGTATTTTGTACCCACAATGGGAAACCTGATAAATACACTAACAAAGAGCCAAATAAAATGTTAGTTACCAACCCTAAAGAAATGGGGATGTACAAATTTCCTGAGAAAAAATTAAAAATAGTAATCTTAAAGATGCTTAATGTGTTACAAGAGAGGACAGATAGAAAACTTAAACAAAATCAAGAAAACAGTACATGAGCAAAACTGGAAGTTCAATAAAGAGAAATTTAAAAAATTACGAGGCTGAAGTATACAATGACTAACTGAAAATTCAAAAGAAAGCATCAACAGAACATGTGATTGAGCAGGAGGAATAATCAGTGAACTTGAAAGATCATTTGAAATTATCTGGTCAAAAGAACAAAGAAGAAAAAAATGAAAAAGATTGAAGAAAATTTAGTGACAGAGACATCATCAAGCAAACTAACATATATGTTAAGGAAATTCCAGAAGGAGAAAAGAAAGAAGAAAGGGTAGAAAATTTACTTTTAACAATAATGGATGAAAGCTTTCCAAATTTAGGGAGGGATATAAACATCAAGATTTATTAATCCAAAAGAATCCCAAATATGAAACATATTCAACCAAATTTTAAAAGCAGCAAGAGAGAAACAACTTGTCACAAGGTATCCTCCATAATAGTATCAGTAGAAATTTTGTAGGCCAGGAGAGAGTGAGATGATATATTCAAAATTCTGAAAAAAAAAAAAAGCCAACCAAGAATAGTATACCTTGCAAAACTGTTCTATAAAATGAAGGAGAGATTAAAGACTTCCCAGAGAAAAATTGAGGAAGTTTGTCAACAGTAGACCTGCCATACAAGAATTGCTGAAGGGAGTTCTTCACATTGAAAATAAGGACACTACAGAGAAACACGGAAGCATATTAAAAACAAAATCTCACTGGTAAAGTTAAACATGTAAGATAAATACAGAGTAATACTGTAATAATGCATAAGTCATTTTAATCCTAGTATAAAAGTTAAAAGAAAAAAGTATTAAGAATAACTCTAACCACAAAAGTTGTGAACTGTACCACTATATAAAAATAAGAAAATTCTGACATTAATAGCAAGAATTATACAGAGAAGGAAGTAAAATGCAGAGTTTTGGTATGTGATTGAAGTTAGGTTGTTATCAGTTTAAAATAGATGAATATAACTATAAGAATTATTATGCAAATTTTATGATAATCACAGAGGAAAAAAACCTTACAGTAGATTTTTTTAAAAGATAAATAAAAAAGAATCAAAGTATAGACAGTCCCCAACTTATGGTAGTTTGCAATTTTTAAACTTTATAGTGTGCAAAACATATTCATATAATAGTTTTCTCTTTCTTGTTTTTTTTTTTTTTTTTTTGGTACCGGGGATCGAATTCAGGTCCTTGCACTTGTGCAGCAAGCGGCGAAAACCACTGAGCTAAATCCCCGGCCTCTTTTTCTTGTTTTAAACATATAGAATCATTTTTTATTTCTTCAATAGCAATAAACCCAAAGGATATAAGAATTTAATATTCAATTCAATATTCAATATATTATGATATATTCAATTTTTTATTGTAAAATAGGCTTCATGTTAGATGATTTTGCTCAAATGTAGGCCAATATATGTTTTGCACATGTTGAAGGAGGCCAAAACTATCATGCTTGGTAGGTTAGGTGTGTTAAATGCATTTGATTTGCCACATTTTCACTTTACAATAAGTTTATCAGGCTGTGACTGTGTTATACATCAAGGAGCATCTCTATATCATTACAAATATTCACATCACAGAAGAAGACAGTAAGCGAGGAATAAAGGAATCACAAAAGCCACAGAAAACAAATGACAAAATGACAGTAAGTCCTTACTTATGAACAATACTAGATTAAACTCACCAATCAAAAATATGTAAATTAGTGGGTAAAAGCAAGACCGCGTATATCTACAAGAGATTCACTTTAGGGTTTAGTGAAGCACATAGGCTGAAAAGTGAAGGGATTGAATAAGATAGCTATGCAAATGACAACCAAGAAAGCAGGGATATCTTTATTTATATGAGACAAAATAGATATTAAGTGAAAAATTGTCCTAAGGAACAAAGAAGGTCATTATGTACAGATGAAAGATCAATTCAACAGGAAGATACAACAATCATAAATAAATATATACTCAACATAAGAGTACCCAAATATATAATGCAAACATTAGCAAATTAAGGGAAGAAATTGACAGCCATAAAATTGTAATAGGAAGCCTCAATACTCCACTTTTAATAATGGATGGACCATCCAGACAGAAACTCAATAAGGAAAGAGTAGACTTAATCAAATGAGCCAAATAGACCTAACAGATATATTCAGATAATTTTACCCAATAGCAGCAGAATATACATTTTTCTCAAACACTCAAAGAACATTCTCCAGAATGAGTCATATGATAGTTTACAAAACAAGTGTTAATAAATTTAAGAAGATTAAAATAATATCAAGTATCTTTTCTGGCCACAATGGAAAGAAATTAGAAATCAATAACAAAAGAAATACAGTAAAATTAACAAATGCATGAGAATCAAACAACATACTCTTGAACACACATAGAGTCAAAGAAGAAATCTAAAAGAAACTTAGAACATAAATAAATGTAAATGAAAACACAACATACTGAAATGTGTGGAAAGCAGTACTAAGAGAGGGAGTTTGTAGTGGTAAACTCCTACATTTAAAAAGATCACAAATAAACAACCAACTTTACACCACAAGGGAACAGAAAAAGAAAAACAAACTAAGCCCAAAATAGGAGAAAAAGAAAATAATATAATAAAGATTAGAACAGGAAAAATACAATAGAGAACAGAAAAACATTGGACACATTGACAAAACTGAGAGTTGGTTTTTTGAAAAGATAAATTGATAAAACTTTAGCTAGTCTGAGAAAAAAAGAGTACAGACTCAAAGAAATAAAATCATATTAAAGAGAAGACTTTACAAATGATACCACAGAAATGAAAAGATCATAAAGGACTACTATGAACAATTATATGCCAACAAACTGGACAATCTAGAAGAAATGGACACATTCCCGGAAATACACACCCTTCCAGGGCTGAATCTAGAAAAAGTAGAAATCCCGAAAAGATCAATAACAAATAGAGATTGAACCAGTAATCACAAACCTCCCAACAAAGAAAACCAGGACCTGATGGCTTCACAGATGAATTCCACCAAACATTTAAAGGAGAATTGATATTAATCCTTCTTAAACTTTTCCCAAAGGACAAGAAGAGGAAACTCTTCCAAATTCTTTTTAAGAGATCAGCATTACCCTGAGACAAAAGCCAGACAAGATACCATAAGAAAACTACAAGCCATTATCTCCAGTGAACACACATGTGAGAAATTCCCAACAAAGGATTAGCAAACCAAAATCAATAACATACCCAAAAGACTATACCCTACAAAGAAGTGGGACTTACCCCTGAGATGTAGGGTTGGTTCAACATATGCAAATCAATCCATTGTGACAACCACGTTAACAAGATGAAGGATAAAAATCACAGAATAACCTCAATAGATGCAAACAAAGTATTTGGAAAAATTCAACACCCCGTCAAGATAAAAACTCTCATCAAATCAGGTATAGAAGGACCTCACCTCAATATAATAAAAGCTATATATGAAAATTCATAGTCAATGATGAAAAACTGGCAGCTTTTCCTCCAGATCTGGAAGAAGGCAACGGTGCCCACTGTCACCCTTCTCTTCAACATATACAGGAAGTCCTAGCCAGAGCAATCGGGCAGGAAAAAGAAACAAAGACATCTAAGTTGCAAAGCAAGAAATAAACTTATGTGTTTGCAGTTGACATGGTCTTATACATAGAAAATCCTAAAGACTCCACAATCCAAAAAGAAAATCCCTATTAGAACAAATGAATTCAATAAAGTTGCAGGATAGAAAATCAATGTACAAAAATCTGTTGCATTCCTATATACTAACAATAAACCATCCAGAAAGGAAATTAAGAAACCAATCTTATTTACAATATCATCAAAAAGAATAAAATACTTAGGAAAAGACCTAACCAAGGAGCCGACACTGAAAGCTATGACATTTATGAAAGAATAGAGTGGATACAAGTAAATGGAGAATGATTTCATGTTCATGGATTAGGAGAACTAATATTGTTATAATGTCCATACTACCCAAACTCTTAAGACCAGAGAATAGTGGCAGCTGCTAGGGACTGGTGGAGGAGGAAGTAGGGAGGTATTGGTCAAAACATATAAAGTTTCAGTCATAGAAAATCAGTAAGTCCTGGATATCTGGTGTACAGTATAGTGCTTATAGTTACCAAAACTGTATTGTACACTTAAACTTTGCTAAGAGGGTAGATCTTATGTTAGATGTTCTTATCATATGGCAAAAATAAGAAGGAAGAAAACTTTCAGAGGTGATGGATATGTTTATGGCATTGATTGTAGTGATGATTTCATGGGTGTATACTTATTTCCAAACTCAACAAGTGGTATACATTAAATATGTATGTCAACCATACCTTAATAAAATAGTTTTAAGGAGTTGTAGAAAGTTTGTAGTAAATGAATGTTGAAAGGAATGGAATCTTATCTCATATGGTCAAAGCTGACTAAGTTTGGGTGAATTTATTTACAGGTTTTTTTAATGAACTGTGATATAAAAAGTACAGTGATACAAAACTAGAATTTGGTTTTCTCTATGTTAAAAATAACAAAATATTCTTAGGTTATTGGTCTGCTCTTAATAAGAGATTGCAAGAGATTATTCTTTGCCTTTTAAGTAACTTACTTAGGTTAAAAAATTCTGCTCTTTATGTTAACCTTTACCTTGTTCTTGATTATTTAAGAGAACTGAGTCTTTTTTCTTTGTAAAAGAGTTAAGGTTTTCTACAATCATGATACCTCTGCTAGTTACTTTTGAAATCTTTAATGTTATTTTAGCTAAATATCTAGCTATATCTTACCTTGTTGCAGTGAGGTAGGATATTATTTTGTGTTCAAACCTTTTGACATTTTTGACAATGTTTCCCTCCACGAATAAAATCTAAATGAAATCTTGAACTGAGTTTGAGATTTCCCAGAGGATCCCTGGAAAATCTCAATGGACTTGTTCTTTCATGGTAACATGTTTTTTTTAAAATTAGGTTTACTTGATATGTTGAATTATATTAAAAGCATTTTCAATTAAGAAATATCAATTAACCTTTTCTATATTATATTTATATGCATAAATATTATTTAAATATGCATTTCAGAAATTGTATAAACATAGAAATATGTCAACATCTTCATTGTCCATGATATATCAAAGTATGTTATCAATCATGATTCAAGCTTCTTATTTTAAAATGTTGTATACCACAGAACCAAATTTCCTTGTCAAATGAACTCTCACATCTCTAACTACAGCCATCTAAATTCTTTCATCAGCCATTGCTAGTTTGTGTTTACTTGTTCTGAAAGTATCTGCAATCAGCTACAGGTCAGAGTGCTTCACTGTCAATAAAAAGCGATTGTAAGAGTTCCACAACTCTAGCACAGAAGCTAGTGGGTTTACAAACAGAACAGGAATGAATTACGTGGGACTGATCAAACTGATAAAGAATGATTATGATTTTTTATGACTTTTGTTTGGAATATTGTTAGTCCTTTAATAATCTAGTTTCTGAATAAAAGAAACTCCTTTTTTCTTTTCTTAAAATGTCTGTAACTCATAAAAATTTATTAGAATATACTTTTGTAAACAAAACTGAAACATTTTTCTCAGCCTAGTCCCTCCACAAATTGGAAACTCTTATTAAGAATTCTTATTTCCATGGCAATATAATTATCTACATGGGTTCAACAAGAAACTGTTCTTCCTTATCAGGACATAATTTTTTAAAATTAGTTATATCATCAAGGCTCTTACTTGAATATCATATTTGAGAATGATGCATAAAACCAGGCATGACTAGACAGTTTTAAGAAAATGGGGTTGATTTTTATGGAGTTTACAAAGCCCTCTAGGCAAAACCAGCCTGGTTTCCTGGATCACAGTTTTCCCAATCTCACGGGTGAGTCAGCAAGGTCCCTTCCCTGCAGGCCCAGGAACTTTAGGGTATTTTGCAGGCCTTGAGAAGAAAAGGATTCCCCCAAATTTATAGATATTGCAGGTAAAGTCTGGGGGTGACTCTTGGCTTGGCCTCTTAGTCTCAGAGGCTTTGAAAGTGTCATCTGAGATTTCTTAGGAAAAGCTCCAATAAAGCAAACTTTTAAAGGTCTATATGAACAGTTCTCATTGTTGTTGCAGTTAGATACATAATAAGGCCAAATCTGAGGGAGGCCAGGCTTATTTCGTAAACAGGAATAACTTTACTTAGTTTTCTTTACTCAAAAAAGGGGGTAACTATAGAGAGAAATTTGGTTCAATGGGAAACTATACCACACCCTAGTGCGGTATAAGTTTCTAATCCTGTTCACTGTCTTTAAGGGCTCCTTACCTACCTGTTAATTGGACTGGCTTTTATAATCTTGCACATTCTTTCAGTCCTTGCCAAATTCTCAATTCTTCTAGTTTCCTATAATATCTGGCTACAATTCTCCAAATTAACATTCCCAGCCAGGCACGGTGGTGCACACCTGTAGTTCTAGCATTTGGGAGCCTGAGGCAGGAGGATAGCCATGAATTTGAGGCCAGCCTGAGCTGCATAGTGAGACCCTGTCTCAAAAAAACCAAACCAAAACAAACAAACATTCCTAATTTTTCTCCCACCATCCTGGATGGCATCACTGAGAACCAAAACCTGACTGCCTAGATGCTTATTGGGATTCTAGGTCGGTGGTGGCCAACCTATGGCATGTATGCCACAGAGGGCAAGCACACAGAGCCCTCTGTCAGCACGCAAGCCAAGCTGCCCCAGCAGCTGAGCATCAGATATTCAGTTTAATTGCAGTGTTGCACTTTGTGATAAATAAGTGGATTTTGGGTTGCAGTTTGGGGACTGGGTCTCTAAAAGGTTCACCATCGCTGTTCTTGGTCATCTGTTCAGGATAGCCATCCCTGCCCCTCCTGGTATCTGAAGAAGTCTTGCAAGCTGAAGCTGGCCAGTGGGCACTCTTCATGCCTGAAACTGTTACTATATGGGTCATTCAGGATGCTTTGAGCTCAACATCTAGAAATCATTTCAGCTGGCTGCCTTACCACCAAATTTAATAGATAGTTCAGCTGATTCCTCTACAGAACAAAAGTCAACCAAATGAGAAATGGACTTGTGTTGTTCAAAGGAAAGAAGACTGTTTCTTCTTTGCCTGAACATGATGAAGGACTGACAAAGACTTCCTCCTTGACCAAACTTTAAACAGGCTCTTTGGAGTCCTTTTTTCGTCTAGTCTCATTCTTAGGCCTTGTCTTCAGCCTGCCTAGCCAAATTTTTAGCAAGAATCTTGCTAAGTTAGTTTAGCGAGACTCCCCCTACCCTTGCTATCTGATCATCCCGATCTGCCTACAGCAAAAATCCTATTAAGCCTATTTACAAGAATTCCCCAGCCCTTGATGTCTCATTTTAGTAATTTTCCATTCACTGTACTCATTGGATATAAATCCTCAGCTGTCTTTGCTGTATTTGGAGTTGAGCCTGACCTCTTGCCTCTATTGTGATAGTCTTGACACCTGTCGTAATAGTCCTGAATAAAGTCTCCCTTACCATTTTAACAAGTGTCAGAATAAATTTTTTTCTTAATAGTGTTACACATTTAACTCATTAATGGGGAAACTCAAAGATGCTACAATAAGCTGAAGGGAGAATCCAAAGAACACATGCAGTTAAATATCAAGAATATTAAAATAAATATGCCAACAGAGGCAAAACTGGTCTCTTCCACAGTGGGAGAGGAAAGTTGATTGAATTTCTACTGGACACAATCTGCATGTCTATGAATAAGAATTATTTAACAAATACCACTGTTAACCCCATTTTACAAGTAAAGAAACGATGATCCACAGATGGCTGAACCAGAGCTCTAAACCAGGTCAGTCTGATTCCATCATTAGTGCTATGATCAGTAAGCAATTTAGCTGATCCTAGTAAAAGAAAAAACCTTGAAGCTAAAATACACACTGAGCATCTTTAAGAGTTGGTTATTTCAACTTTAAGAAAGCAAACATTGTGGTTAAGAAGGTGTGTGTGGGGGGGAGGGCTTGTTAGGATTGCAGTGACTTCTTTGATAACTAAGTAGCCTAATTGTTACCATGGGATATAGGGGTACAAATGGGCTTCTAGGTTCTTGGGTGAAACAAAGAATTGGACCTGGTATGTGATGGTAAGGAAAAAGCACCAGAGTTTTAATCAGGTGATGGTATATTGCTAGTGGGCTCATGCTAGTGGAAAGGAAAATGGCAGCAATGCTGAAGGTGTTGGGTTTAAGAATATAAAATGTTGCCCTGGGTCTAGGGCACTTACCATTGGGTCTTCCAGACCATGATTAACAACATGATTGACAGAGTGCTGAGTCCTGTCAGCTCTGTCTACTGCGCATGTCCTTTCCCATAATTCACTCTGGTATAATAGGATGTATGAGATGCAGTCCATCATGAACCTTCAATGAGTTCCAAGTGAAGAAAGCCTAGTATAGGTCATGCCAGAGAATCTGGCATACAGGCATCTTGGTTTGGGTCTTTGGAATTTTCCAAGGCAGGTCCAGGGGCCTTTTTTTTTCTTATCTCTGCCTCAGAGGAGGAGGCCTTAGGACAAAGGTTGAGGGATTGGCCCTAGGGCATTTCCTAGGTTCAGGTGAGTAGAGGGGAGTGGTCTCATAGCCCCAGTTGTACTATATATATTATAATCTTACTTTTATTCTCCAATCTAAAACTTCTTTTATAAAAACAAATGAATTAAATTTTAGCACATTTGTACAAGACAGCATTATACATCATCAAATAAGGAATTGAGCCAGACATTGAAAATTATTTCAATTTTGTAGCATTTTTCTTTTGAATGATTGCTCTTTTTGCATCTCTGCAGTATCACAGCTCTCTGTAAGTGCTCGTTAACTTCAGTTGTTACTTGCTTAAATAGTCAACTCTTCCCTCTTCCCCATTTATTGCATTTTCTTCTGTATTAGAGCAATTGAGAGTGCTATTCTCTGAAAGGGATTAAGTAGATTAATTAGCTTAAAAGCCCCTTCCTGGAGTCAGTGTTTAAAATCTCTAAATACTACCCTTATTATCTACTTCTCTCCCCATTTTTTAAAATGGAAAGGTGAGATGAAAACACTCCAGCAATAAGAGAAAGTCTAAGATCAAGCCCAGACCAGCCAATTTCCCAGTAAGATTTGGAAATCATGTCTTTAGCATCAGGTTGCTTGGGAAATCTTTGTCAAATCTTTTTTTTTTTTTGTACATGCTCATAAATAATACTTCCCAGAGTATCACTAATAGTCACAAGACACAGTGGGTGCATTTCAATGACTGAACTGCCATGGAGAAAATGAATGGACTGTTAATAAGATTGCTCTTGAATAATAGCTAAATTATTAAACTGTAGTGTGGTGGGTGTCACTTCCTTAGTGTGGCAAATTAGATTTGTAGGTGCCAGTGTGAACGTCTCAGGAATATTACATTGCACAGCCCTTTAGAAGGATTTTCAACTTTTCTATAGCCTCTTTCCTTTTACAAAGCTCATGTTTATTTCTGTTTTCATTTGCTTTCACTAGTACAGAGTATAGCAGACAGTATTGATTTTCTGCCATATTCCCTCAGTATTCACCTCTCTACCAACAGCTCTTTATTGCAAATACCTGTGACACTTTGCCAGCGGAACTTTTCTAACCCTAGCAGCATCCATGCCTGCCTTAGGCAAGCCCAGAGTGCTGACAAACTAATCCCACCATAAGCTGCCTCATCTAACAATGGAAATGAGCGGGTGGACAAATGCCCAGCACCTCTCCAGGGAAGTAGCTTAAAGTGGAAGAACTCTAGGATGTGGGGGTAACAGTGAGCTCTATGACTTCCCAGCAGTATTGGGATCCAGATGCCTCCAGTGTTTGATAATGTTCCCTGTATTGGCAGCCTTCTCTCCCAGTCTCACTTTCCCTAATGGTGTTTCTTGAAATATTCCCAAAGAAAGGACTTGAACTCAAACCCTTATTTTGGGTTCTGCTTGTGGGAAAACCCACAGTGAGACAGAAAGTGAATATAAAGGTTTTTCTTCACCAATTATCATGCAGCAAAGGAAACACTCTATAATTTCCTTTCACAGAACAACCTTGCTATCTCTGTCCTGGATGGTATGACGGGATCCCATAGAGTGGATGACTTAAACAACAAACATTTAGTTTTCACCATCCTGGCGTCTGGGAAGTCCAAGTTCAAGATGCCAGCATAGTGCTAGGGGATGTAGCTTAGTGGTACAGCATGTGCGAAGCCCTGCATTGAATCCAGCACCAAAAACAAAACAAAATGTGATGGCACATGTGGGGTGTGGTGAAGGCTTGGCTCGTGTAAAGAGCTCCTTCTCACAGAATCTTTTTTTTTTTTTTGGTATGGGGGATCGAACTCGGGACCTTGAACTCGTGAGGCAGGCGGTGGCACCACTGACCTAAATCTCCAGCCCTCACAGAATCTTCATTTGGTGGAAGGAGTGATGAAGTTCTCAGGGCTCATTTTTGGAAGGGCACTAATCCCATTCATGAGAGCTCTATCTACATAACTTAACCTACAACTTAACTCCTAATAGTATCACTTTTGGGCTAATATTTCACCATATGAATTTTAGGGGACACAAACACTCAGTCCACAGCACTTCCCAATTTCCTTGTGTTTAAAGGAAGGTGTGGTAGTTAACTGATTGTCAACCTGAGTGGAAACGCCCAGCTGAACTGAGTCAGCATGGCTCTGGGCTGGAAGACCCACTTTAATTAAGGAGGCTTGTTGTTAGAATGGAATAAAAAGGAAAACTGGAGGGAAGGATTTCAGCTGATTTTCCTTGGAAGGGCTTTGTTGTGGTTGATTTTCCTTGGAGGAGCTCCCCTCTTGCCTTTGCCTTTGGTGTCGTCTGTCTCCTGGCTTTCTGCGCAAATTCTTCAGCTTCCAGCACCGGCCTTTTGGCCTGCTGTTGCAGACTCTTTACCTTCTAGTATGGACTGTTCCACCTCCTGGTGCAGACCCCTGGGTCTTCTGTCTTTGATCCTTTGGCCTCCTGATGCGGACTCCTGCAGGTACATTGCTGTGGGCCCCAGGCCTTCAGCTGGATCCTTTGGATCTCTAGCTCAGGGACAGATCTTTTACACTCTTCTACCTTTGACTCTATGGGGGGCCATTGTTGGCCAGTCTTGTAAATTTCGGTATCCTGCATTAAATCTGATTCAGAGCATGTGTAGTCTTTTGAGGAGCCTTGCCTCAGACCTGCAAGCTCTGTAAGCACTAATACAGAAGGCATCATGTTACATTTGGAAAGCCATGGATTTCGGGGTTAAATTCAACTTTGACTTCAAATCCTGCCTTTGTCATCAACTGGCTATTTGACCTGTGTGGTCTTGCTCAAGTTATTTTGCCTTAGTGAGCCCCAAGTTACCCATTTAAATAAGAGGGATTGTAACACCTCCCTCCAGAAGTAAGAGAATTCACTGCATAGAATATATCAGCACCTCAGTGCAGTGTTTCATGTACAGTAGTGGCCAAAAAATGTCAGTTTCTTAACCTCTAATGGGTTGCTCCTTGGTCACTATCAGTAGGATGTAATATTCTTGTCCTTGTAGCATTTCTCATGGACTAATAAAGCAGACAGATACCCAGAGCAAGAATATATTAAAATTCTATGCTTCATGTGATTGCCAAAACAGTACAAAAGATAACTATGAAGAAAACCTAGTCTAGGAAATTTAATTACTTTAAAATGTTCTAACATTATAGAACTAAACTGAATTGTATTAATATTTCATTCTTGCAGTTCTCTGACAAACAAAGTTCATGAACAAAAAAACCCCAAAATAAAACAAAACAGGGAGAGGCTTATAAAAACTAAATATGGAGTTCAGCACTAACAGCTGAATGGGGAAAGGAATTAAAATAATTTTAAAATCACAAGTGGATGATAAAGTGTACAGAAACTGAAATTTACAGACTATTTAAAACCTAGAAAGGTTGACTGTTCAGAAACAACAGTGGTGGGCTGGGGATTTAGCTCAGTGGCATTGGGCCTGCCTTGCAAGCACAAGGTCCTGAGTTCGATCTCCAGTACCAAAAAAAAAGAAAAGAAAAGAAAACAACAGTGGTGATCGAGTGGTGAACAGCCAAAAGGGATTGTGAATGGATCTACATTGTTCTAGTTGCTCCCCAAGCCACCCATCTCTGAGGAAAGCTTGAGTTAGACACTGAACCAGGCAAATGCTGTTGGCAGATTCAATGATTGTAACCTGCCTATCAGTAGATCCTGCCACTGGGCTTGCAATTTTGATATTCATCCCAGACATCTGGTGAACCTTGTTGATTTTGGCACTGGATGCCTCATTATGTAGACAATTAAAATGCTTGGGATGATGAGTTCATGAGTAGTCTTAGCAGGTGCACCCAAACCTGCCCAATAGCCTTTCACCTCTGGAAAGTGAATGTAATGCCACTGAATCAGAGTTTGGCATGCATCAGGAAAACAAGACTTGCATTGCCAACTAGGAAGCTTGGTCAAATGAGGTTGTGGGATGGCATGCTGTCTTTCAGTTGTACAGGCCACTCTAGATGGGGTCCCTCTAGGTCAGAGTTAAGGTACACAAGATGGGTTTATGTGGTAAAACCTTGCATTGTTGCTGCCTGTGCTGTACCTATCCTGACTACTTTCTTTCTTTTCACTGTTTGGATTTTTAATTCACGTTTGTAGCCAGAAAATTCTGCCAGTTCTTTTTTTTAAATTAGTATATGTTTGTAACACAAAGTAATTGCATTCTTTTTGAGGAACTGGTGCATACACCTATTGCATCTTGATCATTTTTACATCCTCCTTCTCCCCACCTTTTAACCCCTTCCCCAGGTCCCCTTCCCACTTTTAAAAGTCTGCATCTCTGTTTTCCACCATGTCTCCTTTATTTTAATCTTTAAATTATTTATATTTTGAGTTTTCATACAAAAGAAACCACTGGGTATTTAACCTTTGTGTCTGATTTATTTCAGTTAGCATTATGGTCTCAGGATTCACTCATTTTCCTCTAAATGCCTCAAATTTATCCTTCTTTATGTCTGAGTATCATTCCACTGTGTATATTTACTACATTTTCTTTATCCATTCATCTGTTGATGGGCATATAGGCCACTTATATAATTCAGCTATTGTGAATTGCACTGCTATAGACATGGGTTTGCATGTATCACTGTAATATGATAACTTTAATTATTTCAGGAGGATACCTAGAAGAGGCATAGCCGGTTCAAATGCAATTTCTTTTTCTTTTATTTAGTTTTTTGAGGAATCTCCATACTGATTTCCCTAGTGGTTGTACTAGTTTACATTCCCATAAACAATGGAGAAAGTTTCCTTTTCTCCCACATCCTTGCTAGTACTTGTTGTTTTTTGAGTCCTAATGGAATAAGATGGAATCTCAGTGTTGTTGTTTTGATTTGCCTATCTCTAATGGTCAAAGATGTTGAACATTTTTTCATGTATTTATTGGCCACTGTACTTCTTTTGAGAAATCTGTACTGACTCCTTTCAAAGATGCCTGGAGAGCTGGATGGACTAAAGTTGAGAAAACTGCACCATGACCACACAGGTCTGTTTGACACACTAAATGATGGATTGTCAAATACCAGCCGTTGTGACAGCCTGCCCAGTTGAATGGGGAATAATATTCCCTGCCACTTCCATCTGAACCCTTCTACTTTCTCATCCTACTTCCTTGATCCTACAAGCGAAATTCCCAAATAGGGAGACAGTGACCAACAGCTTCAGGGTGACCAGCCTCTACAGTGTTTGGGTTATTGTCTTTCAGCTTGTCAATGATTATAGCAAAGGTTTTAAAGATGGAATTAGTGGGTCTAGCCAAAGTGATAATTCTCTTAGTATAATACACTTCTGGGATGTTGATATATGCACCACTCTCTATACATTCTCTTAACTAATTCTCCTTTCTAATGCCACTACCTGTGCTCCTGCAATACGTTCTGTATAATTATACATTTATATCATTTTTGAAAAGAAAAAAACAAGTCTACAGCTTAGGAATGTACACTTGTGTGGCAAGAATAGAACCCTGCAGAGTTTTTACCATCAAATCAGGCAATTGGTTACCTCTAGCGGACAAAGGATTTTGTGATGGGCCAGGAGGAGGACACAGAAGTCTAATAGAACACTTAGGAACATTTCATTTCTTGACCTTGATGGTGGTTACAAAAGTGGTTGGTCTGCAATAATTCATGATGCTGCATTTTTGTGCTTCACATACTTTTCCATATGTATGCTATATTTCATTATAAGAATTTTTAAAAATTAATTTTATTGGTACATTGTATTGGTACACTTTAGGTATACAATCTGTTTACATTTATCATTGGGTGTTATAATGAAATAATGGTTATGAGATTTTAATTTACATTAATCACAAAAAGGGGTCAAATATATTTTGGAAGCACTGGAATAAATGAATACACAAAGGCCAAGACATATTTAAAATTCTAAGAGAGATCAAGAGAATTTAGTGACTTAAATGACCACAAAATCCTTTCCCTAAGGGTCATCAAGTGTACACTTTGGAAAAATAGGTGGGAAAATGTTATAAAATAAGTCCCAGAGTCCTGACCTAGTTAATCTGGTCCAACCAAAGGCTTCAGGAGCTTTATGTAAATTAGAAAATGCAAAGTAGCAAGCAAATGAAAGTTTAGGTGGCACTGAGCCCTCACTATCCCTAAAATCCTCATCCTTTCAAGTATCTACGCACTTGATTCCAAGCACTGATTATTGAAGCCTCAGCCCACACTTAGACCCCTGGATAGTAGATCTGGCCCATATCCAAAAGCTTATCTTTCTGGCTATGCTTATTCCAGTTTTCAGTGTGACTATGTTGATAACTGTCTATGGTGGATTGATACCATATTTGATCATGTTCTGTTGTTTTATGACAATTCCAATCTCAGTTGTTTATAAACAAAGTCATTCTGATGACAGCCAATATCTGCTCTGACACTCGTGCCGCAATTCTTCTCTCACTGGGACACTATGTTAGAAAACTGCTATAGAGCAAACCATCGCAAACCCTAGTGTCTTAAACCAACAACTACAATTCTGGGGTCTGGCAACTTGGACTGGGCTCAGATGGCTAAACAAATCATTGCCAAGGCTACAATCAGTATAGGAAGAGACTATCCAAAGCCATGGATAAGGGAGACTGGAATAAATTAGGGGTCATTACTCCTACAATCTGCCAAAGATACTGCTGGCTCCATACCCATTCATTATTAAAACTATCTCTAAAAATGAGCTGACTTATGTTGACTCTGATATCAACCAAATTCACTATTTGTATTTTTTTTAAAAAACTGTTCATAACTTTTATTTTTTAAATTAATTTTATTGGTGCATTTTAGGTATACAATATAATGACATTCATCATTGGAAATTTGCACCTTTACATAGTCTCTCTTGGTTCTTATTTTTTCCCCATTTCCCTGCCCTCCTTTCAACCCCTCCAGTCCTCCCTATTTACAAAGATTTTGTTTCCATTTTTTCATTTTCTCATATTACTTCCATTCCCTTCTTTCATATCCCCTACCCCTCCCACTTCCCCTTCCTCTTTGCCCCTTTTTTTCCTATTTCCCATTATCTATTAGATCTTTTAGTTCTTATCTACACTTTCAGTTTCTCACACTAGGGAAACTATTTGGTGTTTATACATGTATGTCCTATTTATTTCACTTGAGAGAATCACCTCAATGTGCATCCATTTAGCTATAAATGCCTCTAATTCCTCATTTTTTATGGCTGAGTACTACTCCATTTTATTGAAAAACCATGTTTCTTTATCCAGTCTTCAGTTGATGGACAATTGGGCTGCTTCCAAGTTTAGCTATTAAAAATTGTGCTGCTATGAACACCGGTGCACATATATCACTGTGGTATGATTCTTTTAATTCTTTGGGGAAGATATTCAGCAGGGGAATAGCTGGGTCAAACGGGACTTCCAGTCCTAGTTCTTTGAGGTCTCTCCATGCTGATTTCCACAGTGGTTGCACCAGTCTACACTTCCAGCAGCAGTGGAAAATGGTTCCTCTTTGCCCACACCCCTGCCAGCATTTGTTATGGGTTGATTTCATGATAGCAGCCATTCTTTCTGGGGAGAGGTGGAATCTCAGCGTTGTTTTTATTTGCATCTCTCCAATGACCAGTGATGTTGAACATATTTCATATGTTTATTTGCTATTTCTAATTCTTTGAGAAATGTTTGTTCATTGCAGATGCCCATTTTTACATTGGGGCTTTAAATTATGGAGGACTGAATTTTTAAATTCTTTATAGATTCTAGATAGTAGACCTTTGTCTGAGGAACAGCAGGTGAAAATTTTTTTCCACATTGTGTTGACTCTTCACACTCTTGGTTTCTCTTGCTGTGCAGTAGCTTTTCAATAAGAAGAGATCCCACTTGTTGATTGTTTGTGCTAGTTCACGGGCAACTGAAGTTTTGTTCATGAATTCTTTTCCTACACCAATGTCTTCAAGAGTTCTACCTAGCCTCTCTTCCATCCCTTTTAGTGTTTCTGTTTTAATATTTAAATCTTTAATCCATTTCGATTTTAGTTTAGTGCATGGCGAGAGATATAGGTCTAGTTTTAATCTTTGGCAAATTGAAACCCAATTTTTCCAGCACCATTTATTAAAGAGGCTATCTTTCCTCCAGTGAGGGTGTTTGGCTCCTTTGTCAAAGATGAGGTGGCTGAGTGTGTCTGGAGTTGTTTCTCCATCTTCTCACCTGTTCCACTGGTCCTCAGGTCTGTTTCTTTGCCAGCACCATGCTCTTTTTATCACACTAGCTTTGTAGTACAGTTTCAAGTTGGGGATTGTGATACCCACTGCCATGTCTCTGTTACCTAGAATTGCTTTTGCTATTCTGGGTCTCTTCTTTTTCCAAATGAATTTTTGGATTGTTTTCTCAAGGTCCATGAAGCATCTTTCTGGGATTTCAGTTGGGATTGCATTGAATCTATATAGCAGTTTTGGAAGTATGGTCATTTTCACTATATTAATCCTTCCTACCCAGGAGCAAAGGATGTCTTTCCATTTTCTGATATCCTCTTCCATCTCTTTTCAGAGTGCTATAGTTTTCAGAGTAGACATCTTTGATTTCTTTCATTAGGATGATTCCTATGTATTTCATTTTTTTGGATGCTA
>NW_004624829.1:2132706-2143046 GCF_000247695.1 Heterocephalus glaber
ATCCTCTTTCATTGCCAGTTCAGGGAGTCCAGGTGGTTGAGTATCAGATTGTTCCATCTCGTTCCCCTTTGGGGTTGCTTTAGGTGATGTGGGAGTCTGGTTTTGAGACTTGTTTAAGTATCTTCTCATTTCAAGGAGGAGGGTGTTGCTTGCACCCATGCGGATCACCGCCTCGGCACTGGGGGTGGTGTTATGGTGGCCCAGAAGATTCAGCTCCTCTGCCTTTGCTTGATATCCCATCCACCCTTCTGGGTGTTCTTCCGCTTCCAGACTCATTCTCTTATGGCTTTTTCCTTTTTTAATCCTTCTCTGAGTTCATCACTAGGTAATCCAACTTAAAATAAGTTTTTCTTTAAATAAAAAACAAAAACCTGAAGTCCATTAGGAGAGTGTTTGTGATATATTTTCTAAATTTGTTTTTTATGGAAATAGTGGGTGAGAATGTTTTGTAATTAAACATTGAAAAAATACTTTAATCCTCAGCAGAGCAGATTAACCTTACTTAAAATTCTTAAAATATTTGTGTCTGTCTAATGCATGCATTCGTAACAGTGGTCAATCCAAACATTTAAATCAGTGCCTCAGTATCAGGCCTTCAAAACTCAAAAATGAAAAGAGAGGGATGCTTTTAGATTCAGCAAATACTTGTTATGGGCATAGCACCTTTGGTACATCTGACATTCGTGTCAGATAGAGGGATGAAAGTAAGAGCATACCCTACATCCCTCTCAATTTAACCTATTTCAGATAGGGAGACTACTAATCATGCTGCTGCCTTGCCAAGTATATTCAGTGTCAGGGATGGTTTGAAGATGGAGTTGGGCAGTTCTTCAAAATATTTTTTTTTTAAATCACCAAAGGGCTATTTCATGACCTACTTCCTTTAGTAAGTAATAACGTATGGAAAGGCTTGTTTTCAATCCTCAGCAGCTGCCAAAACCTGAATGTATCAAATCCAGCAGATCACAGTCATTCCAGCGATCTATTAATAGCAAGATAATTTTCAAGTCCACTGTACCGAGTAGCGTTTTGTTTTTTGGTTAGGCATATAATGCATTCCATATCATATCTGGCAAGATGTGTTTTGAGGTTGCATTTTTGAAAAATAAATAAGGCTTGTTTTAAATTAGGACAACAATAAATCCATTATTTTTCAAGTATTTTGGCTTGGGATATTGTGGTACCACAGCTAATACCTAGGGTTGTGGAGGCATGAATTAAAGCACATTTGTTTCTTTCATGTTCTTATACTATGTTTTTTGGTGTTTATCAGAAATCAGAGACTTCAAAGAAGGAATACCGGTCTCTGGCAAGGAAACAAGTTGTGATGATCCTGTACAGTATATTGTTTGATATGAATTCTGGTCTTCCTAAGGGCATGTCAAATGAAGAGGAAAAACTGTACTGGGTTATAGAACACAACATTTTTTTCTCTGTTAAAATTATGTGGGCGTTTGTTTTGTTTAACAAATCCTTCTGCAGAGTCAAAAAGATATTGTGTATGTTAATACTATGTATAAACTTGTTTGGGTTATTGTATCCAGTTGTGTGATCAGACACCAGTCTAGATGCTGCTGTGAAAATATTTGGGGGATATGATTAACATTTACCACAGTAGACTTTGATAAAGAAGATTCCTTTTGATAGTAGGAGTGGGCCTAATCCAAGCAGTTGAAGACCATAAGGGAAAAAAACTGAGGTCCCTTGAAGAGGAAGGAATTCTGCTTCCAGGCTAATAAGTTCATATGACTGCAACATCAACCTTTGGCAGAATTTCCAGGCTGCCCTGAGGATTTCAGACTCACCAGCCCCCACAACTGTGTGAGCCAATTCCTTAAAATCTCTCTCTCTCTCTCTCTCTCTCTCTCTCTCTCTCTCTCTCTCTCTCTCCATTCTCCCCCACGTACATATAGATTTCTCCTATTGGTTTCTTTAGAGAATGTTGACTAATACAAATATTCTCCTATGTGTTCTTCTAAAAGTTAAGTTTGGGATTTCTCAACTAAGTTTTTAACCCATCTAGAATTAGTTTTGTAGATATATTCTTAATGTACTATTCTTCAGCCAATTTCATGTGCCTTGGAGAGTAAAAAGAGGTAAATGTGTATATTTACTTGTCCTCTTGGACTGGGAGCTTTGGTATCTTTTTAAAAACATACATTTATTCCTCATTGTAGAGACCTGACTCAATATGTCTGAGGCTTAACCACATGTGTTTTGTTAATTCAGATAGTTCTGACATTCACTATTTTTGAAGAAAATTTGGGTGAATACTTTAGCCCCCTTTAAATGGGGAACAACTTATAATGATATTGAAGATAGACTCCATTCAGAAAAAGCTTCAGATATTTGACCCTATTACATGGATTTGTAAACTGCTTGTTGAAATTTTAAAATTTATATATAGAAATGTGTCCATGAAATTTTTTAAAATCCTGTAAGAAGCACCATAATGAAAATTAAAAGTAGAATGACTAATAAAAATGAGCAAAATGTTTCTCATATATTTATTTGTCATTTGTTCTTTTCATCTGAGAAGTGTATATTCATTTCAGATGCCCACTTTTGGATTGGGTCTTTAAATTTGAGAGGCCTGATTTTTTTTCAATTCTTGGTATATTCTAGATATTAGTCCTTTATAGTCCTGAGGGACTACAGGCTAAAATTTTTTCCCACTCTGTAGGTTGTCTCTTTACTCTGTTGGTGATTTCTTTTGTGGTGCAAAAACTGTTTCATAGGAGGAGATCCCAGTTGTTTATTCTTTGTATTATTTCTGATGCAGTCTGGGTTTTGTTTATGAAGTCTTTTCCTGCCCTTATATCCTCAAGAGTTCTACCTATTATTTCTTCCAGCAGATTCAATGTTTCCATTTTAATATTTAGATCTTTTTTGTTTCACTTTTGAATTTTATATCATGTTCATTTGTTATCAATCCAATAAAGAAAAAATTATTTTTTAGAATACTTGTGTATTTATAGGGTCTTTCCAAACTAATATTTAGATCTTTGATCCATTTTGATTTCAGTTTAGTGCATGGTGAGTGACATGGGTCTAGTTTTAGTCTTTGGAATTTAGAAAGCCAGTTTTTCCAGCACCACTTATTAAAGAGGCTATCTTTCCTCCAGTGAATGTGTTTGGGCACTTTGTCAAAGATAAAGTGACTGAGTGTATTTGGGGTTGTTTCTGCCTCTTCTAGTCTGTCCCATTGATCTTCAGGTCTGTTTTTTGTTTGTTTTGGGTGGGGTTTTTTTTGCCTGTATCATGCTGTTTTTATTACAGTAGCTTTGTGGTATAATTTCAAGTCAGGGATTGTGATAGCCCCTGTCTTGATTGTTGCCCAGAATAGTTTTTGCTATTCTAGGTCTTGTCTGGTTTCATATGAATTTTAGGATTGTTTTTTCTAATTCTGTGAGATGGGCTGTTAGGATTTTGATGGGGATTGCATTGAATCTGTATAACAATTTTGCGAGTTTGACCATTTTCACTATGTTCGTTCTTCCTCCTCAAGAACAAGGGATATCTTTCCATTTTCTAATATCCTCTGTAATTGTATTATCCTACTGTAATTTTCAATGTATAGGTCCTTTACTTCCTTTGTTAGATTGATTCCTGAGTATTTCATTTTTTTAATGCTATTGTGAAAAGTATTGTTTCTCTAATTTCTCTCTCAGTGAGTTTGTTATTTGTGCAAAAATGCTATGGATTTTTGAGTGTTGACTTTGTATCCAAAAACTATGAACCACTTCACGAATATGTGTGTCACCCTTGAGCAGAGGCCATGCTAATCTTCTCTGTATCATTCCAGTTTTAGTATATGCGCTGCTGAAGTGAACACTCATATGAGCTTTGGGCTGGACTTATTCTTTTTCTAGGAGTTTGAGGTTCAACATTAGGTTATTTGAGCTCGCTCTGTTTTCCTGATATGAGTGTTCACTGCTAAAAATTTCCAAGGGTGAATATCCATTATGTAGAAAGCTCTAGCAAGTAGATACTACAAAAGAAGCACAATAGACTAGAATGAGGAAGAACCTGAGTTAGAGAATCCCACTGTCTCAAAATTTGGGTTCCAACACTTACAAACAAGATTCAGGTGGGTACAGTATTAACCCTCTGCCTCCATTTATTCATCTCTAAAATGAGCATAATAACTTTATAGGGTCATAGTGAATATTAAGATAGGTAATGCTTAGTGAGGGTTTAAACATAAGAACCAGTAAATATTGGCTTTTTAATGAAAAGATTAATATCCTAAAGAAAAATGAGCAGAAAACAAACTGGCAAGTCATTAAAAGCTACAATAACAATCCAATATAAATGGATTGTGCCCTTACTAGTGATTAGGAGAACAAAAAATTAAAAACTGATCCTTTATTTTCATCATTGTCATGGATCATATTGGCACAGACAAAAAAGTTGGACAATATCTATGGTTGGAGAGGGCAATGGGAAACATATTTCCACACACTGCTCTGTGACTGCTAGTCAGTATGTTTGTAAAGGTAAATAACTGCTAACCTCCTACTACCTACTACTCTAGCTGCCCAGTCCACTTCCCTGGGATCTCAACCACTTCAAAATCCAGCAACTAAAGAATTATCTCTAGGACTGTGCTTGGTGCTACAGTCAGTATCCATTCTGCTGTTCAGTATTTTGAATTCTATCCTGGATACAATCTTTCTACAGAGTATTGTGACAATAAGTCAGAAGTTGTAATATGTATGACAAGGAACAAATGAGGGAAATGTTTAAAATATATTATAGAGAAGTTTATTGAAAAGTTGGTAGCAACCTAATAGTCTTACAAGGGACACTGGCTGAAGTTGTCATGGTAAATCCCTAAAATGGAATGTTATGCACACCTTAAACTGAGGACCTTAAATTGCCCTAGTATATAACTAATGGGCAAAAGTTACAAAACATTATGTTTAATGTGATTTCTTTGTTTAAGGGTATAGATTTTCATGTTTATATGTGTAATGTATATATACATATATGTACACAAATATATGTACTATGTACATAAATATGTATAAGTTTTACAGTATTCATCTGTGGTGAATTGCAATACTGGCCTCAAATTATTCCTATTCCTGTATGCCTGTGCCTTTGGAATGTAACTTTGCACTCTTCCCATCAAAAGGTGAAATCTATTTCTTGATCCGTAGAATATGTAACTTGTTCAGCTAAAGAGACATCATAGCTTGAGTCTCCCTTATTTGAAATGTTTGAGATCAGAAGTGTTTCAGATTCTGGAGTTTTTCAGATTTTTGAATATTTACATACATTTTATTGCTTAAGCATCCCTTCTTTCCCAAATCTGAAATATTTCAAATCTGAAACTTTTAAATCCCTATATCAGTGCTCACAAAGTTTTGGATTTTGAAGTATGTCAGATTTCAAATTTTCCAATTAGAGATGTTGGACTGTAATAGATGTGGTAATAGCTGAGGCCTGAAAAAGCTTGTAGTTTGGTGTTTTGTCTCTGTTGCCACACTGCAAGCACAAGGCCACCACATGACTAGGCCTCAGAAAACCTGATGGAGGGGTCATGTAAAGGTGCCTTGGGCAGCAGCCTGCCAGTTGTCAGCTATGAGTGAGGCCATCCTTGACTACCAGCCCCTGTCAAACCTCCAGAAGACTTCAGAGATACACTGAGCCCAGTCCAAACTTTAAACCACAGAACATTGAGGTAACAACTGATCTTTGTTTCAAGCCACTAAATTCTGTGTGATCTGATATATTATCACAGGTGCAATGGTCTGAATATGTCCCTCCAAAAGGAATGCAGAAAATCTAATTCATAATGTGAGGGTGTTAAGTAAGAGGTGGACCCTTGAGAAGTAACTAGGCCATGAAAGCTCCACCTTTATGCATGGGACTGGTACACTTATGAACAGGGCTGGAGGTAGCCCTTTTGCCATTCCACCATATGGAATGGCATATGGATGGACCTGGAAGGCGCCATCTATGAGAAATAGTCCCTTATCAGAAACTGAATCCGCTGACACCTTGAGCTTGGACTTCTCAACCTCCAGAACCATGAGCAATAATTTCTGTTGGTTGTAAGTTACCCAGTCTAAAGTATTTTGTTATGGTCCCAAAGGACTAACACATCAAAAGAGTAGAATTCAAATATTTAAAAGTTCAAAAGTAACTTTTATAACTGCATTTTCTAAACTTTTACAACGACTATGTATTACTTTTGAAATCAGAAAAAAGAACAGTTTTTTCTCTATTAAAATTTTTAAATTAAAAGAAAACTCTTACTGATTTCAGTTGCTAAGCACAGTAGAACAGCTAACATTTACATAGTACTTACTATGTACTTGGCACTGCGCATTTTATGCAAATTGTCTCAACCTCTACAATAATAATTCACTTGCAGAGAATACTACTGTTTCATTTTTCTGGTTGAGGAAATCGAGGCATAGAGAGGTTACATAAATTTTCCATAGTCACTCAGCTAGTAAAATGTCAGATCTGTAGCTGATCCCAAGCAATCTGTTTCCTGAGTCTGAGCTTTCAGTTGGCACAACCCAGAGCCCAAACTATGTGTACATTTGAAAAGTCATTTCTCAGTGATTTGGTATCTCAAAGTTACAGCTATGAGATATCCAGGATGCTCTCTATTGAGCTTCTTACCTTTACACAATTTCTTTAAACAATAAGACATTGAAGTGGATATGGTAGAGAAGATATTCTAGAACTCAAATGGTTCCATTCTGTTGCTTGTAATCAACTCTCTTACAGGGATTTGTTGAAGAGAGTGGAGGGTGCTAAATCTCTAACTAAAAGCAGGTTTGTCTATTGACAAGGTTTCTGTAATTTATGCTTTTCCTCTTCACCAAGACTGCCAACTAAAGGAAGCTATTTATAATACTGTTTATCCCACATTCTATTGTGCAAAGACATTTTTTAGACCACACTCTCAGCATACTTTTGCACACACTATAAACAGCAAATGTCCAACAAAACAGTAGTGGAGGAGGAGGAGGATGTTCAAACATATCCAGAAAGCTCTCAACAGGGGATGGTGTAGCTGAGTAGTTAAGGGCACAGCTTTAGAATCAGGTTAGATGTGGGTTCAAATTCTGGTGCCACTGTTCGTAAAACATAAGTCCTTGAGCAAGTTGGTTAATCTCTTGGTGCCTCTGGTTTTTCTGATATCAAATAGTGGCAAGAAACTTTTTGTAAAAATTAAATTATATTACTCTTGTCAAGAAGTTGGCAAGAGCAGCTATTCTCTTCATCCTTCTCCTCCTCCTCCTCATCTTACCAATGAAGAGTTCATAAAGTATGATCTCACTAAGTTGTAAATTAATTGTAGAGTCCAGTGGAAACAGATAGGAGATATTTGCTATGAAAGGTAGGACTTGGAATATAAGATTATTGGTGAAAATCTTTTCTTGTGGTTGTGACAGTATAAAGTCAGCACTAGATGATGGTTTTAGGTGATCAGTGGAATCACGATTGGTGATCCCATCTGGGGGTCACTCCATAATCCTTGTCAGTCCCTGACAGAAATTACCTCTAAAATACTGTTGTGGCTTGGGGATGTGAGTCCCCTTCCAACTCAGCATGGCCACAGCCATAGGCTGTCAATGCCAAAATACAATAGAAAGTAGGCCTGGGCCTGTTCTGCCTTCTCATGATTGCCTCCAACAGTCATAATTACCGAAAACAACAGGCTCCTTCTTTTCCAACAGACAAAGTTAATATGTCCAGTCATGGATAATAATTTGATGTCTGCAACAAGTTAAACTGAAAACAGAACAGAATCATGCTTTTCTTAAAAAACAAGAAACAGATTCTGCTAAATAAAAGCAAGCAAAACAAAAGGAAAGACCATTGTATTTTTGTAACAAATTCAGCCTAATGATGATCCATATCTGCTAGAATCCTTATTTTTAGATTATATCCAAAATTTTTCTTCACTAATCAAACTGCACACTTTCCTGGGGGAAACTGTTTACATTTCATCATATCTTTGAAAATGTAATAGATCTCTATTTTAACCAGCATTTCCTATTCAGATCATTTCTTTAAAAGACTGATGAACAGGCAAAGGAGGTGAAGCTTCCAGGCCACTATACAACTGCCCCCAGCACCAAGAGGCAGAGCCACCTCCAGTGCAGAGGAGCTGAAACTTCCGGGCCTTCATACCACTGCCCCCAGCTTCGAGGTGAGCCACGTGGGTGCCAGCAGCACACATCCCCCCTCTTTGAAATGAGAAGATACTTAAACAAGTCTCAAAACCAGACTCCCACATCACCTAAAGCAACCCCAAAGGGGAATGAGATGGAACAATCTGATACTTAAACACTTGGACTCTCTGAACTGGCAATGAAAGAGGATCTGGAAAAAATGAAATCAGAAATAATTTCTCACATAACAGCAGAGATTATGCCCATAGTGCAAGACATGATTAATAAATCTAGAGAGGACACAGATAAAAAAAATAGAGGAAATGAGGACCATGATGGAATCCCAACATAGGAAATAAATGGAATCCATAAAAAAGATGCAAACAGATTTCCGAGAGATTAAAAACTCCACTGAAAGTCTACACAGCAGAATGAGCCAATGTGAGGACAGAATTTCAGATATAGAAGATAAGATCACAATTAGTGACCAGGAAAAGAAAAATTTCTTAAAAATAGTAAGGGACCACGAGAAAGCAATCCAGCAGCTGCTAGATGATGCAAAGAAGAATAACAGCAGACAGATTGGAGTCAATGAAGAAACAGGAGAGAGTGCACATGTCATAAAAAAAAAACTCTTCACAGAAGTAATGGCAGAAAACTTCCCAAGCAGGGGAAAAGAACTTGACATACAGATAAGTGAGGCATATAGGACTCCAAATAGCCTTGATCAAAAAAAAAATCTACACATAGGCATATAATTGTTAAGATTCCAGAAATCCAACAGAAGAACAAAGTTCGACAAGCAGTTAGAGAAAAGAAACAAACCACATACAAGGGAAAGCCCATCAGAATCACAGCAGACTTCTCAATGCAAACCCTCAAGGCAAGAAGAGCTTGGAGTGACATTTTCCAAAAGCTAAAGAAAAACAGCCTCCAACCCAGATTGATGTACCCTGCAAAACTATCTTTCAAAATTGATGGAGAAATAAGATACTTTCATGACAAACAGCACCTTAGGAACTTCATGAATACCAAACCAGCACTCCAGAAAATTTTAGATAATGTCCTAGGTACAGACAATGAGGATCACAACCCCAGGAAGCACAGCAGAATGAACCCATTGGGCATGACAAGAAATTAAATATAAAGGGGGAGAATGCAACAAAAAGAAAATGTCATAACAATGATAAGTCAATATCATGGGTCATAAGTCAATGGTCTCAAGTCAGCAATTGAAAGAAATACACTGGCGGAATGGGTCAAGAAGCAAAATCCAACAATATGCTGCATACAAGAAACACACTTAATTCAAAAAGCAACGCATAGATTGAAAGTTAAAGGGTGGAAAACAATACTCCCTGTAACAGGAACCCCACAAAAAGCAGGAGTAGCTATCCTCTTTGCAGAACAAGTGGATTTCAAACCAGCACTGCTTAAGAGAGACAAAGAAGGCCACTACATCCTTGTAAAGGGAACAATCCAAGAAGAAGATATGACAATCATAAATATCTGTGCACCAAACACCAGTGCACCCAACTCTATAAAACAAATCCTAATGGTCATAAAAAACCAAATAAGCACTACTACAATAGTAGTGGGGGACAGCAATACCCCATTGTCACAGATAGATAGATCAACTAGACAAAAAATAAGTAATGAAATACTAAAACTCAATTGAACTCTTGAACAAATGAACTGAACAGATGTTTACAGAGTGTTCCACCCCACAAAATCAGAATACATATTTTTTTCAGCTGCACACTGGTTGTTCTCCAAAATAGACCACATACTCACTCATAGAACATGTTTAAGTAAGTGCAAAGGAATTGAAGTTATCCCCTGTATATTATCAGACCACGGTGCTCTGAAGTTGGAGATGAAAAAGAAACCACAAAAATTACATAAACTCATGGAAATTGAACAACACATTTCTGAATAACCAATGGGTCACAGAGGAAATTAAAGAAGAAATCAGAGAGTTCCTAACATTAAATGACAATGACAATACAACATATCGGAATCTATGGGACACAATGAAAGCAGTCTTATGAGGGAAATTGATAGCAGTGAATACACATATTAGGAAAACAGAGCGAGCACAATTAAACAACCCGATGCCCAAGTTCAAGCTTCTAGAAGAAGAAGAGTAGGACAAACCCAAAGCTCATACAAGGGAGGAAATTATAAAGATCAGAG
>NW_004624829.1:2146193-2163699 GCF_000247695.1 Heterocephalus glaber
AGATTATGTAAAGGTGCAAATTTCCAATGATGAATGTCATTATATTGTATACCTAAAATGTACCAATAAAATTAATTTTTTAAAAAAGTGATATCATGCAAAGTCCTGAAGAGGGTAATTTGAGCTCAGTCCTCTGGGAACAGCATAGGTCTTCATCAGAGAACAAGAAATTTGGAGGCTTTATTACACCTTCCTCACCAGCGTAATAATTAGTGGATCTAGATTCACTGCATCCTGGATTCACTTCTCACTCACCTAAAACAGGAGCCTGAGGACCATCTTCCAACAAAGAGAGGCATGCATCAGGTATATGGAAGGGCTCCAGGCATATATGTACAAACAGTTGACAACATCTGTCTCACCATTCCAAAAGGAAGACTTTGCCAAGTTCTTTTCTATTAAGGAAGACCAAGCCCAGATAGGAGAGGGAAGGATGTACTATGTAGGTAATGTAAGAACTGGACCAGGGAGTCACATTTCCTTTAATATCCCTGCCCTAGGTTGAGTCAATAGAAAAAATGGATTACAGAGAAGTTTGGGACCTACCGGGGAGTTGCCCTCCCCAAAGCTGGGATGTGGTGAACAATGAGCAGGTCTAGAGAGCAAGAGTAGAAAATCCTGAAGGGGAACTTGGGTCAATGACAGAAAAATTTGTTTAAATCAGAGCTTCACTGAGAAGGAGGGGAATAGGAGAAAAAAAAAACTGGGATAGCCATGACTAGAACACAAATTTAAAGCCATATTGTACAACATATATATTGCAATATATGAATTATTTACATAGCTATTCTACATATTGAACACACTACCCACATTTCAAGTACTCAAAAGCCACAAAGCTCTTTGGGGGCACTGCGGCCTAAGAGCTTGCTAAATAGATCAGGGTTGAGATGTAATGTGTCTCACTTTCATATCAAACTTCTGTTTCCTTCCTCTCCTTATTCAGCTGATTTTCAAATTTTACTACTGGGATTTCCCTGAAAAATTAGGAGCAGTGACTTAAAGGACAATAGTACATTTTAAAAGCTTTCTACTGGGAACTACTTTTTTGAAATGACTTTTGACTCTTTGCATCTAATCTGAGTTTTTAGGAGTGAAATGTCAACACAGAATCAGTAGACATTGAGTGCCATATGTGTTACTAAAATAACCAGAGTCATTGTTACTTTCTTCTTTGATTGCTGTTTCCTATTACCTAATTGTGTCTATTTTACTCTTTTTAAGGAAAAGGAACACACTACAATCTTAAAAAGGAGGAGGCAAGAAGCTATTCATGAATAGAAAAAGTGGCAGAATCCAACTTTCTCATTCTTTCCACCACTACCATTTCTGCATAACTGGGCATAGGACTTAGCTGCTGGAACAAATTCTTACCAGACCAAGTAACTAAGTAGAATATGGGCATGGTATTTCCAACATCTTGGGATTTGTGGCTGCTTTCATTGACAACAGGAACTTTTTTTGTTATTTTTAATTTAGTGTATGTTTTTTAAAAATTAGCGTATGTTTGCAACATATAATAGTTACATTTGCTTTGGGGAATTGGTACATGTATATATCATATCTTGATATTTCAGAAACATTTTAAAACTATAGATTTTCTCCTGGGCCACCAGTAAAAGTCTAAGGCAGAGGAGACCCTGTGATATTATTGATCATTTCTTTTCCAAAGTTGAAATTCTGATCATCTTAATTTGAATATCCCTGACACAAGGATTCGAGAGTGAGTAGTTTGTTTATGGGTGATCTCACAAAACACTGATAAGGAGTGATGGAGACGAGAGAAGAAAAGGAAGGAAATCAAGAAAGGATGCACTATCAACAAGTTGCCAAGTGGGGACTCTGGAATCTAGTCCCCAGAATTATCCCGCTGAAAGGCAAGGGAGCCGGGGCATTTACTCATCATCTCCCAACAGTCACTGGTTACAGAGGGTAGGGTACTGCAGTGCTTTGGACCTTCTGTGTACATAAGCAGGGAAAGCCCTCACACAAAGAAATGCAGGGTTTGGCAATCAAGCCAATGTGCAGGGAAATGGTAAGTAATGAGATTGGGGGGTGGCACCTCTACAGAGTCCGCTACACAGATCTATTTTTAATTTTAAATAGGCAAAACAGACCTAGGTCTCTTAGAGTATAACTCATGGATGTCCCAGTAGGGCTGATCCACTGGCACAGAGGAGATAATGAGTCACTGCCAAATCAAAAACAAAAGAATCTTTAATGCGCAACTCAACTTCTGGTCAGAACATCCTAAAAAGTTGAGAGTGAGGATGGGAACTTTAATATTAGTTGCCTCTGAATTGAAAAGGCAGTGGGGAGATGACATTCTGGACTTGAAAAAGATGTGGAACAACTTATATCAACCACTTGTCAAGATACATGGGCTGCTCCTGCATTCTGGAATTTATGGAAAAGAATTTCCAAATGCTTTCTGCTGAGGCTAATGAAGCCAAGCTGGGGCATCTGTGGATCAGAAATATGTAGTTGCATATGTGCTACTGTTTATCTGTTTGCAAAACATGCCATATGTTGACAGACTGACATATGTTGAGCTATATGAAGATCAGCCAGAAGAAAGATAAGCTGGAGTATATGAAAGGGAGGGAGAAAGAAAGATATGAAAGGGAAAACAAGCCCTTGTGACTTTGTCTAGAATAATCAGTGAATCCTCGATCATAAGAGGTCTGTCATTTTTAATCTCCAGTCCCTACAGCTGTACTGAGCACATAGCAGATACTTAGTCAATGTGTCCCAAGGATGAAAAGTGTTAGCAAATGGAAGGAGCTTAGGACCATGTCTCCTATATATGTAATGCATGGTGTATGTAGATTGAATCGATGCATAAGAGGAATGTTTAGCGCTATAAAGATTTGGTGTTTCTTTACTCTCTTTTACACATAAAACTAAAGTTTGGGGGTATAATGGGGCTGGGGCAGGTTGGGGCTAATCCTAATCCTATTCTGTATCTTTTTTGTCATTACACAGAAGGAACCTACGAGAAAGAACTGAATAACAGTCCTTAGAATGCAAAGAGAACTTTTTCTGTTCCGCATACATTTTCTGGCTTTCTCATGAATGCATATTAACTATACAGAATAATGCATTTCATTGTGGCATATTCATGCAGGCGCATCATGTTTGAATCTTATCTGCTCCCATTCCTGTTGATTACCATCCCTTCTGCCTCCTCCTTTCCCCCTGCTTCTTTCCTAAGTCTTTCTTCTACTTTCATGTTCCTGTCCAATTTAAAATTCGGTTGTCCAGTTTTACAAAACAAAAACCATTATGGCTTTTGGGACTGCATAGAATTTGTAGACTTGAGGAGAACCAATATGTTAATAATGTCAAGGATTCTGATTCATTTTTGATAATCTTGCCTATGTCTTCTTTAGTTTCTTTTGACAAAATTTTGTGGATTTTCCCAGTGGAAATCTTGAATATATTTTGTTAAAATTATTGTTGAATACTTGGTGCTTCTGATGCTATTATAAATAGTATCTTTTTAAAATTTCATTTTCTCTTTGTTGCTCATCTATAGAAATGTGATTGATTTTTATATTGAATTTATACCCAGCAACTTTGCTACACTCTCTTATTTCTAATAAATTACTTCTAGGTTATATTGGATTTTCTTATGCATACAATAGCATAATTTGTAAATAATGCTCTTTATTTCCTTTTGTTTTCTCTCTTTCATCTTTTTCTTTCATTTCAAAACTTCTTCCTCTTGACTTATGCATTAGCCAGGGCTTCCAAAATAATGTTGATCAGAAAGAGGTTCTAATGAACACATGTGTATTATTTCCAGTATCAGAAGGAATGCTCTCAAAGTGATGTGTGCATGGATATTCATTAGAATAATTTCTGCACTTGTGTATGTTTTTAAAGTTCAAAAACATCGTGTTTACAGGGTAAGCTTTGAACAATTCACCATTAAGGCTGTTGTTTGCTGTAGGTTTTTAGTAGCTATCCTTTATCAGATTAAGGAAGTTTTCATCTCTATAATTTGCTAAAAACCTTTTATCATCAATAGAAGTTGTGCAAGTAGAGTTCTTATTTGCGTCTACCAAAATGAGCTTTATGAGTTCCTGCTTTGATTTATTATTGTAGCAATTGAATTGGTTTATTACTAATGATAAAGCAGCCTTACCAACTTTGAAATATATTGCTGGATGTTGTTTGTTAATATTTCATTAAGAATTTTTATATCCACCCTATTCTGTGCTTGTGGAGTGTTGCTGTGTTTGTAATTAGATAGGATTAGATAGTATATTGGGGTTTACTCCTTTTGTATTTTCTGGAAAAGTTCAAGATTAGGGGCTACGTCTTCCATAATTATTTCATTGAACTAATCAGAGAAGTCATCTGCATCTGGGATTTTCTTTATTCAAAGGCTTTTATTTATGGATTAAGTTCATTTTCTACTTCCTCTCTAAGCATTTTTATTCTTTGTGTCAGTTTTGATAAGTTAGTTGTCTTTTGTATAGGGATTGTCTATTTCAACTAAATCTTCTTTTTAGGAGACATAAAGGGACTTATAATATGAACCTACTATCATTTTAATGTCTGTAAGACATTTTAGTCCTGACTTTGGTAATTTATGCTGTCTCTCATTTTTCAAGTTGAGTCTTATCAGAGATTTACCAGTTTCATTAGTCTTTTAAATAAAGCCAAATTTTGATTTTATTTGTTATCTGCAATATATTTATTTTCTATTTCAATATATTTGCTCTTATTATTTTCTTCTTTCTTTGGGTTTATATTACTAACCCTTTTATAACCTATTGTAATGAATATCTGCTCATTAATATTAAAGGTTTTTAGAATCTAAAATATGCATTTCAGGCTTTAAAACTCCCTTTAAGCACTACCTTTGTTTCATCCTCTATGTTATGACATGTAGTATTTTTTCCATATACTTCAAAATAATTTCTAGTATTGGGTAAAAAGTTATTTAAAAACAGGATATTTACACCATTTCAAGCTATCACACTACAGGTTGCTTACTAATTACAAAGTGAGAAATGTGCCTAATGTCCCCTTGATGTCCCACTTAACCTAGTAATCAAACTTAGTATCTTAAAAAATTGGAAAAGCAAATGTCTCCCCATGTGAGTCAGAGAGAAGCATACAACATTGATTATGTAGTTTTCTTACCAAAAAGGTTTAACATAAATCTGATAGTGAGAAAACAATCACACATGGGGTATTCTGTAAAAAAAACTAGCCTTCAGAAACATCAATGTCATAAGAGATCATAAAAGAAAAAATGAAAAGAATGATTCTGGATTAGGGGAGAAAAGAGACATGACAACTGAAAAATGCATGATCTTTAATTGAATTTTGAAATAAACTAGCTATATAGCTATGTGGCTATTACTGGAGAAGTTTGAATATATTTTGTATTAAATAGCATTGTATCAATCAATGTTAAATTTCTTGGGGTGGTAATGATATTGTTGTTCTATAGACTATCTTTTTTCTTATAGAACATATAATGAAGTATCATGGTGTCTGGTTTATTTTTAAATGAGTCAGAGAATACACACCTAAAGAAAAAAGGAAAAATAGTCCATATGGCAAAATGCTAATAAATCATGAATCTAAGTACAGGGTATTCAATTGTTACTGTATCATTTCAAATTATCTAGTTTTGAAAGTTTTAAAAATAAGTTTAAAAAATATTTTGATAATTTTATTGCGGTTTGTTTTTTGAATCCATGCACATTGAGATGATAATGTTTTAATCCTTAACTACAGGATATTTCTAATAACGTTTTTGTTATTGATTTGTTAAATGTTTTCCTTTTAACTAGGGAACATTTTCAACACTTGGATCTTTTGAAACTTGCTGAGACTTGTTTACAAACCCAGAATATAGTCAATTTGTATAAATGTTCTGTCTGTACTAGAAAAAAAGTGTGCTCTGTAGGTTTTGGATAAAACAGTTTGTATATTCTCATCAGGTCAAATTTGTCACCTATGTTGTTCAGTTCTTCTATATTCCTATTGATTTTGTGGGCATTTTTATCAACTATTTATAGAAGAATATTATACTCTGCCACTATAATTGTGAAAATTATTTCTCCTCATAGTGCCATTAATTTTGTTTTACATATTTTGAGGCCTTGCTATTTGCATTCCAACTGATCTTTACAGTTACAAAGAACGTTTCCTTTAAAGCCTGTAGCTACAACAGGTTTCTTTTTGTTTGTGTTTGGATGGTATATATATATATCACTATCATTCTACTTTCAAATTTTCTGCATCCTTTTGTTTCCAATGGGTTTCTAGGAAAGGGAATTTATTTGAGTTTTGCTATTTAAATCTAGTTACATCTGCACATACTTATATAAATTTATAAGTATAACTTCTGAATCCACAAGATACTATTATCTTATACAGTCAAAGTTCACTTATAGTTAGCCATATATTTATCATTTTCATAGCTGTTCATTCATTGCTGCCTCTCCATCTTGCATCATTTTCTCTTTTCTTAGCACAGTTTAGCATCATTTTGTGCATGGATAAATCACAATTTGTGCCTTAAATACTATAATTTTGCATGTATCATTGAAGAATGCTCACACTAGGTATGGAATTCTAAGTTGGTGGTCATTTACTTTTCATATGTTGGATATATTAATTATCTGCTTCCTGCCTTCCACTATTGCTTTTGAGAAGTCAGGTGTCAGTCTCACCACTCTTTCTTTTAAAACTATCTGGCTTTTTCTCTGGTTTCTTTTAACATTTTGTCTTTGCTTTTGGTTTTCTCCATTTAGTTATGATCTATACAGTCTGGATTTCATGTATATAGTATTCTGTGCTTTTGTCTTTTCTCCTTTGGAACACATAAAACAAAAGAATAACATAACAATAAAATAACCTGGACTTTCTTATTCTATCCCTTATATCTCACTCTCTTTTGTAATTTCTTCTGTTTGAACTCTCTCTGTGTTATTCTGGATAATTTCTTATGAACTTTCTTCCCACCTGCTAACTCTCTTCAGCTGCCGATAAAGCTGTAAATTGAGTTTAAAATTTTGATTATTTCATTCTCAGCTCTAGAATTTTTGGGTTTTTCCATGTTGGCCTTGTTATGTTTTACAATTGTCTGTTTCTTTTCTTGTTAAAATTTTTGTGCTTAGCTTTTATGTACAATACACTTGATCTTAGCCAAAAGGCCGAGAAGCGATTTTTTTGTACAATATAACAAACAGCAATTTTATAGTTTGTTTCTAAAAATGTTTTACCTATCATCCATCTGTGATTTTTTTATTGTCTGCTGTTTCTAATAATCCTTAGTTGTGCTATCTTATTTCCTCATTCCTGGTTGTGGGTTGTGTTTAAAAAACTTATTTACATAAATTATTTGTGACCTAGGATGGTGTTACTTTCTTCTATAGAGGATTGTTTTTTGCTTCTGCTGAATCCTGAAGGTGAGAGCAGTCTAGGACTACTTTAATCCAAGGTCAATTCTTGGGATTTTCAGGGCCCTGAGATGATGGATATACCAAGTCACAGTCCCTGTTCAAGGTTCATTTACTTTCTTTGCATTTGTCCTCAAAGGGTGAAGCCTTTAAATTCTCATTCAAGAGAATGGTGATTTGTCTAGGTCCCCACACTTGGTGGGCCTAATTTTTTATTTTCATCCACTAGTTCCATGAACCTGTTAAAAGTACATCACAGTAGCTCCTTCCAAATCTGAACAAACTCATAGGACAAAAGCTGCCTTGAAAGTTTTTCTTAACATTTAAGGTTTTTGTCTTCCTCTGGATCTCAATCTGATAATTGCTAACCATCTTTCAGCTCCTTGATGATTTTTAAGATATTTCATATATTTTGTAAAATAAGTAATCTGTTGTCTCAGCTTTAAACCCATCTGTTATCAACTGAATTGTATTCTCCTCCAATGCATATATTGAAGCTTTAATCCCCAATGAGATTATATTTGGAGATATAACCTACAAAGAGAAAATTAAGGTTAAACTATGTCATAGGGAAGGATGAGGCCCTAATCCAATATGACTGATATCCTTGTAATAAGATGTTCATGTACAGAGAAAAAGCCATCTGAGGGCACAATGGGAAGATACCTACAATCCAGGGATTAGAGCCTTCAGAAGAAGCCAATAATGCTGACACTTTTATTTTAGACTTCCAGCTGCCAGGATTGTAAGAAATAATTTTTTGTTCAATCCATCTATTCTCTGGTATTTTGTTATGGCAGATCTGACTCACCAACCTTCTATACTCTATCTGTGATGCTGGGACTGAGATTGTACAAACACAGTTCTCTTTTTCTTTTTCTTTTCTTTTTTTTTTTTGGTACCGGGGATCGAACTCTGGACCTTGCGCTTTTGAGGCAGGTGCTGGAACCACTGAGCTAAACCCCCGGCCCACAGTTCTCCTTTTCAAGCCAGCTTCCCATTAAGCTTTGCAGATTAGAGACACTAAAAGAGATTAAGATATGGAGAAGAAATGAAGAACATACCATTCTCCTTCTTGTTCCTGGAGCATCACATCAGAAACATGGCTCCTTGGCAGTGGCGCTTCTTTCCTAAATCTAGTTTGAAATTTTCAAATGCTCCATATCAACTTCATTATCACCCTCCCTCACCATCTCATCCTCTCCCCCACCAAACACCTGCATCACTGGCTGGTGCTACTTCCTGAGAGGTCTGGATCCCAGCCCATGGGACCCTTCTCCAAGCTTCTGAGTTTTAATAATTCCAACCTCTTCTCTTTGTTCCTTATCCCCAAGAGTGATAGCTGCCTCCAGCAGGAGTTATCTTAGATACTTTACCATTTTGTTTTTGCCCCTCCACTTACTTAATTAGCAACTTTATACCTCGTTAACAGTTTTTATATTAACTAATCATTGTTAAAATGAATGATTTATGTCTCCTGACTGGGATTATTATTTCATTCACCATTTTTATCTGTCATCTGTAGGAATGCCAATTTAAGTTACTCTTTTCCTCTTATCAAAATTGAAAGTACCCAAAAATGTTATTATCCTGTTATGCAAACAACAGATGCACTCAACCAGTCCATCATCATTCAGGCCAAACCAGGCAGTCTTTGCTTTTGCAAAGTTAGACGGTGGGGAGGTCCTCTTTCTTTAATGTGTTATTATCTTATTTCATGTTTCAATGAAATAGCTCTATTGGAGGAAATGTATGTGTCTGGTCTCATAGGGGCCTGTGCTCCTTTTCTACTGGATAGAAGGAAAGGTAGCCTAGCTTGCAGTTTGAGGGTTCATGAATACAAGTGACACGATCGCTCAACCCCAGGCATCATTAGCACTAGTGTGGCTGTCTCTGCCACCTAATTATGGATTTCGACTCAGGTTGCAGATGGCCCACTATCTACCTTGGCTTCTGAGATTCACAGTAACATCTATGGAGAGGATCTTGGCCATTGTCTGGTTCAATGTCTTCCATTCTTAAGTGAAGAAACTCAATCCAGAGTTGGTCCTGTGGCCCAATCAATAGAAGTCAGGAGTAAGGTCCAGAGTTCCTGACTCCATTGGAGTTCTTTCATTCTTGATTTCCATTTCTTATGTGGCCACCTGCACACCCACTTTCCACCTATTTTGTCTTTGTCTCCTCCCATCAAGGAGTCATCTCCCATCGTCCTCCAATCATCTCTAATGGTTTCCTTTCATCTCTAAATTGGATTGTGCTCTAAGCATTAACATTTACTCTTCCCTGAGCACATTATTGACCCTTTTTCCTCTAGTTCTTTTCTTCTCTGTTTCCTCCACCCAGAATTCTCTTCTCCCATATATAACTCTCAAAATCCACTCATTTTCAGGGTCAGTGCGGTGTTATCTCTGCCATGCATCTTTCCCTAGAATTCAATGCTGAAAATAATTTCTCCGTGCTCTGTGTTGCTATGTTACTCTGTATTTCTATTAGACCATCCATTTGTTCTGCCTTATCATGGTTTATGCTTATTTAGTCTATATAACATTATAATCCACTTGCATTCAAAGGCTCTTTCGTCTTTGACCTTCCACAGTGCCTATCATAGAAACTTCATTATAATAATGAGAGTAATTATTGTTTAGCAATCATGGAGTATTTATTGTGTGTTAAAGTCCATGTTCAAAGTTTTACGTGTATTGGCTTATTTATTTCTCCCAGTAATCCTGTGAAGGAAATACCATTATTAGTCTCATTTTTCACATGAAGAATATGAAACACAGAGAGCTAAGAAGCTTGCCTAAGATAACACAGCTGAGGAATCAGTCACAGGGCTTGTGATGCTAACGTTCAGGTTTTTATCCACAATGCTACACTTACCTCTAGGAACCATCCATGGATTTGAATTTATTTCACTATTGTTAAATACTGAAAAGATAGTCTTAATTTAAGGAACAAATATTTGAATCTGTAAGATTAGTGTCCTCCTAGAAAGGGAGAAAAAGGAACCACTAAATAAAAGGTTAAGATTTCAGATTTTGCTCCATAAAATTTAACATTTTATTTAAACTTCCTGATCTGTCTCTATTTAAAAAGTAAAGTGTAGTGTGGCTTATAAAAACCTCTAAAATCCATGGACGGAAAGAGAAAAACATGAGTCATTATTATTAGTTGGTTTAAATTTTATAAGAACTCTTGTAGGTTAACAAGGGCTGGAACCAACTCAGAAGTCTCACTTTGGGGTGGGTGTGAGGTGTTATGTTGTGTTTTTATCCCCTCAAATGGGACATAGCTCACTACAACAATGTAGATTCTGTGGGATCCTAAAGAGTAGTGTAGGGTGCTGTTTCCTCCCTGTGAACCTCCAAGCCACCCACTTGTTGAGGAGATTTTAAGGTCAAGAACATATAACCAACCACTCCTCAGAACAGATTCTGAAACATTTGGCCTGAAGAAAAGACACCTGAGGAATTAGGTCACAGTTGGCCAGAGTCACAATTGTGTTTCACTTGGAGAAATGACAACAAGGAAGTGATGGATTAGCAGCAAGGTTGGACATAGCTTCAGGTTCATCCAAGAGGCAACTTGGTGAAGTGTGAAGTCTAAGTAAGCGTCAGCCTCAGCCAGACCCCAGACCATTAATCTGGGTCTACCATTTAATAACTTGGTGACATTGGCTAAGTCATCCCGACTCTAAGTTGTGTTTTCCTCCTGTGTCAAACAGGGATAGTCATGTTCATCTTTAAAAAGTTGTTATGATGGCTTAATAGCATACTATGGCTTTCCAAAGTTGAGTCATGCACATATCACTGTATCAATCAGTGTAACTCCAAGGGAAGTTTAGTAAAAGGATCTGCTTTTAAAAAGTGTGGGTAGAAAGAAACCACCTAAGGGCTAGTTCAGGACCTAACTCCAACAGCTATAGGGAGCTGTTATCATGCCAGGCCTGAAGGGGACAAGAGGAGGAAGCATTTATAAAACTGGGGAACTGTTTAAAGAAGGCACAAGTCCACAGCCCTCAATAAAGGTTCTAGTCAATCTGCAGTGACACTGCTGGAGAGAAAGCAGTAGACTGAAACGTACTCCAGGCTCACTTTTCTCCTAACCTGGATCTCCTGCTGGAGCTCCCTATTGGCTGAGAAGAGCAGGAAGCAAAGGAGCCTATGCTGTGGTCCCATGTAGTCAGCTTCCCATTACAGGGCAGGGAGGAGGAGGGGGAGAGTGTGTGATGGGGAGGGGTAGTTGGAACCTCTGGGACAAACTACCTTGACTAGCGTTTGCCAATTTCCCCCTTAAAATAAACCTGCCTTTAATTAACTGACTAACTTTACTTTTGGAAGACTTCTTCAACCTCATCCTAGGCAATGACATCCATGAAATCACAGCTGGATGTGCTAGGTTTTGCTTTATAATATACATAAAAATTAGCATGGCAATAGAAACTACAATATATGTATTACACTTTGGGAAGCTTGGCCTCAGCTCAGTACTTGGAACATCGTTGATACTCAATGCAGTGGTTATTTTTGTTGCTGGAAGTTGCAGGTGAATGTGCAGGGAAACACTTGGTGCATATTCAAATTGATATTGATATTGAAAATGAATATGTTACTATCACAATGCAATTTTCCCCAATGTATTTTTTAACTTGGTATTGCTAATTTATAGAAAAGATTATGTAAATGAATTTTCTGTATTTGTCTTATAACTGGCCCATCTTAATGAATTTGATTATTTGGCCCATTGATTTTTCATTAGATTCTTTTGGTTTCTCCAGGCAAACAAGCAAATCATCTGGGAATGTTGATAAGTTTTCTCTCTTATTGCTGTTTAGCATCTTATAGTGTCTGGAACCTGCAGGGCAATGTTAAACAACAATGAAACAACAATGGTGACTTCAGGAATTCTCATTCTTCTTTATTTTAATGGAACTGCTTCCAGCTTTTTGTTGTTTGTGTGGTTTTTGGTAACATTAAAAACATGATGTTGGCTATTGGTTTATGAGCTGTTCTTTATCTTATTAGAGGATGTCTTTATATTCCTAGTTGACTAATAATTACTATCAGAGTGGGCACTGTATCTTATCAAATGCCTTTTAAACATTGACAGCTTACATTCTTAGAGGAAATCCTGCTTGATCATTATAGTTAACTCTTTTAGTATATTGTTTTCTTATTTCTTCTAGGAGAGTTAGGTCTTGGTTGAATAGAAGGAGAGGAGAGTGCACATACCTAAAATGAATGGTCAGACTAAAACATTACATAATATTGAAGTACATGTTATTTAATCTGAAGAAGAATAAATACATAAGAACTCATTAGTAAAGTGCTGTTGTACATACAATGATGTTTAAAATAACATTGCATGAGAAATAGCTGCAATTGCAGGTTCCTACCAAAATTGAAATACCTGTCAGTGGTCTGCAGGCTACTAAATCTGTCCTTTTCTCCCGCACTGTTTAACAATCTACCTAAGAGTGGAGGGACTCAAAAGTGGAAGATTCTGCTCTCAGCTCTTCTTGTTCTTTCAAGATCAAATTCCAAATGGAGATTAATTTTTGCCCTTGAAGATCTTCTGCCTCTTCTGAAAGTAGTTCCAAACTTTTTTTGGTCTCCACATGGAGTAGGTAAGTTCATTCCAGTATGAGAAAGGACAACTAACTAAGCAAGTAACAAACAGAGACAATGAAAGAGTGCTAATGTATATCTATGGGTGGGGACAGCACATGAATATGCATAAATGGGAAATTCTCCATGTTTTTGACCCCCATAAACCTGGACCACCTTCTTGTCCACCTCAGTTCAGTGCACATCCGGAAGAAACACCACTCCAATGATCCAAAATAATTGGAAACATTGTTTAAATTTTTACTGAGCATCCACAAAGTGGAAAGAAGGAATTCAGTTCACAGCATCCAACCAAGTTCTCCTCCCTTATCTTTCTCCTCAAAACCCCATTTTGTCACAGCCCAACAGTTGCCCCTGCTTCTCCCTCGGTCTCTCACAACGTCACTAGGCTTTGTGTCCAAACCAGCCTGATCTAGCCTTGTCTCCTTTCACCTAGATCCACCTTTTTCTCTCTTTCAAGTTGCCCACTCTCTATGCTTCTCACTGCCAACCAATCAAAGTCTTTCAGCCTCAACCTTTCTTCCATTTACCAGAGCTATGTGTCAAGGCCGAAGAACTATCATAAAAAGGACAAAATCCTTGGTAGGCAGAGATTTTGTTTTGTTTTGTTTTCTTATAATGCGTGCAAAAAAAAATCCCAAAATGTCTGCTTACCCAGGACTTCAATTCTCCTCCTCTGACAAATAATTCACCATGTTATAATTTGGTAGATTCAAAATCCCCCTCCCCCACTGATGCAATTAGAGAAAAGCCACACACACACACACACACACACACACACACACACACGCAAAACCAAACCAAAAAAAAACCCCAAAGAGGTCAAAAACAGAGCTAGGAAGTCCAGGACCTGGAAAAGGAATTCTGTGAATAACTGGTTCTGCTGGCAAAATTATGGTCACAAAAAGTACCGTCTCTTGTACTTGGCCTGATTCCCTCAGAGCTGAAGTTTCCCAAAAAGCATTATGAGGGTCTTGGGGAAAAGGTACAGGAAGAACAAGCGCATTAAGCCATCTTTCTGCCTCTTGAAGCTGGAGGGTTTTCAAGGGATGCATCTAGATGAAGGAGGAGGGCCTCGCCTGCCGTGGGCAGTTTCTGTCCTGGCCCTTGCCCTCTGCCCACCCCCTTCATCTCCAAGGCCCAGAGGCCCCCTGCACCAGAGTGATGAGTCTATTTTTAAAGACCAAGCACACTCTGAATGAATAATGACTTCTTTTTTTCTCCACCCTGTGCCAATCAGTGACTCATCAACCATTTTCTAAATGACTGTGTTTTTATTCCCCTTTCCTTCACAGTGCAATATTAGAGAAGATTAAATGCAGCCCCTAGCTGCCTCCCTCTGCTTTTCTGCATCTTGTTTTAGAGATGTTAATGTCCCCAAAATAGAAGTGTTTCATTGAATACTCATCATTTAGTGACAAGTGAAAACACACACAAAGACAGACACACACACACGCATTGCGGTGTTAGGAAAAAGTCTGTATGAATTTCAGGAGGAGGATGGGTGAGAAGAAAAGAAGGAACCATGTAATATGAAAAATGTAGTATCTCACCCAGACCCCATTACCCACGCCTCACCCCTGTGCTTCCAGAGTAAGGCTCTTTATTAGGGACCCTGTCTATACTTCACATAGTTATTTTCTACTTCATGCTATTCTCTTACTGCTAAATATTTGCTTTTCTTTATGAGTGCTTCAGCTTTCTCCCACTTCCACTCCTGGCACCTTTTCCTGTCCCATAACTATAGTTCTTCTAGTGTTCTGGGGTCCTGTTGGCAGACACAGGGAAAACTATTTCTTTGCTAAGAGTTTCTCTTCCTAATCCTGCTCCTCGGCGTGGCCATATCCAAAATGAGGCTTGCCTTTTGCCCCAAGACGAAGAGAAAGTTGGGATGGTGAACATAAACCCATCACCATTTCTGGTATAATTATTATCCACCTGTCTTGCTCCTGGTGGACCTACTGTCTTATGTTCTTGAAAAACATCCCACTCAATACTAGTCCTTAGCAAGCCCTCCTGTACTGTGCCAGAGATCAGCTGTCTGCTTCTTGGTCCCCTGCTTCACCCTGCTCTGTGGCTAGGAGCTTCCTGTATGTGGATCACATCAACAGAGCTCCCTAGTCAGAGGCTCGCCGTTGGGTTTGAATGATGGAGAGCCTCAAAGGGAAGTGGAGGCTGGGGAATAGGAGTCAGGACAGTGAGGGCCAGGTATTTATTCTGCTTAGTTCCCTCCTTGGGCTGATTCTGTCCCTAAGGTCCCCGTTTCTTTCAAAGAAGCGTGCCTATATATCTCTCCATTCTTCTGACTGCCTCTCCCTCTCTGTGGGCCCAGGGGCGGTGTCAGTTCTGGTGCTGCTTTCCCTGCCCCACATTGTCTTCACTTGCTGCCACTGTGTAATTAGTCTCTTGTTAAGAGAAGGATCCTCAAATTGTCCTCATTTGAATGTGTCATTTGTTTCTGGTTGAGACCCTGACTGGGCCCTCCTTCATTTCTTCTTCATCTTCACCCCATTCCTCTGTACTTCTTACTTCTGATTTTTCTTACACCTCTTGCACATCTCTGACCTCCGACGTCTAGCATGCAGCACAGCGTGCCTTCCAAGGCATCTGCTGAATTTTTGGGAAATAACACCAAGGGACTACGTGACAGCAATAAGCACTTCTGGAGTAAGAAGCACAGGCCTGCAAGTCTTCAGACTTATGGTCTAAGAGTCACACACATGAGGTTCAGCTGGTGAACATACACTTGCTGGGAAGAAAGGACAAGGACTGATTTGCAGCTGAATTATTGACTATGGCCCAGGCCATCCATATCACATTGTACATGTCCTGAGCCTGCCACAGTTCTTACTCTGAACAATTCCCAGATTATCTAAGGCCACGGTCATCTCTATGACAGCTGAATCTCAATAATCATAATTATAATCATCATAAAAGCTATCAAGGACTGAATGCCAACTCTGAACCAGGCACTGTGCCTGATGTTTTGCCTCAGTAAACCAAATGGAAGTTTCCATCTCATTCACTTTTTAAAAATGTTACTGGTATATTTTAGGTATACAATATAATGGCATTCATCATTGGAAATTTGTACCTTTACTAATATGTCTTGGTTCTTAGTTTTTCCCCATTCCTTTGCCCTCCCTTCAACCCCTCCAGCCCTCCTTATTTTCAAAGATTTTGTTTCCATTTTTAAATTTTCTCATATTAATTGCATTCCGTTCTTTCCTTTCCCCTACACCTCTCACTTCCCCTTCTCTTCTGCACCTTTTCTATTTCAGATTATCTATTATACTTTTGATCCTTATTTACACTTTCAGTTTCTCACACTAGAGAAACTATTTAGTATTTACACATATGTGTCCTATTTATTTCACTTAAAAGTATCACCTCACTGTGCATACATTTAGTTATAAATGTCTCTAATTTCTCATTTTTTATGGGTAAGTAGTACTCCATTTTATAATAAAACCACATTTTCTTTATGCAGTCTTCAGGGGATGGGCAATAGGGCTGTTTCCAAGTTTTAGCTATCACAAACTATGCTGCTATGAACATGGGTCCACATATATCACAGTGGTATGATACTTTTAATGCTTTGGGGAAGATACCCAGCAGGGAAATAGCTGGGTCAAATGGGACCTACAATCCTAGCTCTTTGAGGTATCTCTATACTGATTTCCACAGTGGTTGCACCAGTCTACACTTCCAACAGCAGTGGAAAATGGTTCCTGTTTGCCCACACCCCTGCCAGCATTTGTTATTGATTTCATGACAGCAGCCGTTCTTTCTAGGGTGAGGTGGAATCTCAGCATTGTTTTCATTTGCATCTCTCTAATGACTGGTGATGTTGAACATTTTTTCATATGTTTATTTGCTATTTCTGAGTCTTTGTCTGAGAAATGTCTGTTCATTTCAGATACCCATTTTTACATTGGGTCTTTAAATTATGGAGGTCTGAATTTTTAAGTTCTTTATAGATTCTAGATAGTAGACCTTTGTCTGAGGATCAGCAGGTGAAAATTTTTCCCACATTGTGGGTTGACTCTTCACGCTGTTGGTGGTTTCTCTTGCTCTGCAGAAGCTTTTTAATAAGAAGAGATTCCCCCCCAAAAAAGAAGAGATCCCACTTGTTGATTCTTTGTGCTAGTTCACGTGCAACTGAGGTTTTCTTCATGATTTCTTTTCCTATGCCAATGTCTTCAAGAGTTCTACCTTCCAACTGGTTTAATGTTTCTGTTTTAATATTTAGATCTTTAATCCATTTTGATTTTAGTTTAGTGCATGATGAGAGATACAGGTCTAGTTTTAATCTTTGGCAAATTGAAACCCAATTTTTCCAGCACCATTTATTAAAGAGGCTATCTTTTCTCCAGTGATGGTGTTTGGCTCCTTTGTCAAAGATGAGGTAGCTGAGTGTGTCTGGAGTTGTTTCTCCATCTTCTAATC
>NW_004624829.1:2176747-2430882 GCF_000247695.1 Heterocephalus glaber
ACGTGTAAATACCGAATAGTTTCTCTGGTGTGAGAAACTGAAAGTGTAAATAAGGATTAAAATGAATAATTGATAATGTGAAATAGGAAGAAAAGGTCCAAATGGGTCGGAGAAGTGGGAGGGGTAGGAGAAAGGAAAGAAGGGAAAGGAAAAAATATGAGAAAAGGAAAAATGGAAACAAAGTCTTTGTAAATAGGGAAGGTTGGAGGGGGTCAAGGGAGGGCAGGGGGATGGGGAAAAAATAAGAACCAAGATCCATCATGTAAAGGTACAAGTTCCAATGATAAATGTAACTGTATTGTATACCTAAAATGTACCAATAAAAGAATTTTTTAAAAAGAAGACCCCTCCAATTTTTCCTAATCTTAATTCCAACAAGGAAAATTTCTGATGAGTTTGTTCAAAGAAGAAAAATGCAAAAAGTATTCTTTATTAATTAAAAATGGTGATAGTCTTAGATCAGGTTTCCATTAGCAGAGCCTGAGGTAGGAAATGCTCTTAGAAAGTACCTGTGAAGTGTGAAGGAAACAGGGATGGAAGGGGCAAGGGTGTGGATTCAGCAGAAGGCTAGCCTCAGTTTGATGCCAAGGAGAGCTCTGGAGTGGGAATACTGCCGGTACAGAGCTTGTTCTGCACTGTGCCATTGAGTCATTGGCCATGGGCTTCCCTGAGCAGGGGTCATGCAACCTACCAGATGGCTCTTCTTGTGAGATACAGGAGATCGTCCAGGGCAGGGTGCACCTGTGAGCAGTCAACATCCACAGCAACAGAGCTGGGTAAAAAGAGTCTGGAAGGGAAATCAACAACATCTGTTATAAGCATAATTTCTTTTCATTGTCTCAAGTATAGGAACTCTGTAGAATCATCCCCTGAATATGAAAATGTTATTGAACAAATTATTATTTACTATTATTTAACTAACTTCCTGCAATTGAAAGGTAAACTCTGTGAGGGTAAGTCCTTGTTCTGTTTAATTCATGGAGGATTCCTTTGTTCCTAGGGTAGTCACAGGTACATAGTAGGTGTTTGTTGAATAATATTTGTGGAACAGATGAATGGAACAGAACCGAATCCCTGGTCTCCTGAATTTTGTGGCACTATTTTGTAAGGAATTGACAGTCCTATCAGTTAGAATTGCATCTGATTGCATGTGTAGTGGCTGACCCAAATAGAGGGGTGTCTCCCAGTGTAAGTAACGTGGAGTTCTGGGAGTCTGGGTATGGGACAGATGTTCTGCTTTATGATTTCTATTCCAGGAACTGTCTCTTTTTGGCTAACTATAATTTTCATATGGCTTTCATCTTCATGTATGACGTGGTCACAGGAAGACCTTTTCATTTCAGTCTCCAAGGTCAAAGAAGAAGAAAGAAGAAGGAAGGGGCAGCACTTGTGTTGGCAAAGCAAAAACATGTCCAGAAGTCTCCAGCAGATTTCCATGTAGATGTCCCTGTACAGAACAGTGTCATCTGGCCAACGCTGAATGCAAGGGAGTCTAGGACGGTCAGAAGATTGGCTGATGCCATTGCCACATGAATGAAATTGGTATTCTGCTGGAAAAACGGAAATGGGTAAGTGTCCATATAGTAGCAAAACTCCATGAGGTGTATAGGTGTTGAAAAATAAGTACTCCTACCCTCAACAACAAAGAAGGCAAATTTAAAATAAAAAATGGAAAATAACTTTTAAAATTTAAATCCCTTTTCTTTTTCTTTCTTTCTTTTTTTTTTTCTTCCCCAACCTTTTATCATGGTTTTCCTAGAGGTGAAGTTCTTCCCAAAGTTAGTAGGAAGTAAATCCTGTCAACATGTTTCAAAATAGATCAAAATGAGACAGTAACTGAGGCACCACATTTTTTCCCACAAGAATTCTTAGACAACTGTTTATTTTCATCTTAGTGCCTGGTATTCCATCTGTACATTAGCAAGTGAGTTGGATGGTCACCTTTTAAATTCTTTCTCCTTCAGTAGGAAATTCCGGCTCCTCCAATGTTTCTGCCAGTGTTCTTGTTACTATGGGAGACTCCTAGGTGCTATTGTGCCTATGGCGGGTCTTGTGTTTCTCCATGGAGAAGATTTCATTATTTCCAGACTCTTATTGAACCCATTGTGAGACCAGTGAGACAGGATGAGAAATAAAAATGACTACTTTGTGCACTGGGCTGTAATCTTTGCAATTGAGGTGAAGAAAGAAAACACCTCCAAAAAATAATTTAAGAGGCATGGCTGGTTGTCTCACATTTGATCCCAGGAGTCCTGTAGTTCATGCACAAATATGAAAAGAGCCACATAACTAAATCTGAGTGACATTTTTTAGTTAAAAATCTCCTGCTGACAAAATCACCTTTCCCATCAAGGATCATCTTGGTACACAATTGAAAGGTTGGCCCTTTCAGGAAAGTGCCTTTGAGCCAAGAGTTCTGTATTTCCATTTACAATATTCTTTCTCTGAATGGTTTTGGTCATGCTGGGTTTGAAATGGTGTGTTGACCTTTTTGTGTTCCCCATTCATCAAACTGGCTATACTTTTTGGTTGTATTGACACCAGCTCAAGTATCCTGATCCCCTAATACTTACTTAACACCAGCAGCATAATTTTGAGGGCAAGACATCATTTCGGCAACTAGATTTGTTAATCATGTTTATCAGAAAGGTATAATACTTTCTTCCAAAAACAAGCCTCACATATCATGTCTAACTGGCTAGATACTGTTTTGTTTTTGTTTGTTGGAGCTCATCTAACACAATACTATGTATTATCATCCTAGTGAGCTTCCTATGTCAATGTTAGCTTGCTACACACCTACATAAAATACTTTCTCCTCTGCTTTGCTTATTAGATTTACTAACATGCCATTGTTGTACCATTAACATTTAATAGCCTGGGAAGAAGAAAGAACACGCTATTATACAGATCTTAGCAAAGCCAATCCTGATGTAGAGAAGTTATTAAGCTTCAGGAAGTTTTCACTTTCTCTTATCATGTAACTCAAGGTTTGTGTTCTTCCCTGGCAGCCCTGATTTTGCAAAAGAATAGGAGAAAAACGGGGTAGGGGGAAGAGACACAAATCAGGCAGTCATATCCAGTGCCTGCATTTACATCAGTGATTAATCAAACTAATGGAGAGTTCTAATTCGGTGCTTTGCTACCCTTAAGCCCTGTAATTGTGGTGTCTCTGAACCCAAAGGAAACACGTTGCACTCTGCGTGCCTGGGCGCATAGCTTTTAAATCTTCATAACTCTGTAATTACCACAGTGCTTTCCTTCAAATCTGGCTCAATTTCACTTCCTTAATGAGCACCACAATCTTGATAAAATTTGAAGTTTGCAGCCTCTGCTGTTCACAAGGACTCAATCCCAGACTGATAATGTGAGTTGTAGATTTTACTCCTTCCAGTTCCTCTCAAAAAGAGTTGATTTATTGCAGGACCACCCCAGTCAAAAGCACTTCTTCTGGGTTAAAGCCAGCACTGGGTGTTTTCATCACAGAAGGGTACTTGGGAAGCAAATGCTAAACAGTTAAAAAGGAGGGGGGTAGGGGAAGCTTATGACACCCCCACCCCGAGAATGGCTGATCAGCTTTATTAGTGCCATGTGCCCTAGAGACTGTGGTTCCTCTTACCCAATTGAAAACTTTCTTTATAGGAAATATATTAAAAATCTCCTACTTCCTCTGTATAAACTGAGCCCTGCCCAAGAGTGAAAATTACAAGTCAGCTTGAAAAAAAAAGCAACATAATTCCCACATTCTTTCTCCTACTGCAAGGATTTCAGGGATTTTTAAAGGACTGGTTGGAAATGCCATTTAGTGATTCTAGTCAGCAGCACATCCTCTCTTGCAGCTGGTTGGAGGGGCTCTTAATTTTAGCCACTCGGTTTTGCTTTTTAACCATGTGAAGATGCTTGGTGTCATCCTTTGTCTCTCCCTGTCTAAGCTTTAAGAACCAGCAAGGAAGCCCAGGTTGATTTTCCAATCCCTGCTCCAGTCTGCTACCCCACCCCCACAATGCAAGTTGCCCTGGGATTCTGAATAGCACTTAATTCTTACCTCGATTATAGCTTGCCTTGTGTTGCACTACAATTATTTGTTTACATGCTTGTCTACCCCACTAGACTGCACCCTTTGAGAGGGACATTTATGTCCTCTTTCCTTTTATAGCCCCAGCATCTCACAGAGACCTGAGCACCCAATAAATGTTTGCACTCAGTAAATGCAAGATTTCGCTAAATGTTTGTTGCATAACCAAAGGAGTAAGTGAATGAAACTCCATTGTTGTTTGCTATCACCATCTGCTTCAACTCTGTCAGTTATTTTGAATTATGCATTCGTAGTTCTGACTAGATCCAGATTTGGCATGTTTGAAATTATATTCAGTTGTAAAATGTGAGGGTAGGATTTTTGAAGATAAGAAGAATTTCTCCCACTGGAAACAATGTGAGCAATCAACAGTTCCCTGCATGGGAAGATAAAAGGCTACTTGGAACAGTCTTTGGATTCAGTCTTTGGCATTTCTGGAAAACCATTAATATCATCATTTTTTTTCTGCCCATGTTTCCCTGTCAGTAAAATGCAGAAAGAAACCACTGTCCTTCATACTTGATATACTAAATGAGGATTTGTGAGGAAGGAAAGGACAAAGGAAAACCTTCCATAGTGGTATATAGTCTTTTTCTTCCCTTGAAACTATATCCTCGGTAGTTATCAATATCGATGTCAATGTACTTATGTTTACTGTGGCTTAATATATTAATGAATATAATTTTTCCTGGTGTTTTGTGGGAGCACCAGTACAGGAAGCAAAATCCAAGGTTTTTGAACTAGGACAAATTTGAGCTATTAAGCTTGATAAACAATGCTATGAAGGCGTCAGACATAATGTTTATGCCATAAACCACACATATGGAAGAATGCTCGCTCCCTCAGACAAGATGGCAAATAACCAGGGGCTTCTGGCTTCCTCCCATCATCTAGGAGAGCAGAGAAGAGGAGTTGTTGAATCTCAGAGTTCAGTAGCTCACATGTAACTTGAGAGAATTCTCTTGGAGAGCGGGACGGTGGTAGCTTCCTGCTCTAGATGAGAGAGAGGTCACATCTTCCACAACCTTCGGTCCTTTATGTGAGTCTCTTTCCATATGTTTTAAGGCTCTCTCATCTTTAGATTTCATTTTTCCCTAGAGATGTCTTTCTGTGCTGTAACTTTATTTCTAAGTGTGGTTTAAGTATAGGTTAACCATGAACTCCAAAAGTTTTCTGCTTCAATGTGAACCATATGACTTGCGAACAAGGTCCCAGAATGGCCAGCCATCTCTCTCTCCTCTGGCTTCACCACTCACTTTCCAGTCTGCTTTCCCTCCTTCCCAAGATACTGTAGCATTGTATTTTATGTACAAGGCATATTCATTCACTTTCAAATTGTTGAGTTTTATTTATGCAAACTTGATATATTTTTCTGTGAAACAGTTTAGCAACTTAGGTTGGGATGGAATGCTCATAATTTTCTCCAATAAAATTAATGGAAATCTTTTTATTTAACAGCTTCTTCCTTAGTAGCAGAGCTTTTAGTAGTGAGCTAAAGTGATTAGGTGAGGAATAGGTGCAACTGAGTGCCAGAAGACTTCATTCACTACAATTAAATGACTGTTAATGTGCTCCGTGCATCTCTTGACATTTCTTAGATAATAGAAATGTTTTTTTCAAGTATAAATGATGCTGGTGTATCATCGATGCTGTAAGGTTGAATAAAAGAAAAAATCGAATGGTCTTTCTTTTAGGAATCTCTGCTTTGCTACTTGTGAGGTTGTAGAGAAAATTTGACTACAGTTCTATGGAATCACGTGGACAGCCAGGCCGAGGGCCAAAGTGCGCTATGGCGCTCTCAATGCCAGCCCTATCCTTTAGCAAACTTCTACTTCCTACTGGGCTGGGAAGGCAGGAGTCTGACTGTGGGGGTGTGGTGACACAGACAGAATGTTTCATTCATTTTACGATGGCACAAGGTTTACACTGACTGCACATTTGAATTTATTGGAAAGTGTACTGGCTTTTGAGCTGCATGAATGACCACTGGGGCCATTTTTAAATGCTGCCTTTCCTTTCCATTTTGGCTTACAGCCATGGTGAGTAAATATGTGTACATGGATAGTGGGCTGTGTGTGTGTGTGCATATGTGTGTAATCAGGAGAGATCAATGCACATACATAACTAGATATAACAATTTGGTTTCAGATACTAGCTTTGACTTTGTCAAACTTTTTGTGGAAAAACTCAGAGTAACATGGGGCAACCTGGGATTTGAATAAGAAAGACACAGCCTAGGTGTGTTAAGACTCACCAGAGTTAACACTGTTAATACATCCCATCAGGATTATATGTGGTTGCTTTTTTTTTTTCTTGAAGTATCTTAATTCTATAAAGCAGGAACCAGACTCAAAACTGGGGACGGGGAGGTGAACCACATAGGAAGGACTTGAAGAGAGCAGGGGAAGGATGGGGCCAGGAGGCTTCTTAAGTTGCCCTCTCTCAGGCAGTGCAGTTTTTATTTAGATGGTGCGACTAATATATAACAATCACAGTTTTCTAAAATGCCTTTATTCAAAAGTTACAAAGGAATGAGAATTCATCAACCAATCATAACAATGAATATAATCATTTGTATTAATTTTATTTTTGGTAACCTTGAAGGTGGTTGTCCTGGAGGGGTCACTGGGGACCACCAAAGAAAGAAGAGGGGAGGATGAGAACCAAGGACATCAAAAGCCAATATCAAAGCTTTTTATTTTTATCTCAGTGGCACTATTAGCACATGAGTAGGAGTTCAGATTACAAAGAGTTCTCATTTTTGCATAGTTGAACAGTGCTTTGAATCATTTTGTAATCTTGATTTGAGTCTGTGCGGGCCACTTTTGGGATGTACACCAAGATAAGGAGCCTGTGCTTTGGCTTACCTTCTGGAATCCTCCTTCTCCAGGATCTTTGGCTTCCCTTTAAATTCATCTCTCTTGAGCCCTGGAAGGAACTCACCAATAATCCCAAACTCTATTTAGGAGCGAGAGTCACACACCACTCATTCACTGCCCGCGTTGGTGCAGCTGGGCCGCTCCACAGGTCCCATGGATATTATTAACAGGCCAGCACAGGGGATGGGGAAATGGGAGGCAGGAAGACTGTTGCCATAAGGCTTGCTCACGGGATTCCTTTCATTCTCTGGCATTGTTCTGTTGCTTCAGTGTTGAGGAAGCAGAGTCTGGCTTGCCTACCTAGCAGAACTCATGTTCGGAATAGTAAACATATTAGAAAGTCAGGCTAAATTTTAAATCAGCCACCTCTAGGCTTTTTAGATTTGTGAGATAAAGAGCAAATGCTTAAAAACTCTGTTCAAAATTTTTTTCTTTTCTTTTTATTCAGAAATAAAACCAAATTTAAAGTTGCCAGTGACCTCCAATATCCCTTTACCTAAATTCACCATTTTGGACATTTTGCCATATTTTCTCTCTGTCTCTGTCTCTCTCTCTCCATTCTTATTACTGAATCATTTCTGTGAACCTCGCGGACATCATGACATTTTACCTCCAAAGCTCCAGTTTGGATCTTTTAGGAACGAGGATATTCATTTGCCAAAAATGTTATTTTTTTCCACAGAATAAGACAAGAATCTGTTGAAGCCTTTATAACCAAAAGGTAGGCTAATCCAAAGAGCTGACTGTTCCGTCCGTGCTGCGTCTCCTGCCAAAGCCAGAGATGGCAAGGGAGACATCTTCACAGGTCTGGAGGACTTTACTGTTGCCATAAAACATAATTTTCCATGTTCTCTTTAGACACATGAAACGAAGGCTGCATTCCCAAGATCTGGCTTGTGGCTTTAAAATATAAAAATAATTTTACAGTATACGTTTTGGAGGGATGAAAGCATGTATTTTATTAACTTTTCCCAAACTCTTTTTAAGTTTTAGGCTGGCAGCCTCCAGTGTGCAGACTATTGCAATCGAAAATGTATGCCTTTTAAGAAATTATACCTTTCAGTTAACTGAAGGGGAAACTTTTCCATTCTTTTGTGAATCGAATCGCCATTTCTGATGGAAAACTTGAAAGATCCTGTGTGATTAACACAGTGGGATGACAAAGAGGTGATCGGATTGATGTCACCTAATGTGCAATAAGTTTTGCAAGCAGCTTTTTTGGGGGGGATTTGCTCATTGGTAGTTTGGATCGCATTCAGGATACTTAGAGATCTCGCCCAGTGAAGACTTTTGCGCGATGCTTGGGAAAGGGAATAAAGAGCACTCTGGCCTCGGCCGCAAGGGGACGCGCCCACGCCGCGTCACCCTCCCCAACTGTTTCCCGGTGCTCACCGAGCCGGGGGCACTTGGAGGAACAGCCCAGTTTTCCCTCTAAGAACCCAAAGGACAAGCACAGAGTTGGAATTCAACGAAGCAACTTGCTCCAACTCGCCAAATCTACTGCATCCCCAATACCGCCCCCCCCCCCCAGCTCCTTCCCAACAACCCTGCTCCCAACTTGAGGACTGCCCGGCCCCACTACGCTGACAGCCTTAATTCTAATCCCTTGGATGTGAGGAGGCTTCTTTAGTGACTCCCAGCGGTCGCCCAGGGCGCTGCTCCCTTCTCGCCCTGGCCTCCCCCGCCCAGCGTCGGCCCGCAGCCCCCACGCCGCCTCCAGAGCCGGGGCTGGAGGCGGATTCCTCTCTCCGGGTTTTCAGAGCGCCTTTCCCAAACCTCCTCCTCGCCTAGAGAGGGAGAGAGACCCAGGGCGCAATCGCTCCCCGGAGCGGCCGAGGGGCGCGCGGGGAGAGGCCTGCGCCGGGGTACTTTCAAAGTGAGGCGCGCACACACTCACACCCACCCACCCATACACACACACACACACACACACACACACACACACACACACACACACAGAGTACACACACACACGCGCCCATTTATACAGGCGGCGGCAGTGGCCGGGGCCGCGGCGGTGACCGAAGGGACGATGGAACTGAGCCAGCTGACCCCTGTTGGAAGCAAGTGAGGAGAGCCCGGGCGCACTCCGGAATTTCTGTGCCCGGCGCTTGTCATCCTCCCCAGGAAACAGTGCGCCCGGAGGAGGACCGGCTGGACTAATTTGCTAGGGAGAGGGCGGGGAAGAAGAGGCCAGGTGAGCAGAACAGCCCCCTGCATTTCTGGACTGCCCGGATCCCGCCTCACCCGACTCCTGCCCTATCTTTGCTCTAGTGGGCGCGCCCGGTTCCCAGCTCGCAAGGGGCGCTCGGAGGAGAACAGAAAGTCGCGGCCCGGCTGCGCGGGATGCCTTTCGCCAAGCGGATCGTGGAGCCGCAGTGGCTGTGCCGCCAGCGGCGCCCGGCGCCCGGCCCAGAGGAGGACGCGAGTGGAGGCAGCGCTGAACCGCCACCGCCCCTGCAGCCGCCTGCCGGGCGGGAGGAGACCGAGGCGCCGGGGCCAGAGGAGCCTCCCCGCGCTCCCCCTACGCTTCTCGTGCTGCCACCGCCTTCGCCGCCGCTGCCCGCGCCTGCTGACCAAGCTCAGCAGCTTCAGGGCGAGGCGCCTCCGGCCAGCGAGGAAAGCGCAGCGGGGGTCCCGGAGGCGGCGCCCGCTGCAGGCGAGGCGTCCTCGGCGGCGGCGGCAGCCGTGCTGCTCATGCTGGACCTGTGCGCCTTCAGCAACGCTGCGCTGGCCCGCGTTCTCCGGCAGCTCTCGGACGTGGCCCGGCACGCGTGTAGCCTCTTCCAAGAGCTCGAGAGCGACATTCAGCTCACCCATCGTCGCGTCTGGGCGCTGCAGGGCAAGCTTGGCGGCGTGCAGCGCGTCCTCGGCACGCTGGACCCCAAGCAGGAGGCAGTGCGTGAGTACTCGCGCCATCTACCCGCGGGGCGCTAGGCTCTTGCGCCGCACCCTCTCGCCCTCCCGTAGCAGCAATCCTAGCCCCGCGGCGCCGCGCCTGCTGCAACTTGCGCCCTACCCTCGCTTTCCCACTCTGCCCTGCCCTGAGACCCACCCCAATCCTTCCGGGACTGAGTAGCCAGGCTGGTCCCCGAAGGATACACACAGGGAGGTCAGAAAGTTAAAAGGGCGGCCTTACAACTCACAGAGCTCAGGGGGCTGAGAAGGGGCAGACGGGGAGTGTTTCTGGGGCAACAGACTCGCCTTTCGCGTCCTTGGGGGGGGGGGCAACTCCTGTGGTTCCCAGCAGCCCAGCCCCAAACCTCGTAATCCACCCTGTGCATTGTCGGGGGCTTCTGCGGCACCCCAGCGGTGTTGTCACTCTTGCCGTCACCTCAGGGGCCGCCCTGGGCCCCGAACTTGTGCCATGCGCTGCCAGTGTGCGACAATCGCCTCTAGGAGTGAACTCCGAGGCTCTGTACTGAAAACCTTTGTGGTCCGGGGGGGCCACGGGGAGCAGGGAAAGCTTGGGTCCCAGTGAGATAAAGGAGACCCCCGGGCATCCTTTTTGCCCTAAACAACCTAGTATTCCTACCAAATGGCTTTTCGTGCCCTCTGCCCTCCGATGATTCCGCACGCTTTTCTCCCAGCGCCCGGCTGCACTGTCGCCCGAATCTACCGGCGTGTAGATTTAGGTATGAACCAGTCCTGCCGGCAGGCTCCGGGGAGAGAGCGAGGAAGGGGGTCTGGGAGACCCTGAGGCATCTTTGCTGCGCGTTGACTTCACTCTTTGGACACCCAGAGCTCCTGATAAGTAGTCATTCTGTGTCGGCTGCTCTTGAAGGCGCGCGCAGGCCAGCTCCCAGGCGCCCGGCTCCCCCAATCTGGCCGGGCGGGAGTCATTTAGGGACGCATGACCTAGGCGGTAGGCAGGGGTGATGGGCTGGTGCGTGGGTCCTTGGATGCCTAGTTCTGCTGCGACCCTCTCGGCGAAGGTGATGTCAGCGGCTCCGACTTACGTAAGAAGCTTCTTCTGTCGCTGCCGCAGCTGCGCCGCGGTGCGCTGTGGCCTCCGAGCGCGCCCGGCCGGCGCTTTCGCTGCAGCCTTCCCGGGGGATTTCCGAGCACCTCGGTCCCGCAGTTCAGCTCTGCCTCCTCGCGGTCCCAGCCCGCCCGCGCACTCTCCCCCTTTCTTCTCCTTCACCGAAAAACCCTTTGAACCCCGCCCCAGGAATTCACTGCTTTTCTGCAATAACAATAATAATAAGCGTAATGAATAAATGATGTTCGCAATCGTTTTTCGCAGCTATAAAAGACCCCGAGTTGGGTTAATGACTGGTTGTTTAAAAGGGCAATTCCGGGGATGAGTTCTGGAAAGAATTAGGACTGCCGTAGGCCAAGTCGTATTTTACTTTTGGGACTGGAAATGAGAGCTTTAATCCAGCCTCCTTTTTACCCCAAACCACACAGCAGGGGCAGGCCCTTCACTTTCAACGGGTAGTGTGGTTGGGGGGAATGGTGATCTCACTTCAAAAGAACTGGGAAGAAGTTCTGCAGGCAGTTGGGTGCTGCATGCATGTCCCATGTGTGTGTGTGTGTGTGTGTGTGTGTGTGTGTGTGTGAGAGAGAGAGAGAGAGAGAGAGAGAGAGAGAGACCTCCCCTCGAACAGATTTCATACAAGTGAATCTCAGTGCCAGAGCAGAAGGTGCCTTCTGCTCTGCCCTTTCTTTAGAGGCTGCACTGGGTAGTTAGATATCCTGAATTTAATACAGTCCTTTCAAATCCTTTTAACTGTTTGGAGTATAAATTAAAGGTTAATGGAGAGAAACAGGATCTTTAGTGTTTGCATACAGTTAGTAAATACTCTGTGAATATTTATATATGAATAAATAAGGAAATAAGAGTGGGGCTAATATAATACCCAGGGAGGGACTTAAAATGTCCTATTATTTTTTAACTGTTCTAGAATTCCATCTCCACACTTCGTGTCTAGCTTCTTTCTTCTCTCATCCATTTAAATTTAGGATGGCATTGTTCTTGGCATTACCTTCAGGAGTAAAAGCACAATTTTATGTGTTCTACTTCAAGTTTCCCAGAATGAAGAGCCTGAGACAAGAATTGTCATGCAAATAGTTTGAGGGGGATCCCAAGAAGTGCAGAGAGGAAGTGGGGAAGTGAGACGACAAAGAAAAGCTAATACCTTACCTGTTGTGAGCTGGTTAAGATTGCAGACAGCAGGGATTCAATGCAGCTGAGGGTCCTGGCACACACACTTCAGATGTGTCCCACTGAGGAGTGAGGAGGCAGGAATACTTCTGTACAACTTTTGCCCCTTGCTGATGGAAGGTAGCACACGCTAGCTTCTGGGGCCTACCCAGTGTTTGATACTCGCGTGCACCCAGGGCCAGGTCAAGGGAGATGCAAAGAGCCTGGGGTGCGCACAAGATTGCCTGCCAGGGTCCTCTGGCCAGGCTACAGGGGCTATTAGTGGAGTACCAGTGGTATCAGCTACACTATGTATATTTCTTTCAACTTTCCCGGGCCTGGGCCTGGGGGCGTTTCCAAGAAAGAGGAAACCTAACAGTGAGCCATATTCCCTTTTTCTCCCCTGTGAAGTTGTTGGGGTGCCTCTGCGCCTCCTGTATGGCCTTCCTGCCCAGATCACTGTGCCCCACATAGTCCGTTGGCTGCACCATCCTCAGACAGCTGCTTCCTGTCGCCCTGAGACAATGCTGAGGGGCCTTTCATAAGGATGATGTAATCTTATGTACACTTTTAGCAAAATCACTCTTGAGGCAAATCCTGGGGCTGGCAGACCAGTTAGTGCAACTGGCTTTGTGATTAGAGCTAGAGAGGTGGCTGTGGAGATAGTAAAAAGGGGTCAAATTCGGAATTCATTCAGGACTTAGTGATTTGATTGGGTACAGGGTATGAGGAAAAATAGTTAAGCATGATTCCTATGGCTGAAATAACTCAGGGATGGCGATACCATTTACAGAAATGGGGGAGGCTAATGAAAGAGTGGATATTTTTCTGTTTGAACCATGTTGAGATGCTTGATGTGTCTTCACAATTAGATGTTTGAGTTGAGAGCTCAGGAGAAGGGTCTAGGCTGGAGATGTAACTGTGTGACTTAAAGGGAGAGATGATTTGTGAAGCCTTGGAGCTAGGGACAGTGTAGACAGCAAAGGGAGCTAGGGCTTATCCTAGGGGAGGCCAGTTTTGAATGTGTCATAGGGGAGGAAAAGGCTGAGAAACAACAGCCAGGAGTCTAGGAGGAAAAAGGGGAGTGTGTTATAATGGAAATCAGGAGAAAGTGTTTCAAAACTCAGGGAGGGCTAGGGATATAGCTTGGTGGTAGAGCTCCTACTTAGCATGTGTGAGTCCTTGGGTTTGATTTGATCACCAGCACTGAAGAAAGAAAGAGAGAGAGGGAGAGAGAAAGAAAGAAACAAACAAACAAAGAGAGAAAGAGAGAAAGAAAGAGAAAGAAGAAAGAAAGAGAAGGAAAGAAAAGAAAGGAAGGAGAGAGAGAGAAAGGAAGGCAGGCAGTAACAGCAGAATGGGGGAGAAGTCATCTTGGCCCTATGCTTCTGAGAGTAAGAGAAGTGGCCACTGAGTTTGGTAACATGTAGTTAATTAGTGGCCTAGCTATGTGCTATTTCGGTGGAGGGGTGGAGGTGAAAGCTAAACAATAAGAGCTGGAGAAGGAACAGGATGAGTAGAAGAGGAAATAGCAATGACAGACAACTCTTGCTGGAAGAGAAGTGGAGAAATGGAGCAGTCTCTGGAGGGGAATGTTTGGATTCCATGGAGAGGAGGAAATTGACGTTAGAGGATAGAACTGGATAGTTATGGAAGTCCGTGAGAAGCTGATATTTGATGAGGCGAGAGCACCATTTCATTCATGGGACCTGGAGGGAAGGTGACAAATGTGGGCAGAGGCAGGTGGGCTGCTGGACAGATGAAGGTGGGATGCGGTGTTTCTGTACAATTTGGGCTGTTTTCTCTGTGAGGCCTGTGGCCAGGTCATCAGTTGAGAGGGTGATGGCAGTGTGAGGAATGGAGGAAGGTGTTCATAAACTGTCTCAAGGGGAACGTGGATGCAATAAGGAAGTGTAGCTGGATTATCTGGCTGTGTTGAGAGCCTTCTGAGATTGATGGTCATAAGCTTGAAGTGAGTCCAGCTTTTCAGTTGCTAACACATGAAACTTGGGGATTACTTCATGGGCCTCAATGCCAAGATGTTCATCCTTAGACATTTTAAGATTGGCTTTTTGGTTGCTACTGATACTTAGTTACTGTGATTTTTAAGTAGATTTTATATTAAAGTTTAACATTCCTAAGGAAAAACACACAAATTAAAAGAGTTCAGCTTGGTTAATTTTCACCAAAGCAAATAACTCATGAAAACACCACACAGATCAAGAAACAAAATATTACTGTGTCTGAAACACCCTCTCCTCAAGGCCCTACTAGTCACTATGTCCTCAAGAAAGATAGCCATTTCCCAACTTCCACTCGCATGGAATAGATTTTCCTGTTTTTTGAACTTTGTGAAAATGGAGGCATTACAGTGGGTCCTCAAGTTACAACTGGCCTGACATACGAACAACTTGGGTTAATTAGGTTAATGGAAGATTCATCTTCCTCTTGTTATCTATAGCGTGAACCCAGGTAAACATCCAGATCTCTGGTGTATTGACTTACAGCCAACTTGAATTACAAGCAGCCCTCGAGAACCGATCGAATTCAAAAGTCCTGGGTCCACTGTACATTTTAGCGTCTAGCATTATTCACTCAACATTATGTTTGTAATATTCTTCCATATTGCTTGCATATATGATAAATTATTAATTCTCACTGCAGAATAAAATTTCATTGTGCACACATCCAATAATTTGTTGATATATTCTCCCGATGATAGACACTTGGGTTGTTTTCATGTTAGGGCTATTTTTATTTTTTGTCTCTCCTTTTTATTAGTCTATGTTTGCAGTACATAATGATGGAATGCAGTACATTTATCATGGAGCATTGAGACGTGTACGTAACACATCTTATTTTTTTGTCCCCCCCCTTCCCTGCTTCTTCCAGCTCTTGCTTCCCTTCTCATTTGAGAAAGATCTCCCTACTTCCTATTATCTTTTATTTTGTTCTTTATTTATGCTTTAGGTTTCTCATATAAGAGAAACCATGCGATATTTAAGCTTGTGTTTCTGATGTATTTCACTTAACATTATGGTCTCAGGGTGCATCTATTTTCCTACAAATGATTCAAGTTTATCCTTTATGGCAGGGTAGTACTCTATTGTGTATAGGTACCACATTTCTTTGTCCATTCATTTGTTGATGGACATATAGGCTGTTTCCAAGATTTAGCTATTATGAACTGTGCTACTGTAAACATGAGTATGCACGTATCACTGTAATATGATGCTTTTAGTTCTTTCAGAAAGGTACCTAGGAGAGGAATAGCTAGGACAAATGGAATTTCTAGTTTTAATTTTTTGAGGAATTTCCATATTGATGTCTGTAGTAGTTGTACTAGTTTACGTCCCTCTGCCCCCATGCACAGCCTCACCAGATTTTGTTATTATTTGATTTCTTTTTTTTCCCTTAAATTCTTTTATTGGTACATTTTAGGTATACAATATATTTACATTTATCATTGGGTGCTTGTACCTGTACATGATGTATCTTGATTTTCATTTTTTTCCCCGTTACCTGTGCGCCCCTCACCCCCTCCACCCTTGTTATTTGATTTCTTGATGATAGCCATTCTTGCTGCAGTAAGATGGAATATCAGTGCTGTTTAAATTTGCATTTCTCTAAAACCAGAGATGTTGAATGGTTTTTTATATATTTATTGGCCATTTGTACTTCTGAGAGTTGTCTATTCATTTTGGTTGTCCATTTTTGATTGGGTCTTTTATTTTGAGGGGTCTGATTTTTTTTTAGTTCTTTATACATTCTGCATATTAGTCCTCTGTCTGAGGAATAGCTGGCAATATTTTTCCCATTGTATAGGTTGTCTCTTCACACTGTTGGTTGTTTTCTTTGATGTGTAGAAGCTTTTTAATTTGATATGATCCCATTTGTTGATTCTCAGTATTATTTCTAGTGATTTTAAGGCTATTTTTCAACATGCCTTTGATTAAAAAAATATAGCTATTTTGTAATGCAAAGTATCTAAAGATGAAATTTCTGGATCAAAGGGGATGGATGTGTTTGGCTTTAGGATGTACTACCTAATACTTTTCTAAACTGGTTGTACCAATTTATATTCCCAGAAATGTATCAAATTCCAGTTGTTCTACATCCTCACCAACACTGTTTGTTTAATTGCAGCTACTATGCTGAGTGTGTAATAAAATCTCATAGTGGTTTTAATTTGCATTTTTCTGATGAATTGTAAAATTGAACATCTTTTCATATTAAAAATAATTTGGATAGTCTTTTCTTTAAATTACCTGTACCTTTTTCTTATTACCGTATATATTGTTAATATATTGTGGATATGAGTCATTTGTTAGCAATAGGTATTCCTTATTGTTTTTACTCTCTTACTGTTATCTTTTGGTGAGTAGAAGTTCTTAAGAGTTTTACGTAGTCCAGTTTATCAATTGTTTTCTTTATTGTTAGTTTTTTTATGTTCTCTTCTGTTTGTTCTTAAACAAATTTTCACCAATCCCAAGATTATGATGATATTGCCTATGTTCTAGAAGTTTTTTGTTTTACCTTTGTCATTTAGATCCATGATTCATATAGAATTGATATTTGTAAGTGGTGTGAGGTAGGGATCAAGATTATTTTTCCATATGGATGCACAGTTAACCCATTGCCACTTATTGAAAAGACCATCATTTCTGTATTGCACAGCAGTGACACCTTTCTTATTCATCAAGTGGACTGACTTCACTTTTAGCTGACACTTACTGAGTTTTGCTATTTGTCAGCCCCTGTGCTAAGAACATTTATATTACTCTATTTAATCTTCATAGTAAGTCTAGAAGAGAGGTACTATCATTTTTCCATTTTACTGAGGATTAGCAACTTGTCTCGGGCAGGATCAGATAGAAAGTGATGGGGCCCAGAGTTAGAATCCAGGTCAGTGTCTATTTCAAGCCACTAGGGTTTTCTGCCATATGTTGCCATATAAATCCAGGGCAATTCCTATATAAAAATTGAGTCCCTTTGTGGTATAATCCTGTCCACTTGGCAAGCTTCATCTCTTTACCCTCCCACCCATTGCCATCCCTGCCTTCTCCACCTACTGTACTTCAGTTCTCTGTGCCAGTCATACTGAATGAACTATGTGTGGTTCTGCAACTTTCTCAGTTTTTCACTCTTCATGCCTATGTATTATGCGACTCTTTCTAAAACACTTCACTGGCTAATTTCTCTTCGCTTTTTGATACTCAGCTGACATATCATCTTCTCTGGGAAGTGGAACCTAATTTCTTGTCCATCATCTTTCCCCAACCTACAAATTTTCTAGAACTTTGTGTTCATCTTTATTTTAGCTCTTCCTCTGTATAGCAGATGTAGTTACTACAGCCTTCCCCTTCTGTAGTGAAAGCTACTTACTGCAAACTTCTATGACTCCGCCTGGTTCTTTTGTTCCTGTATGGCTATGGGCCAGGCTTGGGCTTGCACATAGAGAAAGTCAGAAGTGCCAGCAAATAATTCCCCTGAAGCAGCACTCAACCAATGGTGGATGGGAGTTGGTGGAAAAATACTTCAGCTTCTTTACCACTTAGATAGGAGAAGTCTGTGGTATGTTTTTGACACCATTTTTTTTTTCAGATTTCCCCAGTAGAATTGAGCTACAGTTCCCCACAGTAGTGACTTATTTGATAATGTACCTTGCATTTCCTGCCTTCCTTTCTTTGTTTCACTTCCTCACCTATGGGTGTTTCCTGAGGTTGTCTCCCACATAAGCTGCTTGCACTGGAATTTGCACTTGTACTCATTGGGTCCACATCTGGGAGGAGCCTAAACCAAGACAATGTGTTTAATCTTTAAATTATGAGAGCAAAGACCTGGGACTGGGTATATGGTAGAGATAATGCTTCTTGCTTTTTTTTCCCTTGAAATATTTCCCCCAAGATTTTTTATATTAGCCACCTCCTTGTCCCCGGCCTGAGTGCTCTGCAGTGAGTCTGGAAATCACTACCGCTACTCTTCAGCTCCTCTTCAGTGAAGTCATGGTTTGAATCTCTCTTTGGACTGGACGAGATCTTCAGCGCTTTAGCAGTGGCGAAGGGCACAGGAGGAACTCAAGTCTGTGATGATGAAGGACATCCCCTTAGTTCCTCAGTGTTCCATTGGCCAGCCTTTGAGAGTGCTGTTTATCATCCTGTGCAAGGGGGGACTTCCCTGGAGGTCCACACTCTCAGATTGAGAAGCATATTTTCAGCCAGAGCATACACTGAAATTGCTAAGTCCTAAAAAGATCTAGGAAGTAACACATTTGATGAATTGATCATTTTTGGGTTGGTGTGGCAACACTGAGCATGAGTTACTCTGGTCTTGGAAGGAAGATGATCTTGTTTTTCCCTCCCCTCTCTGTTCATTCTACCACTTGTCAAAACCTCTCACAGTCTGGTTAATATGTTTTCTTAGATGTTTCAGTAACTGTGCTTAAGTTTCTTTTCCTCTTGGCTCTGCTCAGTGACTTTCTCTGAGACATTATGAGATCCCAACAGCACAATTGAAAGCTGCTTTTAAACCCATCACAGAACAACTGACAAGAAAGTAATCTTTCAAACATTAATAATTCATGATTGTAATTTTCTCATGGCCTGTAATGGCAACACAGTTCTTTCTAGACTTTTCTTGTTTTGCTGGGTTGGGCTTTTAAATCAAAACTCCCAAAATACTTAGGAAATCTCTGAGATTCTGCTGGCCTGATACTGCTAAGATGGTAACAATGGAGATTTCTTTCTTCCTACATGTGGAGGCCTTGTCCACACAATGGCATTAGGAAAGTGTAAAGTCCACACAGGCTCTCAGAAAGGTCTCAGGATCGGGGTTGCTAGTCTTCCCTTAATGGGAATCACCTTTAAATTTCTATGACATATGAAATCTCCCTTATTATCTCACATATCCCATGAGTCTTGGGGATTCAGGCTTCATGTGACACTGAAATTTTAGGGTCACTGATAATTTTAAACATAGTTGGAATTTTATTTTGACAATTCAGCTAGATTTCCTTTTACTCTTAAAAATCATGGCTCTGAAGTTTTGGTTCAGTATTCTTTTATCATAAAACTTTAAAAATCTAGCATTTAAACGTGTATGGATGTATATTTACATCCAATAAAGTGTATTAATCAACAACAAAAATGTCACGGGGCACAAGATTTTGTGTGTCACTCTATTAAAAAGTTGTAGGAAAGGTATGCCTGGAATAATCCATCAATCACAGAAATTGCTGAAATTTCTTCTTTCAACAATAATTCATGAATCACATCTCAATAATAAATGTAAGTAAAAACAATGAAGTGGGAGTGGCTTCTGAATCTAAGGATCTCATTCCAGAGTTGAAATTTGTTCAAACAACAGTTTGGAGAGCACTCCTACTGGATTGTAAATCCAGAGGATAGACGCCCTGTCTAGCTCCTCTTTGTGAATGAGCAACACAGGCACGGTCAGTTTTTGCTTCTGGCATAAGGTCCATCTCTCAATCCATTAATGAGGATAAGGAAGTTTGGGCATAGTAAAATGAAAATGTGAGGACCTGCGTATTTGTATGCTGAAAAATTACTTAAATATTAAGCATCTAAGTCCTTCCAAGTGAAATTAACCAAGAATAAATTTAGTAAGAGTCATAGAATCTTGGGGTCTTAGAGTTGGGAAAGACCTCAGTGCACATGGAATGCAACTTTCCATCTAGAGTTGGAATCTTTCTTAAGATGTCCCAAATGACAGACCACCTGCATTCCATGCCCTCTAAGACTCTTGGAAGTAAGAAGTGGCAACCCCAATTCAATTTTATTGCTGGATTGTTCTTATTTCACATAGTTCTTGTCTACATTGAGACTAGATCTTTTTGTAATGGCAATGTTTCAGTCCTAGTTCTGGTGGCTGGTGCCATAGAGAATCTGCCTATAATCTCTTTTCCAGGACATCTTTTAGGTGTCTGTAGGTTACTGTTTTGGTCCCTTCTATGTTTTCTCCATCTCAGGTGAAACAGCTTCAGTTCCTTTGACCAGGGCTCCTAATGCCAACTTTCCAGTTCCCCTTCTGCTACACAGCATGAATGGACCCAATTCCTTTCTTTATATAAATGATCCATTAAGACTAACACAGTCCTTTGTTTTAAGCGTTGCATGACTCTACCGTGCATTTTTGCTTTTGTGGCCCAATAAACTCCCTTCTTTTACAGTGATAATTTTTAACATGAGATTTCCTCTGTTCCATGTGTATAGTCAGTATTTGGAACTTAAATTTCACAAGACTCTCTCATTGTCTCTGTTAAATTGAATCTTGCTTGCTCTGCTCTTTCATTTCCAATCAGTGGTGATGGTTTAAAATCTTGATTCAATGTGTCAGCTACTGCCCACAGCATTTTGTTCTCTGCAGACACCATAAACATGACTCTTTGATAAAATGATTGGTCAGATGGATTCAAGACCAGAGCCCATTGGCAGGCAGTACTAGCAGCATCCCTCAAAGTTGATATCTATTAATCAGCATTCCTTGGGTGCCATTGTTGCAGCAACCACAAATGCACCCCAATCTTCTCATTCAAACCACATTTCTCCACCTTGCCCACAAGATCCATCATCGTGAGTGACTCTCAGATGTTTTGTTGAAATCAAGATACCATATGTCTGTAGCATTCCTTTGATCTCTAGGTCTAATGGCCCTACTCCAAAGGGAAATGAGGTTAAACTGGCTCTTACTGGACCTATTTATAATAATCAGAGGGGTCATTTTAATTTTATTGTTTATAATTGGTAAAACATTTGTTGGGGGGAATCTGCTTTGACATTTTAGCCATGGAAAGGCTGCAAGGGGACTCTCTGGGTCCTAGAGTGTCTGGTTTGTGAAAGGCAGCAAATCAGAGTGTTGCCCCTTTCTGTCATGTAGGGTACCCAATAAGGACCTTCTGTCCTTGATATTCCTTCCTAATGAGTAAACAAAAAGTTACAAAAAGTCTGTTTTCCAATGGAGAGAGAGAGAAACCCTAAGCAACAAACACAATACATTTGAGAAAATTACAAGGCCTGTTAGGAAGTGGTAAGTGTTCTGGGCAAAAAGAAACTGGAGCAGGGAGAAGATTGGCGAGAGGTTGCCATTTTCAATGGGGTAGTTAGGTGGGCCTTACTGAGGAAGCAGCATCTAAGCAAAGGTTGGAAGAGGTAAGGAAATTAACTGTGTCAATTGCTGGAGGAAGATTCTGCTGGCAGAGTGAAACTATAGCTGGTACAAAGGCCCTGAGGTGAGAGCATTCCTGACATGATCCTATGGTGGCAAGGAGGCCAGTGTGGTGGGTGTGAAGTAAGCAAGGAGAAGAGTTGAGGGAGAGGAGACCAGATAACAATGGCCTAGGAGTAGTCCATTGCCAGGACTTTGCCTTTTGCTCTGAGTGCAGTGAGTGTCATTGAAGAATTTTAAGCACAGGAGTAACATGATTGACTTAGAGTTAAAAAAAATTCACTGTGGCTATGGCATTAAGAAGAGGCTTATGAGAGGCAGGGAGAAGGGAGAAAGTAGACCAGCTAGGGGCTACTGAATCCTGGTGCAAGATGGTGGTGCTTTGGTGGAAGGACTGAGAAGTGGTTGGATAATCCTTCAAGCTGTTGGCATTTATTTTGCTTCATGTGTAGGGCTAGGCAACTCAGCTCATGCAGAGGGAACAAAATGGAAAAGGAAAGGAAAGCCCTTTTCCCCTCCTTCTCTGGTGACTTGCTCTGAAAGAATCAATGTTTTAGCATTTTATACTCCTTCCTGGAGGAGGAAGGTCAAGTTCTCGTATATATGTCCATTCTGTGAAGCCATTCATCTTGAGGAAATAGGCTTGTCTTTCAGAATCTTATTTGTTGCCTAAAACAAAACAATTAAAAAATGTTCTAATACTCTTTTTAAAACTCAAGGTATAATTTGCATGCAGTGATATGTACAGATCTGAGGTATATAGTTTGATGGAATTTTAACAGCTGCGTCCACTGGTGTGACCTACACCACTGTTAGATAGAGAACATTCCCCTTGCTCCAGATAGGTAATACTCTTTTGAGAGAAGACAGCAGTATTTGAACTCTTTGTTACAAGGCCCTAACCAGAGGTGTCATGTGAATGTGACCACAGAAAAAAATGACTCCACATTAGTTTCTACACTCTCAAGTAGGATTAGACCAAGAACTAGCAATTTCATGGTATAAGATTTCCAAGACAAATTGAAACAGTGGAAATTCCTCACTTTTGGTCTGATGGTGTTGGACTGTTTATGACATGTTGGTGCTGGATTTTAGGGAGAATCAGGGTTTGGAGAAGGATAAGAATCTGACCTCAGAGGCACCAGAAGGAATTTAGAAGTGAGGGCATTTCTAAGATGGAGCTAAAATAACATTTTAAAGACTTGAAAAGACCTTGTTACTCGGAGGAAATTTTCTAACTATACTGATTTGCAACTGTTTTCAGTCTCTTCTGATGCTTGAAACCTCAATCAAAGTCAAAGACATTTGTTCAGAATTTGATTTTTGATTGTTCTAAGTGCATTTAAATTTGTGAAGTGAAAGCCATACTCTAGAGTTCAACTACTCCTTACTTTTTAATACTAGACATCTAAGAGAGAGAAGAGATAGTAGCTATAAGAGGACAGATGACACAGCCAGGGAGACAGTGTTCATTAGAACATAATATCAATATTTATGTTTCTCTCCAGCCTGCATCTGGACTCTGTTCCTCAAGCCTGTATTTCTATTTTAATACAACAAGAAAAGCTGTGTTTTCCTTTTGAATTTGGCATCAGAATTCTGCCTCTTCAGCGGACCCCCTTCCCACCCCTTAAGTGACTGATTTGCAAAATGGCGCATGTTGATGGAGAGTTTGATTCTAGAGATTAAATGCAGGAGGGGGTGGTGACAAGTGGACCAGGAATAAAAACCACAGAAATTCTTTTCCATGTGAGAAATCATGGGACTTTTTGTTTTAGAAACAGGAGTTGTAGGGAACAGGGAAAGGGGACGTTACTAGAACCTCTGCAGTTAAGTCCTAGTCTCCTGCGAGCCATGGCAGTACATGGAAAATTACAGGAAAGGTAGAAAAATGAGACTAAGAAGCTGATCTTTAGGTCTGATCAGTGCTGCTCTGGGCGGCAAAGACAAAAGCCCCCAGTTTACCGCACCTTTTACTCAGTACATCGGGAGAAACAAATGTAACAAATAACTTGCAGAGAGTTCAGTACATCCACGTAAACAAGATGGTAACAGTACAAGAACAATGAGGAACTGAGTAGATGTTTGTTCCTCCCAGGATGTTTTCAGCTCCCAGGATGTTTCTTGTCCTGGAGAATCACAGCATCACCGGATCATCGAGGTCTCAGTTGTGACCAGAGGCCAAAATGTAATTATGTCTTGGAATTCCATAGCTGGGCTGTAGGCAGGAGAACTAGGCTAACCAAATGATTTTTCCCTAAAATTATGTAGCATTGCTCCTGACAAGGAGCAACATAGATTTTGAAGTTTGGGGCAATGTTGGGGGAAGTGGGCAGAGGAAGAACAGGTATTGGGAAGGGTGCCCTAAAATGTCTTCAGAGAGCATCCCTTGAGTTAAATGCCTTTGGTGTGAGAAAAGAGATGTTGGAACCCTGCTCAGGTATCAGATGTCACCCCGTGCTCATCTGGCAAAATTTTAGCCTTTGCTAATTAAAACTAATCCAATTGCATGAAGAAAAATATATTGCATAAGATTCCTCTTGTGTGGCTTTATTTTGACCCTTTGTTTTATATTGCTAAACTGGCTAATCTCAGGCTGATTATAGGGTGGAAGGTCATAATAAGAAATGAGGTTCACTTACAAATGTATGTGAGGAAACATAAAAGTGGGGCAAGCTCTTTCGAGTATTAGCTTGTAAATAGAAGTTTGAAGCTCTTTGGGGTTTTCTTAATTGATTTGTCCGTGCAGTGGTTTTAGGAGCCTCTGAGTGTGAACAAAACTTTAAAAATACAACCAAAAACCCCAAGAAGTGGCCATTACTTTTTGTCTTGGAACTTTCTTTTCTTTCCAACATACTTTCTGTGCTTTTATGTAGCCTAATAAACCTGGTTGAATCAAACCTTATGCTTGAAAAGCTTAGGTTCAGAATTTGCTTCCTGAGGGACTTGTATTTGTCATGATCACATGGTTGTGTTCCTTACCTAGATCATCTTTCCAGTAAATAATAATGTATATGTTGGCCTTTGATTCTTGCAGTTCCACCATTTGCCAGCTGTGTGACCTTGGACAAATTCTTAGTCTCTGTGTCTCAGTGTCCTTATCTGTAAAATAGGGACACTATTAGTATTCATCCCATAGAGTTGGCATGAATTTAAGTAAGTTAATCCATGGGCAGCACCAGCAATGTGTGGTATATACATAGGACACCTGGTAAGGGTTAATATGTGTATGTTATTGATACTGCTATTTTTGTTTTATCATTATTATCATGGGGCTTGGGAAAAGGAAATAGTTACAAAAATGAATAAAACCCACCTCCTGCAGCTCCTTGGCCATAACATTCTAATTGGGAAGATGCTTAGTGAAGATGTTGACAGAAGAACACCATCCCATTCTTGCTTGTCTACCTAACTCATGTCATGGAGCACTTCAAGAACAGTTTATACTCTGGCTGCCATTATGCCTTCATTCCCAGGAAGTGTGGACATCTGATGATGGGCACAGGGAGGCATGGGTGTGGAAGTGTGCCATCATGGAAGTGGTGGAGAGCACATATGCTCACAGCCCCTGTCTGCATCATAACCAATAATGTTCTTTGTAGTCAGCCATTGGCATGGAACAGCTAGCAGAAAGGGAGATTATAGATCTGGCAAGGCAGAGAATGGTAGGTGCTCAACTCTTTCCATTTTCCTCCTGGGCACACAGCTAGACTACATTTCCTAGCAGCCTACGTTGCAGTTAGGTGTGACCATGTGACAGAGTTCTGGCCAATGAGATATGGGAGGAATAATTGCTCCACCTCTAGAAAGGCCATATAAAAGCTTCTAAACAATGATCTGCAGTTCGTTTCCTTCCCACTGCACTGTCTGCACACAGAGGGCTCAGCAGAGTGCTCTGAGGCCCTAAGGTGTGGTGGGGCCACCAGATGGAAGAATCCTGGGTCTCTAAATCACCACATGAAAGGCTGTCTGCCAATACCTTATTGGAATTCGTGTGAAGGAGGGACTTTTATTGTGAAATTTAGGGGATGTTTGTCATAGCAGATAGCTGACCCTGACTAACACAGTGGTACAGTACAGGGAGCCCAAAGGATCAGTTTTCTTGAAAACATATAGATGACAAAATTACTCCAAAGCATTGCCATTCTTTCTCTGAATAAAAAAGACACTAAACTGTAGGGTCTTCTTCTTCTGAAAGACTTAAAGAGATCCTATGTGTGATCGGAAACTGTGTGGCAGCTTTCTTTGAGTAAGCAAATGGAAATAAAAATGTTAACAGAATTCCTGTTTCTAAAGAAATGTTACTACAAAAAAGAATTTTCTCTTTCTCGCTCTTTCCCTTCCTCTTTCTTTCATCCGTATATAAATGATAAACACAATTACAGAAATGTGCACAAATTCTGAGTATATAGCTCAATGAATTTTTGAAAACCGAACACAGCTTTAAAACCATCACCTACAACAAGAAACAGTCCCGTAGAAATCCTCCCAATGTTCTCTTCCAGTCAAGGGTAACTATTATGTCAACTTCTAATAGCACCGGTTACTTTGACCTGCTTTGGAAACATATGGTATGATTTTTTAATACTGGACATTTTGTGCTTAAAACTGTGTTTTATGATCCATTTATGTTGTTGTGTGTAGTTGTAGTTCATTTACTTTCATTGCTGTATAGTAGTCTTTTGTATGACTATAACCTGATTTATTTGTTCGTTCTTTTATTGATGGGTATTTGGATAATTTCCAGTTTGGTCTATTTTGAATAATGTTGCTATGCATATTCTTTTGCTGAATTTGTATTTCGTTGAATTTATCTGCACATTTCTTTTGGGTAAAAACTCTGACTTGAGTTTTATGACACTCTCCCTTGATAAGACACTTCAAGGCTGTGACAGTGTCTGTCCTTGTTCCTTGTGTCCCTTGACTTTCTGATCTAGGCTAAGCAAAAGCCTTGATCTGTTTTTCTGTAATGTAAGAGATTATCACTGATCTTTAATGGCAAGGTTTTGGTGTCTAAAATGGAGGAAACTTGATCTATTTAAAAGGACTTTCCCCTCCTCTCAAAATGGTTATGAGCCTTTTGTTTCTCAGACCGGGGCTCCTCACAAGGCCATGTTTCAAATCACTTGCAAACCCCCTGTAATTGGAGTCTGACATTGGAATCTTTATTGGCGCTGCTTCAGCTCTTGTGTGAGAAAGGAGAATCCTCTTGGATTTTCAAATTGCTTCCTTTCCTTGGGGAGGGAGTAGAGGAAGAAGAGCAATGAGTTCCTTAATCACTTGGCTAGATGAGTCTTAGCATTAGCAGGAGTTGTGGTTTATACAAAATCTAGGCAAGGCAAAACATTTCTACAGAAGGGCAAGAGACAAAAGCGGAATGGTTTCTCTCCATCAGCTGAGGGGGTTTACTTTTTTGCCTCTGCCTTCAGGGCCTTGAATGTTTGTGCTAAAAGGTAGGGACCTCAGTTCTGGGGGAACATTGTGGATTTGAAGGTTTTAAATGGCCTCAAGCGAATTCCAGCATTGCCTACAGGACTTTCCTTCAAACCTCTCAAAATGGGCCTGTGAGCTTCTCAGACTCCTCTGTTGAGCACTGGAGTGGTGTAACATTCCCAAGCCCACTGCTGGTCCCACAAGCCCCCTCACGATTTGGTTTGAAATTAGCATGATTAGGGCCGGGAAGGGTGAGTGTTTTAGTCCGCACCCTCCCTTTCAAGCATATCAGGAATAACCGAAGCAGGTTTGAGGCTGAAGCAGACCCGAGGCTGCCTTGTGTTTTGATCGAACCTTTGGTTCACTTTGGGTGTGAGATGTGTGAGCCTTCACAGTTAAGCCCCCCAAAATGGTTGTGAGAAGCTTCCAGGGGACCGTGCTGCTGAGTGACACACACCCGAGCCTCTGCAAGTGGGCTTTTATGGTAAATTTGAACATAGTTTTAAATTTTAGTATAAGTGGTTAATTCCATTTCATAACTGGAGGAAGGTGAGCTGATTTTTCCATGAGGGAAGTGCTTTGGACCATTAACCCAGATTTTCTTCAAATATAGAGGTGACTATTTAATTTGCTTTTGCCGTTTAGAAACTGATGAAAGTCTAGTGAGGCAGCCTGTGAAGTCAGAAGTTAGACGGGATGTTTTTCTCCACTTGCCAGGTGTGAAATGCAAAAGAGGTTTCTGCAGAATAAAAGGCCTTTAAAAATCCAGATTTACCCAGAGGAAGTGGGTAACTCTTGCTTAAATCCACTGCTTGTTTCAGGTTGCTGTTCTTCACTGTAGGGTCCAGCTAAGACCATGGCCTTCTCATTATTCTTCTTTAACACTTGACTTTTTCCTGTAGCTATCCCTGCCCCCATTTTTTGCAAAATCACTGATTTTTTGTCTTTGATTACCAAGTGTTATCAAAGGGATTCTTCTAAACATGTTCAGGCAGACAGCCAGCAAATTCTCTCTCTCATTCTCTCTCTGTCATACACACACACACACACAGACCCTACCATTTATGGTGTAACTGCTTTCTCCTTGTACTGTCTCGGGTTATTTCACAAGAACCTTAACATTTTGAGATGGAAAATATAATATTCTTTCGGTGGATGAAGAAATGGAGGCTCTGCTAGTGACTGTAAGACAACACTGTGAAACGGTGCCTGATCCGGAAGTCAGATGTGGCTCTGTGCCTTCAGTTTGCCTGCCCCATCGACTCTACTCAGCCTCTCTCTATATGGTTCTTCTTCCTCCATCCCTCCACTTTGTGGCCACTGAGACAGGCTTCTGCCTTCCAGTGTATGATAGGGAACACAGAGTCAAAACACCCCAAACAAATGCGAGGACGGTATTTGGCCTCAACTTTGGACACTGAGGAGGCTAAACCAGAAGACCTAGGGACCAGGAAATACTGCTTGTACATCCAGGGCACACGTGTGACTGTTGCAGGTTAACACATCAAGGTAGTAGCTGTACGTTGGCTGTAACTGATTAGTTCTTTCATTTTCCTAAAAACCAAATAGTTTCCAGGAACCTAGTGATTGTATAAAATAAACCATTCGCTGTGGCAGGAGTCATTTTATATATCAAGGCCTTTACTGTCTAAACTCAGAAGAGCCACTTCATGGATATGCAGATCTCTTTTTGAGCTCAGTGGCCATCCTAATGTGTTCTGTAATTTTGTTTGGAGGCTGGTGTAAATGAACTTTGGGTGACCTCAATTTGGAAATGAATCAAACCGAATTACAACAAATTGCTATTTTTTTCATTTATTCAGATACACCGAGATAAAAAATGGTGTTGGTCAGGTTTAGGGAGGGAATGAAGGAGGGGTGGCCAGAGGGTACTTTCAGATCCTGCTGATGGAATTGTAAATTGGAGCAATTTTTCTGGTAGGCAGTCAGCTTTTATGAAAATGATACATAAGAATTATATACTGAAGATTTCACTTTGGAATTTAACCTAGGAAAATAATTGTTTTAATTAAGAAATGATTGGAGAATTCAAATAGAATTTATTGGTGCCTCATTATTGCTTATTAGTAAGAAATATCCTCAGTGATTACCAATAAAAAATTGGTTGAACAAACATTATTATACATTGATACAGCAAACGTTGCCATACGCTGGTGCAGCAAAATACTCTGCCACCATTAAACTGATGATGTAAATGAATATTTATTAATCTAGAAATATGTTTATGATGTATTTCAAAGTTAAAAAGACTTCCTGAAAAATTATGTATAGACTATTACGTGTTTATTAAGAAGAGAGGAAAGAAAAATATCTGGATGTTTATATACCAACTCAGTTTTGTTTTTTGATGCAAAACTGGTTATTGTACCCAGGGCCTTCATACTGAGCTACGTATTTGGCCCTTTTTCTTTTCTTTTAAATTTTGATACAGAATCTTTCTAAGTCACTCAATTGCCCATATTGGGCTTGAACTTGTGACCTTCCTGCCTCAGCTTCCCAGAGTGCTAGGAGTACAGGTGTGCGCCACCATGCCTGGCTCCAGCTCGGTATTTTTAGACCACGTTTTGATCATGATCCACAGTGAGAAGTATGTTCTACATTAGTGAGCCTGGAGACACATGGACCTGAAGCACCAGTTTATTAACAACACTTATACAGTATTTTCTATATGTGATCCATTGTGGTGTATTTCTTTTTTTCTTTTCCTTATTATATTATCTTAGCCTATACTTTCCTACCCTGATCTACTTTATTCCACTATATTCTCCATTTTTTTCCTTTCTTATGTTTTATTTTTTTAAATGCTGTCACGATCCACTAAGTTGATTTCATGCATGAGCTCCTAATGGGCTGCAAATCAGTTTTAAAATGCTGCTCTAAAGTGTTAACAGTGGTTATTTCCACTGTTGCAGATAAGTGTTTTTTGGGGAGGACTTGAGGGGGGGATAAATGCTTTTTTCTTTTCTGTCTTACTTATGTAATATAACAACTAGTAAAAACTTTTGAATGATATAATAATTCCATTTATAACCAAATTGACACCCGGCAACTTGTTAGGAGCATAGATGCCTGCTCTACTCCACAGTTATTTGGCACTATGAATGTTGTGGGAGCCTTAAAGATGATGGCAAGGAAAATATATCCATTTAGATCCATAGTTTGAATAACAGGACGAGAAAAGAAAACATGACCTTACATCTTGGCTCTCAGAAGGTCACCAAGTATCCTTACTCATGTCTTTGCCTCTGTGATGTTGCCTCAGCTTTCTGGGATTTATTACCATTTCTGTTCTAAATTGCATCTTTTTTCATGCTCACTCCACACCTTTAAAAAAAGCTATTAAATGCATCACACTTCTTTCTAGCCAGATTATCTTGGTTTACAGTACTGTGAAGTTAGCCTCCTTTAGAGCTAAAGGCAGTTTTATAAGGAAGGTAGTTATTAAAAACTTAGAGCAGGAAACAGAAGCTTTAAAGGAGGATGGGAAGAATCCCTGGCTTGAGCCAGTGCACTTCCTATGGGCTTCCTGCTTTCAGCACACAGCTGGAAATGTGCGGAAGTCTCAGGAGCCCCACTCCAAGCATGGCTACGCAACCGAGGGGGTGAGCTTTCCCTGAGTCTTCTCTGGGAAAATCATTGTTGTTCTCACAAGTAGGGCAGAAATTTCCATTTTCATAGAACCCAAGTAAATCTCTGGACCTGTGAGCCAACATGGCAAGGGGGAGGTTGATCCACAGGGGATCTTGGGGAGAGGCTGACCGGCATTTCCATGGTAGGGGTATGGAGGAAGATACTTCCTGCTTTTGAAAGAAATTAATGATAGGAAATAACTAGGATTGCTTTTCAAAATGCAGTAATTTAGTTACTGCTATTTCAGACTTCATATTGAGGGCAATCGGGCAATGATGAAAATGGTTTTCGGAGCCCTAGCTTTCTACTGATAGAGAAGGTTAAATTTATGCTACCTTTGAAATATTGTGAACAACATATCAAAGTTATTCACATGGTCATTCACATATTTGTAAATTAGCCAGTAATCATCTGTTTATGTGGTTATTTGTCCATCCATCCAAGAATCCATTTACATGGAATTTCTTGACTAGTGGCAATCACTGGAATGGGGAAGGAACTTCACAGAGAGGAACAGCAGTCTGTGTAGTTGAGTTGCTTATTTTCTGATGAAGCAGACAGACAAGTAAACAAATAATTACATGTACCACTAAGTGTGAACAGTGCCACAAGAGGATCCAACATGGCTCAATCCATGCAAAACCACCTCTCTCCCTCATCCCTGGAAGCATGAAATGTTAACCTAAGAGAGGTCTTAGAAAAACTGAATGCACAATGTTTTCCAGAATTTATCTGCAGATCCCTGGGGTATCATCCACAAGTAGATGTGGGAGAAAGGGAAGTTGAGCAGATAGGGTTCAGTTTCCTCTAGAACTTGAGAAGATCCTTTTTTATCTATTTCATATATTGAGGTTCCTTATAAACTACCATTTGAGGAAAGGGGTTGGTTGCTTAATGGTATTTGCAAAGTCCTGGACCAGCCCACTATCTTGCCTTGTTCCTCTTGTTTAAAAATTTAGGGCCCCAAAGGTAAAGTGATTGGCTTAGATTTGTAAAATTGTAACACTGGCTCGTGAACAATCCAGGAATTAGATCTTACCTTCTACCTTATGTGGACATTGCCTCTTTATCAGTTACCTCCTGCTATACAGAAAATAACCCCAAAACTCAGTGACTTAAATGTTGTTCATTGAACACATAATCCTGTCAGTTGGCTGTTTGGGCCAGGATCATCTGGGCTCACTTGATTGGCTGGCAAGTTGCCCCCGTACTGACTCCCCTAAGGTGGCCTTGCCTCTGAGGAGTGACTGGGTATTGAATTACTGAGTCTGGGGTCTCTCCATCAAGCAGGATTCCAACAGAGCAGGGAAACATGAAAAGCTTTTTGAGTTTCAGGTCAAAGCAAATGAAAAGACCAATTCAGAGCCAGGGGTGAAGAAATTATCTCTACTTTTTGATTGGAAAGTTGCAAGGTGTGTGGATATAGGGATGAGAGAATTGCTGCCCTTTTTGCTATTTCCCACAAGAATATTGAGTTATTGCCACATCTTCTTAATTTGGGCATAGGAAAAATTCATGTTTAAAACTGCCAGTTAATTGCAGAGCCATCTTTATGAGGACACTGTAGCCATGTCAATATATTAGGAGGGCTGGGAGTGGTGGTGCACGCCTGTAATCCCAGCACTTGAGAGGCCCAGTTAGGAGGATCTTGGAGAGTTTGAGGCACGCCTGGGTTGCATAGTGAGTTCAAGGACACCCTGAACTACATAGCAAGACCCTGTCTCACCCACCTCCAATACTATGACGCCTCTTGCCTACTTGAATTTTCAAGTTGTTTGTATTTGAGACAGATGGTAATGCTGCTTTTAGTAAGGGACACTGCACTTTAAGAAGATTTCTTTCTTTACTGCTAGTCACAATCTTCCCATCAACAATTCTTTCCATGGAAAGGACCCTTCAGCTTTTGGTCACGCTGATTCTGTTAGATGTTTCTAAGAGACTAATCTATCCTCAGCATTTCTACAAAGACTCTTATATATTAAGGACGTTTTTAGATGTTGAAGACACAAACAAGTCTAAGGTAGGCCCTGAACTTCAGGTAACTCACAGTCTGGTAAGGAAGGAAGAAAGATCTACAGAATTTTACAGTGAAATATGATGGGGAAGAGGGATGGACATGGAACTGCTTTTCAGTGCTCATTATTTTCTTTTTAATCAGAAAGTGTGGCCACATGATCACCCAAATAGATCAGAAAAAGCACTGGACAAAATTCATAATGCTTTCATAACAAAAACACTTAACAAACTAGGACTAGAAGGGAACTTCCTCAATCTGATGAAGAACATCAATGAACAACTCACAGCTGACATCATACTCAATAGCGAAAGACTGAATTCTTTCTCCATATGCTGAAAAATCAGATAGATTGCCCATTATTGCCATTTCTAGTGAACATGGTACTGGAAATTCTAGCCAGAGAAATTAGTCACGAAAAAGAAATAAAGGCATTCAGATGGGAAAAGCAGAAGTAAAATTATTTCTATTTACAGATAACGTGGTCTTGTATATAGAAAATACTAAGGAATCCAAAACTAAATTGTTAAAACTAATAAATGAGTTTAGCAAGGTTTTAGGATACATGATCAATATACAAAAATTAATTATATTGAACACACTAGCAACGAACAAGAAGAAGAAATTAAGAAGATAATTCTATTTACAATAATATCAAAAACAATAAAATACTTGGACTAAATTTGATTTTTAAAAAGTACAAGATTCATGGCCTGAAAGTGTCAAACATCACTGAAAGAAAATAAAGAAGACCTAAATAAATGGAAAAACATTTGTGATAATGGATTGGGAGTCTTAATATTAGTAGGATGGCAATACTCCTCAATCAATACACAGATTCAGCATAATTCATATCAATATCCTAGCTGCTTTTCAGAAACTTCAAAGCTGATCCTAAAATTCATATGGAAATGGAAGGGACCCAAATTAGCCAAAACAATCTTGCAAAAGAACAAAGGTGGACAACTCACACTTTCCAGTTGCAAAATCATGATAGTTAACTTGAGTAAAAAATGCCCATCTGATTGGTTTAGCACAGTTCAGGGTGTGGATGATGGATTTACTGAAGAGGGAAGACCCGCCCTATCAGTGGCATCAACCAACAGGCTTGTAGCCTGGATGGAATAAAAAGGGAAACAAGAAGGAAGTCTCATTTCTGTTTCTTCAGTAGAGCTCCAGTTTTTGCTGTCACCTTTGGATATCCATCTCCACACTTCTAGCACAAATTCTTCAGCTTTGCAGTGCAGACTCTTCAGCCTTGCAAAGCAGATTCTTTAGCCTTCTAGCACAGACCCTTTGGCTTCCTGATATGGACTGTCACTGGACTCTGTGGTGAGCTCCAGGCCTTTGACTTGTGACCGAATCCTCCGGCTCTCCAGCCTTTTTACACTCTTCTGCACCTGACTCTGCAGGTGGCCATTGTAAGACTCATATATATATACATACATATATGGATTCTCCAGTGAGCACTGGCTGATACAAAAATGTTCCACAAAGCTGCAGTAATCAAGATAGTGGAGTGATAGACATATAGATCAATGGAATGAAATTGAAAGAACAGATGTAATTCTTCACATTTATGATCAATTGATTTTCAACAAGGGTACCAAAACAATTCAGCAGGGGAAATAATGATTCTTTTAACAAATTGTGCTGAGATAACTGAATATCCATGTGCATAAGAATGAAATCGAGCCTCCTCCTCACATCACTACAAAAAAAACTAACTCAAGACTAACCACAGACTTAAATGTAAGAGTTAAAACTATAAAGCTCCTGCCAGAAAACACAGGAGTAAATCTTTGTGACCTTTGATTAGGCAACGGTTTCTTAGATATGACACTAAAATCACAAGTGACATAAGAAAAAATAAGCAGAACATCAAAAGTAAACATTTGGTCTTTCAGCTGGGCATAGTGGCACACGCCTGTAACCCCAGCACTCTGGGAAGCTGAGGCAAGAGGATCACAAGTTCCAGCCCAGCCTTGGCAGCTTAGCAAGATCCTGTCTCAAAAAAAAAAAAAAAAAAGATGGTCTGGGATATAGCTTAGTGCAACAGGCCTGGGTTCAATCCTCAGGACTGCAAGAAACAAACAAAGACCAATCTTTGTCTTTGCAGAGGACATCATTAAGAAAGTGAAATGTGCCAAGCATAGTAGTGTGTGCCTGTAACTCCAGATATTAGGAAGGCTGAGGCAGGAGAACTGCAGGTTTGAGCTAGCACGTACAACTTAAGTAGACTTTATCCTGATATAAAAAATTAAATAGCCGGGGCTGTAGCTCAGTGGTAGACTTGCCCAGCATGTGTGAGGCCCTTGGGTTCAATCCCTAGTACTGCAAAAAGCAAAATTTGCAAGTCATATATTTGAGAAATTAATTTGTATTAATTTTCTAGGGCTGCTGTAACTAATTACCAAAACTAGGTGGCTTAATATAACAGAAGTTTATCTTCTCACAATTCAGGAGGCTAGAAGTGCAAATCACGATGTTAACAGGGCTGTGTTCCCTCTGAAAGTTCTAGGTCAAGGATCCCTCTTTGTCTACCTCTTGGCTTCTGGTGGTTGCCAGTTAGTATTCATTAAGTTGGAGACATGTGACTCCATTCTGTCTCTATCTTGCAAACTCTGTGTGTCTGAGTCCCTATGTCTTCATATGGCCTTATTAAAATGATCCCAGTCATTGGGATTAGGACCCCCTCTGACCCACTATGACTTCATCTTAACTTGATTATTTTTCTGCAGAGACCCTATTTCCAAGTAAATTCATATTCACAAGTACTGGAGATTAAGACTCCAACATATCTGTTTGGGGTGCACAATTCAGCATATAATAGACATATATCTAAAAGATATAAAGACTTTTTACAACTAAATAATGAAAAAAGCCAACCTATTTTTTAAATGAACAAAGGATTTGAATAGACTATGCCCAAAAAATGACATAGAAGTGGCCATAAGTACATGTAAAAGTTCTCCATATCATTAGTCATTAGGACAGTGCAAACTCAAACCACAATGAGATGCCACTTTATATCCATGAGGAGGGAAAAAGTTAAAAGACAATAAAAGTGTTAGTGAGGGTGTGGAGAAATTAGAGCCTTCCTGCATTGCTGGTAGGAGTGTAAAATGGCACAGCTACTTTGGAAAACAATTTGGCAGTTCCTCAAGGTCTTAAACATAGAATTACTATATAGTCTAAAATTTCTACCCTTAAATGTATGCCAAAGAAGTCAAAAGACATGCTCACACAAAAACATGTACATTGATGGTCATAACAACATTACTCACAGTAGTCAAAATGTCACAGTAGCCCTAATGCCCACTAACTGATGAATGGATAAAGAAAAGGTGATATATCCATGCAATGCAGTATTATCTGTCAATAAAAAGGTGATAGACAGCAATGAAAATTATTGAAGCATGCTGTAACACGGATGAATCTTGAAAACATGCTAAGTGAAAGAAGCCAGTCAGACAAAAAGTACATACTGTGTCATCTTAATGATTTGAAATATCTAGGACAGGCACATTTATAGAGACAGAAAATTAGTGGTTGCCTAGTGCTGGAGAAAAGGAAGAATGAGAAATGATTGCTTATTAGTATAGGGTTTCTTTTAGGGTCAATGAAAATATTCTAAAATTAGTGGTGATGGTCGCACAACTCTGAATATACTAAAAACCATTGAGTCATACAACTTCAAGGGTGAATTTTATTGTGAAATTTATATCTCAGTAAAGCTGTTAAAAAATAGGTGAGGTCCTCTGCGATTACTAGAGGAGATTAGGGGACCTGGCAAAATGTTGAAGATTTGGAATCCTCATTCAGAAGACTGTGAGGGGGCTTTGTCAGCTGTCTCAGTTGAGCTGCTGTAACAGTGTCCACCTTTCAGCAGCTGAGCACAACAAAATCTTATTTCTCTCGTGCAGTTTTCTAATCCTGGTCAGGTGACAATTCTCAGCGTTTCTTCTTCAAAGAGTAAATCAAAGGCTCACTTTCTTTCCATCTTTTGTCTCTGCCATCTTTTTAGTCTTTGGCTTCCTCTCCACTCACTGTTGGATAGGGAAAGAGCATGGAAGATTGAAAACAGGAGAGTATTGTTGTAGAGGGCTGGAGGTGCCTTATTTCATTTCCACTCATTCTACTGGTCACAACTCAGTCATACAGCCACACCTAACTGTAGGGGAGATTGGCACAGACAGTTGATTTACGTGCCCAGGAGGAAAAGAGAAGCAGGTTTGCTGAAGAGCCAGCCAATCTCTATTACAAGGACTGACCATGGACAAGGAGAAAGGATTTCAGGCTGTGCTGAGCTCAGCCAGAGGTGGCATGTACTTGTGGTCAGTGTGGAGAGCAAGAAGGGGCCATTTTCTCCCACTGTTCTGGGCGGAGCATTCCCAGATTGCAAACGCTGCTATAGGGCACGTTCCTGATGGTGAACGTAGCCCGGGCTCTATTCCCATTCCTGGGGATGAGCATAAAGACCAGAGTAACCTCGAATACTTTAGTATCTCACCTTCAGAATGAGAAATGCAGCTAGGCTGTCCACATTGTCATGCAGAGGGAAGCAAGAGATGAATGTGGAAAATAAACTATTTCTTTTCACTTGGACATGAGTTGAATACCAATGAGAACCTTCTCCTTTTAAGGTTTTGCTTTAAATAGAAATCTGCCCCAGGCCCTTCTTGGTCTTTTTCTTCTTGCTCCCTCTCTCCCAGCAGCCTTTACTCCTGGCCACATCTGCTCCTCTGTGGCCCAGGGGCCTGAGTTCTACTCAGGAACCAGATCTCCTGATGGATTCCTCAGGTTGACATGCCTTCACCCCAGTTACCTTCTTCATAAGTCTCCAGGGCTGCCTTGACGGGTGTGGCTATTTTTGTGACATTTCTATAGTGATTGTGCCTGCGCTTCTAGAGAACTGCTGCCTGCCTTTCTGACAGACTGTTTGTGTCTGACTGTTAATTTTGTAGTACAAATCACCTCACTGCCTTGTTCTTGTTTCCAGAGGTACTTGTCCCTCTGTATAGGGCTGGAGAGATGTTTAATGAGCACTGTTTATGGCAAGTGCAAGATGGAATACTACAGCTTCTTCCTTTGTGTCACGATCCCTGTGGGCTTGCTGAAAGGCAAGCTGGGGGCTGGAGGTCAGGTTGGCGGGAAGAGGGATATAAATTAGGGAAGAGGGAATAGCAGGGTCAGGGAGAAGGATTATACTGAAGGTAGGCCAACAGTCCAAAAACAGTAGCCAAGGTGTGGGGGACAGGTGGGTAGGATCCAGGCTTCTGTCAGTGCCTAAGGATCTGTGGGTGCCTGGAGGAGATTTTCAGGGGGTAACCAACCATGTGTGCCTCATCCTGCTCTTCCCTAACCTATTCTTCATATTCCTGCAGGGTGAATTTTGCAAGGCAGAATTCTTGTCTCACATTCTTCTCACCTTCCCATTACTCTTATGACAGCATCTAAACCAACCGGTTTTTAAGACCATATGAACCTGGGCCCAGCCTCTTTACAGCCTCCTGTCTCCTTCTGCCTTTCTAGACTCACTGCCACAACCTCAGTTCTAAGATTCTCCTGGTTCCTTTTTCAGGCCACACGATCTCTCTAGCTCCTCCTACAGCTTCCTCTGCTTCTGCCCTCCAAGCCCTTTTCTCCTGGGGGCCTTCCTGACTAAATCCCTGTTAATCTAGTTGCCCACAGCACCCTCTAGTCTTGGCAATGATCTAACTCTGTGCTTATGTCTGTTTCTTTTTGTACTCCCCCAGTAAACTGAAGACTTCATGGGAGCAGGGACTGTGTCATATCCCTCATTGTACTCTCAACTGTAGAGTCAAGGTAGGCTACTTTCTGTAATAAAGAGCCTCAGACATCTCAGGGGGTGACTGCAACAGAAATTTTACTTCTTGCCCACATGACAATTCATGGCCTTTCACTTGGCTATTCAGAAATCTAGGCTTCTTTTTCATTTTGTAGTTCTGTTGTCCCTTAGGGCTGTTCTCTCTTTCCAAGTCTGCTTATGCCAGGCAGATTGGATAAGAAAATGGAGATCAATTTAGTCCAGTTTTGGGTAAGCCATGCCTCAAAGTTGTGTACTTAATTTCCATCCAAGACCATTGGCCAGAGCTCAGTCATGTGACCACATATAATTGCAGGGGATGCTGGGAAATGTTATCCAGCTATGAGCAGGCTTGTTGCGGAAGTAGCTGATCTCTGTACATCAGGGCTTGCCCAGCATGGAGTAGTTGCTGAGTAAATATTTGTTGAACATTGTATTTTAGACTCCACCTGGATTTGGAGGTGATTTAATTTAATCTTCAACAGGGACATAGGATGACAGATTATAGAGAAAAAGTTCAGTGGATCCCAGGATTTTGGGAACCTTGAAAAGGTTACAGAAAGCATTGGAAGGAAAAGCAGTGTCGTCTAGGAGCCCCATACCCACAGTTAGGGGCTACCCTCCCAATCTTCCGGGGAAAGAGATTTTTACTAACACTTATATTTCTTTGCTTGAAGGGGACAAAGGAAGAGATAACAGGAAGGAGGAAGCAAGCATGGCCTCTCTGATTTTGCAGAGTGATGGTGTCAGCTCTTTTTGCACACTGCTTCTAGGTGGAGGTCAGCTTTGGTGGCATGCCCGTGCACACATTCACTGCCCGCTTCTCCACTGCTTGCGAGTACATGTGGCACATCCGCTGTCCTCCAGTCAGAGCATCCCTGAGGCCACTCACTCTGAAACTGAAGCCCCCCCCCGCTTCTCCCACTCCCCAGGCCCCCATAGGGGCAGAAAACTCATTCCCCACGTGGATAGGCAGAAGCAAGAGAACCACATGGTGAGAGCTACCACTGAGAAGCAATTTAGTTTGGAAGTTTGCTTCCAGAGACTCAATTTCTGCATGAGCTGGGCTATAATAACTCCTTACCTGTGGGTGGATGTTTAGAATTTTCAAAAGCACTTTCCCACACCTTATCTCATTTCATTCTCATAACAACACGGTGAAGTAAGAAAGCTAAGAGTTATTATGTCAGCTTTACAGATGAGAAAACCGAGGCTCAAAGTGGCTCAGATGACTTTCCCAAGACCACATGGCTGCTCTTCCTCTCTTGCCATTTCCACCCCAAGTCCCTCTCCTTGAATCTGTAAACTATTTCCCTCAAAGAATTCCCTCTTAGATTGCAATCAGCGAAGTTGGAAAATATGTCTCATGACTGACCTTACCTCTCCACGCTGGGCATTTATTTTCTTGTCTAAACAAGCGGGTCTGCAAAGAAGCTGCCACAAAACCCTTCCCTGTGTTTATGTCTCCGCAAGCTGTGTCCTCCCAGTGTTAGCAGAGAAAACCAAAGACAGCTAAAACCTCTCCCAAGTTCCAGCACCCTACATGCCACTTAATTACAGTAGTGTCTACATGGGGTTACACCATGACACTCTTTTCCATTAAAACAAAAGAAAACCCCACAAGACACAAGCATTTTAACAAATGTCTGAGTGTTCCTTACTACTGCTACCAAGCGCTAATGTCGCACTCCCAGGATCCCTTTACACTGTCTCCCAACCTCACTCAGACAGAAAGCCCACGCTACCTTGGCATCCTACCTAATTAAAGACAAAGGCTTTCGTTTCCCCAGATCCTCCTAGTCTGGTTTCCGGCTTTTGCCAACATAGAGGGAGAAGGAGATGTTAAAGGTTGACTGTGGTGTGGGAGGATGTAGCTAGGTGCACAGGGGGTCAGAATAAGTTCCCGACTCCATACAGCCTAAAACAGGGTTTCTAGCATCAAAACCCTACCGGCACAAAGGAAGTATCCTTGTGGAGGAAACACTGGGTAATGTGAGTTCCCAAGCTTTCCTCCCTCCCTCCCTCTCCCTCTCACCAGCTCAGGTGTTCCTGGGAAATCCACATCTCTGGCATCAGCTCCCATGCATTGTTTTCGCAGAAGCAGAGCATGACCGACATCTAATAGTATCTACGTTGGTATCTGTCTCAGCAAATCCTTTTCTGTATTAAAAGATTAATGCAGTAAATCCAGAGTTATGGGGAGATTGTAGTGTTTCCTCTTCTGGTGTCAGTGTTGTTTTTTAACACTATTTTCTGGTTTGCTTTTTTGCTCTCCCCTTGCATGCCTATAAACCATATTTTGGAGCCCTTCTCCAGTCTTCTCACTTTCCCTAATGGTCATAAAATGCCTAGACAATTTGAGTGAAATTTGTGCTACTTTTTAAAGGGAAGATAATGCCATTTTTCTTCAACAGAGGAGTTGTGGGTCTTTTATCATCTAGTCCAAGGTCTCTTGAGTGAAAGTGATGTGAGGAAATGATGCTTGATCTATAAAATTTTAGGAAAGGCTCAGAAAAGGACATTCTTTCTGAGGAATATTGATGTTTCTTTTTGGAAAGATTATTTTGCCAATGTTCAAGTAAGAATTCAAACCTGTTTTTGTTACTATTCATGACAGCCGAATGGTGTGCTAACTCAGCTGACCTCTTGCTTTGAGTTGTATATTAAAATATGCGATCATATAACTTTTTATTTGGGCCAAACGTTTACACGGTGGAGCTGAAGATGTTGCTGTTACCGGTTTATCTGCAATGAGCGGCTGCTGTTCGCAAGACTCCATACTTGTCAGACTCCTCATGAGGTCTTCCAGAGTAAGTCAGCTAAACTTGAGAGCTCAGGGAGAAGATAGCAACCATCTGAAGGGAGCAGTGCTGCCATGTAGTCAAGGGACCATGGAGCATTTGTCTCCTCCAAGCCACCCTGTTGGTTATTCATTCAACTTAAAATCGAACAGCACATGCACTTCTATGAGGAGTGATCAGATGATCAATAATAATGTTTGGCCTGGTTCAGCTCCCAGCATGATGCTTACTAGCACGTGGTAGGTGCTCAGCCAGTGTTTGTGGTATTGAAGTAATGTGTCCACCTAATGCATTTTCTATCAGATCATGAGTTCTTTAGAATCAGGGTCCAAGTATCATTTGACAATGTGTCCCTAGCGTCACGCTCAGTTCCTGGTACAAAATGCATATTCATCGAGTTCCTACAGAATGGCTAACCATCTGTCAAGTACTGTTCAAATCTCTCATTCCAACTTGTCCTTCCTCCTTTCTTAGAACAAGCTCTTTTTTATTCTAGTATCTTAGTTCTGAGAGAAATTTAAGTAATCACCAATTTAACATATATCCATTTGACTAGTCACAATATGCGTTAGTCTGTTAAAACTACCATAACACAATGCCATAGACTGCATAGCTTAAACAACAGAAATGTATTTTCCATAGTTCTGAAGGGTAGGAAGTCCAAGATCAAGGTTCTGGTCAATTTGGTTTCTGGTAATGACCCATTGCCTGTTTTGTAGGAAATTTCCTTCTTATTTCATCTTCACATGGGAGAGAGAGAAAGGTGATGGGGAGAGGAGCTTTCTAGTGTTTCTCCTTATAAGGACAGTAATCCACTGGAATCAGAGCTCCACCTTCATGACCTCATGGAACCTTAATTACTTCTTAGACCTCCATCTCTAAATGTGGCCACACTAGGTGTTAGGGCATCGGTATATGAATTGTGGAGGAACATAAACTCTCAGTTCATAACACAGTACACTTGGTGCCTACTGTAACATCTGGTGTTCCTCAGTGAAGAAAAAGGTTAAGCATAGTACAGCATGTGAAAAGTCTCCAAGGAGCCAAATAGCAGCACGTAATGAAAATCCATAGTTGATCAAATGGAAGTTTACTGTGCCCTTGTCTTTTCCTTCCATTATGGGATTATATTTGTATGTGTTTGTTTGTTGTTCCTGGGATTCTACTGGAGTATGTCTGTTACAGAAATGTGCTCACATTTTGGAAATAGGGCAGCAACAGTAAAACAAATGGGATAGGAAAGCCAGGATAAGCTGGGTTATGCTGTGATCATAAGCATATCCCATATGGCAGGAGCTCCATATAACATATTTCTTTTTCTCCTACACTGCGTGTCTAAGGGTTGTTAACAGGAGTTCTGTGCTAGTTGTAATTGTTCTGTTCTCCATGCTGCTGGTAGCTTCATTTTGATGCATGGATCACCAAGGGAAACATAGTTGAATTGCACACTGGCTCTCAAGGTTTTCATCTATCACATATCACTAGTGCCACATCCCACTTCCTGTGGTAGCCATTTCATTGGCTAAAGCAAGTCACATGGCTGTAACCAACCTCAAAGAGGTAGATGAAGCAATCCTACTAAAATGAGGAAAGCTAAACCTCTCCTTTGGCAAACAACACTGATTATTATTATAATGGGGTAATAAGGAGGCCCAGGTAAACATGGATAAAACTCGAGCAAAAATTGTGGCGCAAATGAGAATTTTCTTTACTTAATACCTTTAAAAAAATGTGCAGCTTGCGAAACAGCTCCAACATCTAGGATTTCTTGCCTAGCTGAGTAGTTCTGTGCCTAGAATGAGATTCAGAGAATGAAACCATTTTTCCACTGAGATCCTGAGTGTTGCTTTTCAAGTGTCCACACGGTATAAATAACAATAGCCTCAAAGAAACAAAAGCTCTCCAGGTGGCTTATCTCAGATCCATGGAGAAATGAAACCCCCAAATATGCCAAAACATTTTTTAAAATGACTATGTCTGAGGGTGGTCTCATTGTAATGATAAAGCTTTCTCCCCATCTTTGCTGAACATGATACCAGCCTCATTTTAGCAACAGTATCGCTGTCTGGAAAGGGACTGCTGCATCTGGTGGGATTACGTCTGAGCTGCATAAACACAGATTGAATTAAGCATGGTGAGTTGATGATGGGGCCTGTAGAAAGAGTCAAGACCTTCTGTTGAGATAATAACGAGTTCATTATCTCCCCAGATAAAGGTCCCGCAGGCTTTTAGCAGCATCAGGGAAAGGAGACCAGACTGACCTTTCTGACAGGAACACTTTTCTCCATATTATTTTTTAATAGGTCATGGAATGCCAGTGAATAAGGAAATCCATGTTCCTCCTGACACCTTTCTTTTCCCTCCCCTGGGTTTTCCAATACACAGGCCATCACTTCCATTGGTTTTGAAATGGCTACCTTTTTGTTTAAATTATCTGCAGTGGAACTTGCCTGGAAAATGCTCAAGTAAGTCCATAAACACATATTAGGAACTTATATGTTTCTCCCATTTTACGCACTGTATCACACCTTTTCCTCGTTCCTAAAGTTTGCTTTTGCAGCAAAATGCAAAAATACTTTCATTTAGTCAAAGCAAGCTTTTACCTCTTGGGCTATATCTTCCAATTTTTCTTAAAGAACCCATTCGGCATACTTTAAAAGGATCCAACACACCGTCTTGTCTTGGTGTCAAACTTAGAAAGCAGTGTGTTGTGAGTGGAGGTACACCCTTCTATAAAGAAAGATGGTAGTTACAAGTGACTTCCAATACATTAAGAATATTTTGGAATCCTAAATTAAGCAGCAATGTCAGGTGAAACTTTTGCCGGAAGTGATAATTTTGGTCAAGTATCAGAAAACTGTTATCCCATAGCTAGGCATGGTGGCGCACACCTGTGATCCCAGCACTCGAGAGGCTGAGGCCAGAGGATCGCTGTGAGTTCAAGGCCAGCCTGGACTACATAGCGAGACTCTGTCTCAAAAAAAAAAGTATAAAAGAATAATGTTAAAAAAAGAAAGATAACTGTTATCCCAAATCAAAGTTTCCAGTGAGATTTCAAGGAATGATTTTCCCCTATTCACTTTTCATATTCATTTTTATATGCCAACTAGTTGCATAATGGGTTGGCAATTCCTGGGCAATATATTTTCTTTGTACTACTTTAAAGATAAAATGAAGACGAGTAATATGGACTTTTTATATAGCTGTCATTTTTCTTTGTAAGGCAAGTTAAGATATGTACTTTGGTAAGAGGAATGGGCTGTGTTGAATGCCAGGTCATAATGAGGCCTCCTGGCTCCAATAAAGTATATTTGCTCTAGGTTGACTAGCCATGGAATGAGGTTATGTACCCTTGATCCAAATCATGAATGTGATAGCCTGCCTCTACATACATTATAACCCAATTGTTACTCCCTTACGACACTTTATCACTCTCTGTGTCACCTTCAGGGCTTGGGTTTGCCAGAAGATGACAGTAATGACATGTGTTATGCTTGGTCCTTAGCCTCAAATGGTAAAAGATCTTACATTGACATATTTTAAAAAGAAATCAATTTCATATCACCTAGGAATAATTAACAAATTCTGTGTGAGAAATAGAATCAGAATTATTGAACTTAGAGGCGAAAATGGAATATTCCTTTAAATATATCCAGTAGTTCAGAAAAACTGGTAACTATATTCTGTAACATTTTCTTCTGCCTGATGCTGTACCCCATGTTCGTATTTGCTCCAAATGCACTTTAAAACACAGTTTTCTTTTCTTTGCTTTTCTTTTGGCATGCGAAACAAGAACAAGTAATTTTTTTGAAATAGGATAATCTGTTTTGTAAGGAGTTAGTGGTTGTTATGCCCAGGGCAGATGTCTTTCATAGTGGTATTGGGATACTGGATAACTTCATACTTTTGGGACAAGAGAATTCAGATAAATGTTCAGCCGTGCTGGTTGTTATATACTGTATCTCCCTGAAATTTGCAGTGACATGGAACAAAATGATCATGAGCGATGGTAAATGTAGTTATGGTGTTAAGTGTATCTATTCATGTGCAGTAGTGAGAAAATCTTGTGCATATGTGAAGCTCTTGAAATACGGATGAGTACCATTATGTGGCTCCATTTCAATGGCATTTATATTCTGAAATAATGTCTTTATAATATATATAAAATACTATATATGTATTATATTACATTAGGAACATAGCTCAAAAGTGTTTCCTAAGAAATTAAGATTCAAAATAAGAGTAGTAATTATAATAAGTCTCAAAAGTTTCTCAGTGTGTCATATTTAACATCACTTTCCAATAGTTTGGGGGGGAAAGGTCTGGAGCTTGTTCAATGAAATCTGAACAATACATTCCTGCTGACTTACATGTGAGTTAGAAGGTATCCATTGTTTTAAAAATGAGCAAACTGTTTTCTGTCAAGACCCAGGTAGTAACAAAATTGTAAGCCTTATAGGTCATAAAGTCTCTGTCACCTCTGTTCAGCTTTGTCATTGAGTGGGAAAGGAGCCAGCAGACAGTATGTAAATGAGCCAGTGTGGCTATGTTCCAATAAAGTTTTATTCACAGAAACATATAGTGAGCCAGTTTGGCTTGTGGGTTGATGTTTCTTAACCTCTGACTTTATTAAGTTTTTAAACTATGGCCTAATTGAAACACAATTTATATATGGCACCTAGTTAAAACGTGAATGCCTATATATTCAACATATGTATGTACATATACATGTGCTTGATTTTTTTCTTCCTATGTCTTCAAGAGTTTTGCCTATTTTATCATCCAGCAGATTCACACATGTGCTTGCACACACTCATATACAAGAATGAGAAGTAAGTGTTAATATTCCTCATTCAGATTAGTCTAGAGAAATTGCTGTATATGTAATTTTGGCCTACAGTAAATAAATATGCTCTATTTTTGAAATAAATATTCTGATTGTGTCAGGAATGTGGCTACCTTATCCACCTAAAATTTAGGCAATGTTGTCATTGTTATCTTTTCTCCTCTCAAGTTCATTGCATCATGATCATATGGGTTGCTTAATTAATACTCTTCCATGATGATGATGCTATTTGCATGAATCTTTTTAAAATGTGGGCTGTGCGAGTCACTTTTGTTATGAGTCATTCTCTCTTAATGTCATTTGGCAGTTTTAACTAAGGCATTAATTGAAATGAAACCACAGGCTTCATCAGATTGATTAATCTTTTCAGACTCTATTCAAAATACTTCTCTTTCTTCCCAGAGGGGCCAAAAAAGCTATGGTTATTTGCCCAGAAATAGGAGTGAACCGTGCTTTTCCAAATGAGAAGACTGTTTTGAAAAGTGGATTTATTGGGATGATAAATCTGGCTTGTACTATCCGCTCACCTGTTTGTCCGCAGGGAACTTATCACTCCATTAATCCTTTTACACTGGAAAGGTTGAAATGATAGACAGTTTCAAAAGTTGGACCAACAAAAGTGGATAAGCATAGAAAAAGTTTACTCTCATACTTTGGATTCATGTTAAATCAGTGTCCTGGGGCTCTTTCTTGTAAGAGGAAGACAATCAGACAAAAGCTTTGAGGTTTTGTAACCCCGTCCTACCTAATATTTGGGAAGCTCTGCTTTACAGCGATTCAGGGTGTCACTGTTACCTTCTAAACTCTGGCTAAACATATCTTTCCTTTCCACTTTTTTTCCAAAGAAATGACTGGTCTTTCCTAAATAGGAAAAATTTAAGTTAGAAGGGTGATTTGCATTTAGTTAAATCACAGCGGGCCATATGAGTTTGGAAAGTCGAATGAGAAAATGAGGATGTTGTTTACATTTTATTTCTAGGTAGTGATGTTTTATTTTCTCAAAAACTTTTTAAAAACTTCATCTCTTTACAAGAAGAGATATTTTGGTTCTCTCTGCTCTCAAACGTAGTACATACTATCTTAGCTTTGTAATGTAGCACAAAGTACATCAAATCTGCCCCCTCAAAGTCATTATAGACACTTTTGAGGAACCTCTTCAAAAACCATATAGAAGCAGAACAACCTCTTCATCACAGGAGGGAGCTCATCTTCACAGAATCTCAACAAATAAATACAGAAAGGTACATCTCGACCTGGGAAGCCTGCGGAAGCACTCTCTTATTTTTTAAAAAATCAATCTACTTGTTTCCTTCAGACACATCTCATATCTAAACTGCAGGCACAGAAATGCACAACAAATGACCCAGGATACTTCTGAGCACTCAGTTGCTTAGGAGTAAAGGTCTGGACAGTGTCGAGAAGAGAGTATTGGTCCTTCTTGAGTTCCATGCATTAGGTTGCAGGTCTCCACCACACCAGCTACATTTGCTTCATTTTACTTGGCTTCTCTGTGAAATCAGTGAATCTCTAGTAAGAGACAGCACAGAGCAAAGATGTGAAAATCACCTGAGGGGAGAATGCGAGGCTCCAAGGTACAGGTGTGCATTCGCGAAACCCCCAGCATGTGACTTCCTGAATGTTAGCCTGGCACATCAGCCATTGGAATCACCAACATTGGCATGGACAGAATCATGTGCCATTTGCTTTTTAAAATATGTGGGCTGCCAGGTTTTTATTTGATAATATTTCCCTTCTTGGTGTCGTCATTGGATATACGTTTTAAAGAATGCCCCTTCTTAGCTTGGATCTGTTTTCTCAAGGAAGTTATTAGCAGTATGCTCCTCAACAATAGCAAAGAAATGTCACCTGAGTAGCTTTTGAGAAAAGTCTCCCTCCATGGGACTTGGGGAGGCTGAGACATCCACAGTTTTAGGGAAAGGGAATAAGAACTTTTCTAGCCTATCATGTTTTTATGCATCTACTTTGGAAATGGTGAGGATGATGAATTCCACTTTGGGATAAGCAATGCAGAGAGACTCTCAGTCAAACGGAGCGTCTTCCCCCACCCCAACACACATGCAAACATGCTCATATGTGGAGGCCAAGGAAAGACTAGAGACAGAGCAGCATGGCTCTTACTATGGGTCCCAGGCGTAACGCTTCCCTAGACCATCGGAAACAGAGGACAGAAAGGCAGAAGAAAAAAGCTGGTGAAGCAGCAGTTTTCTGTTGTCCTTGGCAACACCGAAGTGGGGGGGGGGGTGGATCATGGGACTGAATTTGCCCTGCTCTGCCCTGGGGAGATTGTAGGACATCACAAAGGGGTGGAGACCTTGCTGGAAATGACCAGAGCATGTTGGTCACAAGACTGCACAGAGAACAAGAAAATGTTCTCTATCAGGACTCTGTGACGCTATGTGGCTTCTTCTAGGCATGGTCCAGTCTATATACAGCCCCTGCAGGTATTTTCCAACCCTAAGTGCATCAACTCCTGGAAGTAAAACGTAGCCAAAAATAGGGAATGAATCAATCCCCCAGACTGTTTGCCTCAGCCTTCCCAGGTCTCCATGGTATCAGATGTCTGGTGGCAACCATTTACTTCTGATTGAGTGCCCTGATTTCTTTAGTCTGTTATCTTCCCCTCTTCCCTCCCCCAGTTCCTTACCCCTTTCCCCTCTGCCTTCCTTTCCCCACAGCTTTGGTAAGAAAGAGCCAGCCTTGAATTCAAGCATAATTGCTCGGCAGGGGGGGACTTCCTTGAAAAAACCTCAAATTTTTGGGCTGTAACAGTGGAAATCTGTTTGAACCCTTGAACTTCCTTTATTGTTGAAATGACCACCTACAGAAACATGCTGGGGGAAAGCAGCAGAAACACAGTGGTCCCTTTTATGGGAAAAACAGTAGCTGGAATTATTTCACTTTTGCAAGAATTCTGTAATGAGAAGGAATTTCTGAAGGGAGAGCATGGAACAAACATTCCAGGAGTTGGAGATGTCTGGGCTGTGATCAGGATATTGTAATAATCGATGTTTCTGGGCTTTGAAACAGTCTTCATTCTTTTTTGACCACAAGCATAAAAGCTGGTAACTGTAGCATTTCTGTCTTCTTTTGTTGCCATTTGCATGGGCTCAGTCTGGGTACTGGAGACTTTCAGACATACAAGAACAATAGAAAGGAGAAAGGATTTTGCCTCTTAGGAAGTAAAATTGGCATGCTATTCTGTATTTTCTAACCAATGGATTGCATGGATTCTTTCCTGGGTTCACTCGGGCCCCGGGATATTTCCATTTATGGATGCCCCATTCACTCAAGGTGCGGGGGAGGGCTCTTGCATGGATGTGGGTGGACAGACTGATGAATCTAGGAAGTTGTTGCTTTCAGTCTATTTCTTCCTGATCTTCCCTCTCTCCGCCCTGCCCACTTTATCATCTTAAAACAGAACACTGAGCATGTCATTTCTATGCTTAGGAAATACCCTTAACCCTTACTTCTACAAAAACCCAAACTCCTCAGTAAGACACAGGGCTGAACCCAGCTCTCTCTTTTTCCCCAGCCTGTGTCTTTGCATTTCCCTGCTACCCCGGGACTCCAGCACATGCATGTGCAGATCCCAGACCTGCCATTTGTCTTACTTTGTTGTCTGTTTTTCCTGCTGCTTAAAATTCCCCCTTTTCTATTCTTTGCTGTAAACAACTCCTACTCAGACTTCAAAGCCCAAACCTAATGTAAATTTCTCTGTGAAGTCTAACTTTGTGTGCTCACTCTCTCACCTTGGCTGCCAAACCATTGTAATATTTACGGGGATTTCTGTTAATGTACTGACTGCATGTGACTGCAGTCGTTTATTACATGTCTGTTGCAGTCAGCTGCAAGCTGAGTGAGGGCAGGGGCCTTGTGTTATTCTGCTTTGCATTCTCAGGGCTCAGCCTAGTGGCTGGCACCTAGTAGGTATTCAATAAATAGTTTCTGAATGGATAGATGGGATCTACCAGAAAAGTGTGGAAAAATGTGTGTGTGTGTGTGTGTGTGTGTGAGAGAGAGAGAGAGAGAGAGAGACATACAGAGACAGAAAACATTGGAGTTCATTTTAGTTGGAATACAGTTACTGTGATTGGTGTAAATTGGTATCTAGTTACAAAAGAGTAATGGTATTCTTTAAATGGGACTTGAAAAAGATGATTTTTTTTCAACAAATACCAAGATAATCATATCTACCCTCTTTATCTGCCTCCTGGCCAACACCTTCATAGTGTTATAGATGATGCAATGCTTCTGTATTCGTAGGTCTATGTGAATTTAGTAAGAGAGAATACACACACACACACACACACACACACACACACACACACTCTCTGACTTTCAAAAGCACACCAAATAAGATTTTAAAAATTGACGTACCAGGGTCAGCAAACTTTTTCTGTAAAGGGCCGGACGGTAAATATTTTTAGGCTTTGAGGAACAGTAGTCTTTGTCACAACTACTGGAGTCTGCTTTTGTAGAAAGGAAGGAGCCATAGACAATGTGATTTACAAAAACCTAACTGAAAATTTCAATTAACATACAGAAACTTCTGCTTTTAAATAGTGAACATCCACAATGATTTTATTTTAAACATTATTTTTCCTGCAACATTTCAAAATGACATAAAGCATGTCAAGGAAGACAGGCAGTGTAATAGCAAGTTCACGAAGATGGGGTGGTTGCATTGGAACCAGTTTAGTTTTATGTCAATCATTAATACTTATAATGCAACTCTTTGAGCTGCCAAAGGTGAAATAAAATGCAGTACAAAACTCAAGTTTTGGGCAATAATTTTATTAATGACCCTCGTGGTTCATTTTATCATTTAAGTAATTAAATTTTTTTTCCAGGATTACTGTTCTTTTCAGCATTGTATTGATCAGACCAATCATAATTGGGCATTAAAAAGATGTTCATAGAAGTTACAGTGTGGCCAACACTTTTGCATATCCCGTAATAGGGCTGCAGAATATTCTGTGAAACCATTCTAGTGATTTACATTTGGATGAGGAATACAAGTAGAAGCAGAGTTTGTGCATCAGTATTGTGCCTTTGGTTAATTCTGTCATTTTCCATTTTGTCAGCAATGGCCCTCTATTTGCAGCCACATCCGCAAAAGTCTCATTTTAAGGAAATCAGGTCATGATCAAGTTTGCCACTTGAAAGCATGTTCATGAAATAACTTTAAAAATTGCACATGCTACAAAAGCATAGGCTTCGTTTTTATCATTTGTTTTGAAGTTCTCAAATCTCCTCTGAAGCATGAAACTTGTTATTTTCACTGGAAAGTTGCATCTGGTCCTTGCCCATCAAGGACTCTTTCTGACAAAACAAAACAGCAAGAAATCAATGCAAAAAGAAAAGATAAACAATGAGCCAAGTTGTAAATGTATGCATGAATGTCTTAACATTACCAGAGATGATCATCTTTTTTATGTTATGAAAAAATAAAAATTTCATGACAAAATAATACGAGAATAATACTAGTTAACACACTGCCCATCATTATCTTCAAAATAGGTACTCAGAGTACATAGACCAAAAAGATTCTTACAGAGAAGAAACAATAATACAAAACTTTCTTTCCAATCAACCTAAGATAAACTAATATAAATGAAACAAAATCATTCTCAGAATGCTGAAGTCTTTTCATTATTGTTCATTTTTTAAAAGGTTAAGCATGTAGACATGGCCTCTTCATCACCCTAGGAAGGGCTATCCCTTCTTCAGTCCTGGAAGAAACTTCACAGTTTCTCCAGCTAGGCCTTCCTAGGGTCTATCCTCAGAACTCTCAACTCCATTTTGTCAGAACACCATGGTTTCTTTCTCCTCACTCTGTGCTACCCTAAATCCAGTGTCAAAGAGCTTGGTAATTCCCTTAATTTCTTCTCGATTCCAGCTGACCTTGTAGAAAAGAAAAATGTCTGTGCTCTCAGGATTTGTGAAACCGCCAGTCTCCAGATAGCACTGAAGCCTATTAAACCTCAAAGGTCTGGGTCAAAGGTCCTTTCCATTCTCTCAAGGTTTGCTTTCATTATAATGTTTCTTCAGACCTTCTGATTGCCAAGGGGAAGGAAGAAGAGAATTGGAAAGAGACTGAGGAAGAGGGTGAATCAGAGAACTGATGAAGAAAACTAAGAAAAAGAGGAGGGGAAGGAGGAGGAAGAGGAGGAAGAGGAAGGGGGGAGGAGGAGGGGAAGGGGGAGGGGGAGGTGGAGGTGGAGGTGCTGGTGAAGAGTGTGATTCTCAACAACAAGGAGCAAATAGAGGAGAATACTGATGTCAGGCTGGAAACAGAGAAACCTAAGTTACCCAGCTAAGGCTCTCATAGCAGAAATCCCTCTTTCCTGTTCTTGTGTATACATTTGTGGATAAGATAAAAAAAATAAATGGGATTATTCTGCTGTAAATATTTTTGCTGCAGTTTTATCTTAGTGTCCTTAGGGTTTAATATATACCCTTTCTTCTTTTTGTGTGGTACAGGGGATTGAACCCAGAGTCTTGTGCATACTATCCTTTCTTTTAATGAAATTCGTCTTAAACCAGCAAGCTTTACTATACTTTTATAAGCAGAATTTCCCTTTTTTAATGTGGAGCCTGGACATCTAAAAGTCATGTTCTTCTTGTGGATAAATCTCTGTTTAAAATCTTTAATGGCCTGCCATCAATACTTAGAATATTAGAAAACTGGGTTCTGAACTGCTACCATGGCTTGCATTGAAATTTTCTATTGAAACTTCTTTCTTTCCCAGGTGGATCTTGTAAACTTTGTCATAAACTTCCATAATCTAGTGTGTTTCTCAGAATAATAAAACTTAAAGCCTTGGGCTGTCATTTCTGACTTGAAGCAAGAGCAAAAATACAGGCAAAATGCATGTGTAGAAAGCATGAAAAGAAAACACTCTCTTTCAAGCTGTGGAAAACCCAGGTGGTATTTGTTCTTGGTTGCTTAGAATTACATAATGTTGCTTCAACTTGGTCTGCTGCTTTGAGAACCATGTACATGCCAAAGTGTGCACATACATGATAAAAAGTGAGAATATATATAGATTTTGAGTAGTTAGAAGTGCTAGAATGTAAGAAACCATTAGTCATGATCATGAACCACCCAATCCAAGATTTTGCTGTCAATCAGCTATAAGGTGTATATATAATGAAAAGCTAAAATTCTTCCCTCAGGCCACTTAAAAGGTGAGGTATTATCTTTCCTATAAAGTCATAGCTTTGAATTATTATTGTATTATTATTATTATTGAATTATTATTGTATAGGGTATTGTTCATAAACACTTTTAGAAAAAGTAATTCTTAAGTCTTTTCTATTATTTCTAGATATTGGGAGCAAATCCTTGTTTACCTTATTCATGAACTTGATGGATTTATAAATTTCCATTGTTTTAACCTTGGCTTTCTTCAACAAACCTTGGCTTTCTGGTAGCTGAATGGTGGCTGAAGATTAATTCTTTTTTTTTTTTTTTTTTGGTACCGGGGATCGAACTTGGGTCCTTGAGCTTGCGCAGCAGGCGGCGAAACCACTGAGCTAAATCCCTGGCCTAGATTAATTCTTTTACTTCTGTATGCCATAGTATTATACATCAGCATGCAATGTGCCTATTCCTTCCCCTTTCTAAAAAGAGATTATATTTTGATATTTAAAGTTGGTATTAACTAAATAATAAATATTATCTAATGAAAACAATTAAAGAAGCCAAAAATAATTTGCCAAAGTATATAATCCCTTTACTAATGCTTTATTTATCCGTTCTGTCATTATCCTGACTTTCATCTTATTAACCTATTGCTAATCCACCCACCCAGGCATCTGTGCACCCATTCACCTATCTACCCATGCATTCATCCATCCATACATTCACCTATTCATTCATCCATCTGTACACCCATCCATCCACCAATCCATCCATCCATCCGTCCATCTCTTATTTACTAGACAAATGCTGAAGGGTTATCTTGTACTTATCTCATCAAATACAAAGTTGAAAAAATAGTTCCTGTCCTTTCGAAGCTGAAAATCCAAGTGGGGAGACAGATTAAAGAGTCTTTATAAATATTTTGAACTTCCTGATTGAAATGCATTCTTCAGCCTTACAGTGGTATGATCACAGTAAACGTGGGTTGCTGTTCTTTAATAGTCATCATTTAAAAAGACAATGCCAATTTCTCCTTTGGCAACTGAACATTCTCTTCCTGTACTCTTTTGACTTAGTCACAGTTATAGCATTTTATAATGATATGCTATTCAAATGCAAATGTGAAATATAGAGGCAGGTGTTACAGGAAGTTAAAGGGCTACTGGAATGTGAGACTTCAGTTGGGGTACATAGATGAGAATTTACTGGTTTTAGAAGTTCTTACAACTTGTACTTGGTATCTTTTTTTATTTCAGCAGCAGGAAACTAATGACTTTTTATTTCTCAGGAAGGAGAGAGCAGGGGTGGTTTCTTAACTGTGAAGTACAATTGTTTAGATTTTAAAGTAGCATTATTCCTGTTATGAGCTCCCCCAGGCAGTCACATTAAAGGCAGCCGTGTGTGTGTGTGTGTGTGTGTGTGTGTGTGTGTGTGTGTGTGTGTGTGTATTCTGGTTAAAAATAAATGGTTAGACCTGATCTCTCAGACCTGGATTTAATTTCATTGTGTGGGAAATAAATTAGTGTGCGTTCCTTCAGGTTCAGAGAGGTTTTTTTTCCCCCTGCTTTGTTTTCTAGCCACCAAGTCTGTATTTGAATTTTAATTAAGAAAGAAGATAACTGTTAGAGATGAAATTTGGATGAAAGCTGTGAATATTTACCACTTGAAAGAGCAAGCCTACCTGTTGAAAACCATAATTTAAAACTTTTATACTGTGGCTTTTTTTTCTTTTTTGTTCTTTGTGCTTTTAATTAATGTTTTTTCTTATTTAAAAATGAGATATAACTGACATACATCAATGTGAACAAATCTTAAGTATATGGCTTGATAATTTTTTCATGTGTACACACCCATGTAACCACCAGTTAGGTCCAGAAAGTGTTGTAGAAAGGTTCCTCATTGCCCTTTTCATCAGTACTCCTACCATGCCTTCTGCAATCGTAACTACTATTCTGACCTCTGTCATTGTAGAGTTGAGCTGTTTTTGAACTTCAGAGAAATGGAATCATACAATATGTATCATTTGTGTCAGGTCTTTTGAGCAATAGCATGCCTATGAGATTCATTTGTTTTTGAAAAATTCTTACGGATACACAAAAATATAAAAGTTGTATTTATTAACGGGGTTCCATGTAATGTTTGATCCATGTGTACAGTGATTAATGTTTACATCGGTTAAGCATATTTTCTCAAATATTTATCATTTCCTGTTGGTGAAAACTTTCAAAATCTTTTGTTCTAGCTTTTTGAAATGTACAGTACCACCTTGTTATCTATATGGTTACCATACTGTGAAATAGTACCCCGGAGCTTCTTGTTCCTGTCACTTAGTACCCACCAATCCGCCCCTCCCCACCCCTCCCCACTGTCCCTGACCTCTGGTAACCACCACTCTGCTGTCAACTCCTATGAGATCAGCTTTCTTAGACTGCACATATCCACCTACGTTATTGAGCTTTTAAAAAATCACAGTATTGTATTTTATATGCTTACTGGTTTTTGAATCTGGCAGTGCCACTTTCCTGGTGTGTTCTTATACCATAATGAGATTTATGTAAAAGATTCTATTTCGTTCCATTATATTTGGTGGTTTGCCTCTCTCCTCCATTATGTAATTAAGGCTCATGTTCATCATTTAGTGATTTTTATGTCTATTACGTACTCAGAATTGCTAGGGATAAAAGAACTACAAGGCAGCCCCTGCCATCACATACCTCTCAATTTATTTAAAGTAAATAAATCTTATGCTTTTATTCACAGTACTGGGTAATGAAATTATCAAGATTCTGCTTAAATTCTAAGAAGTCTGAGTTCTTTTTAGTTAGGTTTATCCAACTTCTTTGTTCCGTTTTGGCCACAGGGATTGGTCCTAGTGATAAAGGCAGCTAATGGCTCAATGAATCAATCTGTAAGTTTTGATTGAAAACCCCAGCATGTGCCTCATCCAATGGTTTTTCTAGTCTTGGGCTTCTCCCATTCAGCATCGTTGACACTGGGACTGGATCCTTCTGTACCTGAGGGGTTGTTGTATACATTGTAGGATCCTTAGCAGCATCCCCTGACTCTGGCCTCTACTCACTAGGTACCAGTAGCACTCTTGACCTTTCCCCAATTTGACATAACCAAAAATGTTCTTAGACATTGCCAGATGTTCCCTGGGGGAGAATTACCCCCAGTTGAGAGTCACTGTCCTAAACATACTACTGCTTCTTGCATTTTAGTTTACAAGCCTTATGTGCACTTGGAATAGGAAGAATCTACACGACACTTTGAAGGAGTGAGGAAAACGGGCTCCACATTCTCTACTTTTCTTGTAGTTGGATGCACAAAACACACAGATTTCACTTCTCATAGTGGACAATAGTGTTAAAAAAACAACAAGGTAGAAATTGGGAAGCTTTGATGGTAGTAGCAATGACAGGACAAATGGATCAAATTTAAAAGTAGCAATTTAGTTAGGTACATTGACATCTTGGAAGCTGAGGCAAAAGGATCACTTGAGCCCAGGAGTTTGAGGCCAGCCTGGGCCACACAGTGAGACCTTGTCTCAATAAAATAAAATAAAATGGCACAATTCTGAAGAGTGTGCCAGCAGTCTGAATCATCATGTGGTTTTTTTATCTTTTGAAAATTCAAGAACTCCTAAGACCACCACAGTTTGGAACTATGCCTTGAGAAGTAGGCTTAGGGTACACATAAAATTCCTGTACTGCATTAATTATGGGGTTTTGATCAAGGCTCCATTTGCAGCTGAGGTTTGCTCAGAGTAGGTTCTGTCCTTAAAAACAAGAAAGCTTGAATAATAGAAGCAGTGTACCAAAGACATTTCATTTATTTGCTTAGAACCTTCCTTGGTTCCAGGAAGGATTTAAGGTTATTCCCATCATTGCATATGCTGTCTTTAGCACAGGTTTAAAATATTACCCAGAGTGGAGCTATGGAGAGAGGAATACCATAATCAGAAGATCGAGAAGACAGCGTCCTCCATTTAAGCTTCAAAAAGGACCTCCCTAACCAGACAGTCTGGTAAAATCATGAATTAATTAGAGACTTGGAAGGGTTAGCATGAAAGTCTTGTCTACTTTGCCTCTGGCCCTCTGTCTGCTTGGTTACCTCTTGGTTAGGAACTTGGGGAAACATTGAGGTTGGGGATGAGATACCTTGGCAGGCTTGAGTGGATATCAAAGATGCCTGGAAGGATCTCAGCCCAGTTTCTGGCAGTTCTGTCACTGGATTTTATGCTTGTGCTCAAAATATTCCATTTCTCCATCTGTAAAATGGAGATAACCTGTCCGTCCTCACCTTGCAGGGCTGTTGGGAGGATTAATTAGCTAATATTCCTCAAGTGCTTTGAAGATGAAAAGGCTTGTGGAAATGCCAAGTAGTATTAGAAAAGGTGGTGAGTGTCTGCTGGAAGTGCTTTCATTTTTCTCATTCTCTTGTCAGGAGTTGTGTTTCTCTTGACTTTTATGTGTGCTTCATGGAATAAAGTGTTGGCATGGTGGGGAGGATGATGCACTGATCAGTACAGAACAAAGATGGCCCTGCCTTATTTTATGCTTTGCTACTAATTTGGCTTATCAGTTGGTGCAACTTCTGAAGGTCTCTAGTTCAGACTGTTTATAATCATCAAGTTCTGGTTGTTGTCCAAGGTGAACTTCATTTCTTTGGAGGTGGGGGGCAGAAGTGGGGTTAGGAGAGATCAAGCCAGGTAGTCTTGAGTTGGAAACCCCCCAAAAATTTCTCACAATGAAATTCATTTTTAAATTATGAAAAGTAAGAAGACTAAAGGTGAGGGCCAGATGCTTCTGTATTTCCCTGTCTACTTTAACAAACAGGAAAAGTATTTCCACTGAGCCAGCAGTAGCTTGCTTCTCAAGGATGTCATACCTTCTGATTATGTCTTTCATAAGGCAAACATTTCCTTCCCAGCCTGAATTTTAAAAAGAGATTCCACGTGGGTTCCTATATTGTGTGGATGGGTTCATGGGGCAGGCTGATTGCAGCTGGACAGCTGTGTACTGGAGCTTACAGTAGAGGGCTGCATGCAGGACTGTGTTGAGAAGCATGTCTACCACTCTTGCCCTGGTGGCTTCTTTAGATAACTTTACAGTCTTCTCAGATTCCACTATAAATATGTTTGTGAGGTATTCTGAATTCAAGGGAGTTATAATTCTTTTGAGTTATTTTATTCTGAAACAAGAAAAATAATAGTACCACGTCTACTCAGTTGTTTGTTGGCTTACTTAAACCTTAAAAATTCTGATTCTTTTAAAGTTCCTTTGGTCATTGATTTTGAAAACGTCCTTGCTTTAGACAGTGGATTTGGTCCTGAAGTGCTGAGGGCAAACCAGATTTTGGTAAATCTGGTTACATTAGAGGGTCCTAAAGGAGTTTTCCATTTTAAAGTGAATCCTTGTATAAGTCAATATGTCTTGTATATTCTGCATCTTAAGGGAATTTATATCTGTTGACTTTGTCAAGTGGGTGTGTGTGGGAGGGAGGTAAATACCAATAGGGTTGATCCTCTATCCTGATGGAGCTGATTATAGGGTCAGGAAACCAGGGAAAAAGCTGAGACACTAGCATCTGTAGCTTTTTCTCTTTAAATTGGATCTTAGTATGATCTGCCTGGTACTCATTCTTCTCCATGTCTGAAGCTGAGTTCCCTGGATTCCCTTCTCTTCAGAGGCCTCTTGGCAACCTTCCAAGGAATGGCAGCGTTCATTCTGATCACTATCCGGTAAGTGTAGCTCAACTGTGATGGAGCTCAACCTGTCAGATTCACAGAAAAATGTCCATTACATATTCCAACTACTTCTTAAACATGCTCCTTAAGAGGTAGTTCCATTTGTTAGCTGTCAGAACAATGCAGAGGAATCGTTCCAGAGCCTCGAGTATCATCATCCACCATTGTTTATAGAGCAGTTTCTCTCTCCATTAGCCAATCAGTGTTTGGCAAAATAAAAGTACAGGCTAAGACTTGTCTCTGTTGAGTTGCTGCTCTAGCTCTGAAGCTGTTCTCCACAAAAGAAAATTGGGAAGAATTTGGATCCCATTGCTGCTGGAATAGGAATGCTTTCCTCAAAACATTAAGATAGGGAATCTGGATTCCACTTCTCAATGTTTGTGCCTGAGATCAATTAGGAAGGACGTTACCCTGAGATATAGACATGATGGCCATGGACTGAGTGACTTCTCCAAAATTTGATTCTCTAGTCCCATGGACATGGGAACTGGAGACTTTAGGATTCTGTGAGTAAAGTCTTGTCGAGCTAGAATTTTTCTCACAAATTTTGGTGGTTTTTCCTTGTGAGGCAAGAAGGCATTTCGTCCTCCAACCCAAGCAGTTTAGATCTCTCAGAAATTCCGATGGTATGCTGGAGTCAGCTTGTACCAGCTCACTAGAGCTGCTTGTGTATATCTTTCTCCAACTCATGGTCAGTGACATCAAGTTGATAACTTGAAATCTGCCATGATGAGCATATTTACACCACAAAAAATGGCAAATGCTGCACATCAGCTCCCTGCCACTTGATCGGGCTGTTAAGTATCTACCAGCACATACAGGAAATGATCCTTATCTACAATGTCCCCTCAGGCTCACTGATGAGGGCTGTTTCCCTGACAGGGGGGGAGGTAGTCACCCCTTGGCTGTGGTTTCCTTGTGTGTACCTATTGTGTATGGGCAGATTGTCCCTTGTTCTCTCCTCTCCTGAATTCAGCCTGAGAGAGTGCATCATGACATGGACTGTGAGGGAGATCACCAGGGCGATGATACTTCTCCGTTTGTTGCTAAGTATACGACAGGTTATTTTACCTCTCTAGTCCTCAACTTCCTCTTCACTGTAATAAAAGCAATTTGGATCATTAGGTAATTGCTAAGTTTCCTTTTAGCTCTGACACTTCTGCAATTTGATGAGTGTTTGGCTGCAGGGAAATGTTGCATGCTTCAAAAACTTGGAGCCTTTCAAAGTGCACATGCACATCACTTAGACTGACCAGCTCAACTCTCATTTTCTTTCCGCATCTTGAGCTCACAGTAACTCTACCTCACTCTGGACTTCTATCTCTAGCATAAGTGAGTCAGGCACCTCTAAGTGACAAGTATAATCAATTAGTTCCTTTCATTTGGAGGTGTCAACACACTTAAAAAGCAGCAGTCATAGTTGCTCTCCAAGGATGGCTACAAGAGTGTGTATATTTTACAACAGGTCTGTCACACTGGTGAAACGAGGATCCACAGTTATTGGCTTACTTTTTGATCGGAAGAGAGACTACTTCTTGGTCCTAAAGAAGTTCCGGTTTTGAGATTAATCTGCTATCTATAACCCGAGATTACTTGGCATCCCTGACTTGGCTAACCTATTGACAGAGCTTTGTATATTTTCCATCTCTCTGAAGTGGAAATTAACCCGAATAGGTTTTTCCTAGATCAGAATATTTGGAGATACATGTTTAAATAGTTTTAACATTCCTTAAAAGTGGAATGACATGGGTTTGTATTAGAGATTGAGATTGGATTTAATAGAATGCAGAAGGGAGCACATCCACCTTTATGGGGTGCTTGGAAGGAAAAAGGGTGGTGATAAGGAGTGAGACTGACTACATAATTGAGTAAATTCATGATTTTGTTTCGTGCCTCGCCAAGACACATAGGCCGGTGCTTCAGCACCTGCAGAAATACATGTCCACGGACCCTGTCTACTCAGACGTGCCCAATGACATGTGCCCACTCATGCCAGCTCTTATTATTATGATGTTTGTGAGGCCATTTGTTCTTGAGTCAAAGGCTGAAGTGCTTTGCTGCCTGTTTGCAGGATTGGTTACGCACTCCTGACAGACAACTGGGCTGTTTGTTCAGTGGCTACAGCTGAAGGCTTGGGCCACTGAGTCTGCCACCAAAAGCACAAGCTATATAAAAGATTGGAAAAGAAGCAAATTTCTCTAGAATTCAAATTTAGAGCAAAAGTAGAGTTCTGTCCTGGACAGACAACAGAAGTGGGAGTTCAAACCTTTTGACTTCAGTCTACCCTCAGGGACCCATTCTCAATTTTTTAAACCATAAATTTAATTTATTGCAAAAATGTATGTTATGGCTTGTTTTTAGACACCCCCCCAAAGCCTCATGTGGTCTTAGGTGAGGCTTTTTCAGAGGTGGCTGAATCTAGAGTGCATAATGCTGGAATTGATCCATGGTGCAAGGCTAGGCTCAAGGGCACTAGGATTAAGGGTGTGAGTGCTACCCGCCCTAAGTAGACTGGATAAGATAAAAGGGGTAGGAAGACAATGTTAAGGTCTCTTGTTGCTTTTGCTGTCTTCTGCTGCCATGAACTCTTGCCCCTCCGACATCCTGGCCACCCTGCCTTGGAGCCAGCCCATTATGGATTGAAACCTCCGCAAAACTGTGAGCCAAATAAACCTTTCCTCCTTTAACTTTGAGTGTCAGATATTTTGTCTCAGCAACGAGATTATATATCCCAGCGCATTATATATTCTTATTACTCAAAGTATGATGCATGGACCAACAACATCAGCACCCCTGGGAAATACAGAATCTTGGGTTGCTCCTAATCCTCACTAAATCAGAGTGTTTTAATAAAGTGATTCATGTGCACATTAAAATCTGAAAAGTGCTGGAGTATTATATATATTTTATATACATATATAGTCAACATCTATATGTGTATAGTGACTATACCTTCATTAAGGCCTTCAATTTATGAAAAATTACTAAGTTGGGCTATATGACCTAACTAAAAAAGAAATTTCTTACTGTCAAACTATGAGCCAAACCAGACTTACTTTTAATTAGTTAAAGATCTAACCTAGCCAGGTATGATGGCTCACACCTATAATCCCAGGACTAAGGGAGGCTGAGGCAGAAGGATTAAAAGTTCAAAGCTAGCCTGGGAAATTTAGTGAGATCCTGTCTCAAAATAAAAAATAAAAAGACCTAAGGGTATAGCTCAGCAGTAAAATGCTTGCTAAGCATGTTCAAAGCCCGGGTTTCAATCCCCAAAATAATAATTTAAAAAACCCTAAAACTAACTAACTAAAACAAAATAAACAAGAGTTGTTTTGTTGATTAGGTGAATGTGTTAATATGTGTGCTTAGCCAATCTTATTCTTTAGCTGGCTTGTCAGATAGATACTCAAGGCAGTGCTGTGCATTTGTTACTTGAATAAAATACAGCACCATATCCTTCAATATCTTTTATTGAATGTTCTGTGTTTACCCTTGATATTCTCTCTGTAAACTGATGCTGTCTCAGATATCCTTTTTGCTTGGGGTCCAGGAGAGTTTTACTCATTGGGATAAAGCACATTGGTAAGACTGAGGATAGGCCTCTTTCTTTACTAAACGTGGAGAGGGGTTGTGAAAGCAAAGTCTGAAGAAGCAGACCAACAGGGCTGGCAGGTCAGCTTCCGGAGGCAAGCAAGGAAACAGAAGACTAGAAATTTAATCTCTTAAAGCTATACATATGCCCACACACTGCTAGAAAGTCTTCAAGGACCCCAGTGGTAGGTGGATGAACCCCAGTATAAGAATGTTGAGTTGGAGAGTGAGTTAATACCATATTGGAACTTCCTAGATTCAAGCCTTATTATCTACCTTCTGCCCTTGAATTCACGTGTGTGTGTGTGTGTGTGTGTGTGTGTTTGAACAAAAGACATTAAACCAACTTACCACAACCAAATTTTCTGCCTGTTCTCTCATCTACTCTTGAATTCCAACTTCAAATGAATTTATCAAATACTTATTTAACACCTGCTATGCATCAGACACTGTGTCAGACATTGGGGATGTAGAGGTGGCCAGTATAGACACAGGGGAATTAGGTACCATTGCTAATCAAGATGCACACACTTGTAGAATTCTACAGAAATTTTCATAGCTTTCTAAAACCCTCAACATTATCTTAGGAGATCGACCTCCTTATTAGGGAAGTAGTTCCTAAAGAAGAAATAATAAATCTTTCTTAGAAAAGATGGGTCTGTTTGTATTGGTGTGAGTGTGTGTGTTCCTTACAGATCGAACCACTGCAGACCTGCAGTGTTATTCAAGTGCTTTAATGTTTAATTTCCTTTGATTTGTTCCAGGGTAACATCAAGTGTTTCTGCAGGCAATTCCACAGCTTCTGAGGACCCTTGCTGAGAATCAGAATCCAGTAAGACCTTTGGAAAAACTGGAGAAGGGGAATGTTATTGGTTTTTAGGCTAGTCTTATAATTTCATTCTGCCTTTTTTTTTTCGGAGACACACAGAGTATTTTATTACCTATTAAGCAAGTATCTGATGAGCATAAGATTTAAGAGGAGAAAATAAGTAAATGCTTAATGAAGGAGAAAGCAGAACCATCAGAATCCTTTGGCCATCCCGGCTCCAAGGAACAAACTCAGGATTCATGCATTAAGAAAGAATTGTACAGAGAGATTCTATTGTGCTTTTTGAGCTGTGGCCCATGGCACATCGTTGACCCTAATCCTGAAGTCAGGTTATTGCTGAGTTGCTGTTAGCTTAATAATTGTGTAATGGACCTTCTATTTTCTGTGGGAGGTGGGATCATTTTGAGTATTAGTTGTGAGCGTGTTCTCCAAGTGGCGATACAGAGCTTCTCTGCATTGCTGTTTGGGAGACTCTTGTGCCTGTCACTGCAGCTTGCCCGGCGGCACTTGCACCTTCTGCTCCTCTCCTGCCTTGGCTGAAGGCTGGGGAGCTCATGAAAGAGGCTCAGGGCTATACAAGGGAGTGGAGGTTTGGACATCTCTATCTCTCTTTCTCTTTAATTTATCAATTTTAAAATTTGATATCATTGTAAACTTCCAGTAAAGTTACAAGAATAATACAGTCACAAGAGTAATTCATGACACAGATATTACCTTTTATGGCACTGACATTTTTGAAGTGTATAGGCCTGCTACTATGCAGAATTCTTACTTTGAACTTGCCTGATGTTTCTCATGGTTAGATTTACGTTTCCATTTTCTCCCCCTCCCCTTCCTCCCCCCTCTTTTGCTTACTGGGTGTGAAACATTTATTAACTAAAGAGCTTATTTTAAAAAACATTTAAAAATAGCACTTGACAGATACAGGTCACTTACATAAAATATATAGCTCAATGGTTTTTAGCATATTCACGAGTTGTGCAGCCATCAGTATGAATGATTTTAGAAAATTTTCCTGGCCCCCAAAAGAAACCTCACAGCAGTTACACCCTATTCTCTCCCCTCTGCAAAGGCCTTGGGACCACTGATCTACTCTTTGTCTCTATAGATTTTCCTATTACAAAAATTTCATATAAATGAAATTACATAATATATGATCTTTTGTGTCTGGCTTCTTTCCTTAGCATATTTTTGAGATTGATCTATGTTGTAGCCTGTATCAGTACATTTTCCCTTTTTATGGATGAGTAATATTTCATCATATGGATAGATCACATCTCATTAACCCATGCATCCACTGAGAAATATTTAGGTTGTTTTCATTTTTTGCTATTATTAATAATGCTTCTGTGAACATTGTGTACATTGTGAACATTGTGTATTTTGTGTGAATCCATGTTTTCATTTGTTTTTGGTATATGTCTAGGAGTAGAATTGCTGGCTGATGTGGTGCTCCGTGTTTATCTTTTGAAGGAACGGATTACTCATTTTTGACTTTTTATAGTCCCATGAGGCCTGAGGTAGGAAGGGTGGGAGGACATCAGTGGATCTCGGCAGTACCTTTTTAATGGGTGCAACAAGTTTATCTTCAGCCACTTGTAGCCTCATTTTCTGGAGACTAGTGGCTTTTCAGGGTCTGTGACCCTAGCCAGAAGTAGGATTTTTTTATTTTTACCCTCTCCTGAGGGATGCCTATGAAACATGACCCCCTAGAATGCTTGGGGGACTGTCACCCGTATCTACGGGGAACACAAACCAGCTGTTCAGCTCAGTTAGCTGCTGCCTCATATGAAACTACCTCTGGTAGATTTTTTTTCCCCAAACAATGGCCCAAGTTATAGCCTTGTGGCTGCCAGCCCCCTTTAATTGGGTCCTTCGTTTTATAGTCTGTTATTTTCATGGTGTCTGGCTGTGATTGGAGGGCCATACGTTTTCCTAAACTCAACAGTTTAGTAGGATGGTTAATGGAATCCAGTGATTCATCTGTCCCATGAATAATGGGAAGTGTGTGTGTGTGTGTGTGTGTGTGTGTGTGTGTGTGTGTGGTGGGGTCATGGCACACTGAAAGGAAATTACCTTTAGAACAGAATCCTGCATTGAATATTAGATCAGGCTGGAACAACTTCTACTTTCCACATGAAATCCCCTACCGAGGGTTTTAACTGCAAAAATGACCAAAAGATCCTGGGGTCTGGGGTGGCACTACGTGCCAACGGAGCCCTTTATCACTTGTATTCTGGAGCACATAGAACAATTTTCTCTGGCTTTGTTGAACCTTCTTGAACTTGATATAGAATGTCCCTCTTGAGTTAAAACCACTGGAAGATTTAGGCTCCAACTTCCATTTATGTATTTTCATTCTTTGTGTAATAGTGGCTCATATCATGGCAAAGACTAAACTTGAAATTCCCTTCCCTGGAATTCAAGATCATTCATGATTTGGGGCATAGTGGATAAAGATGAGGGCCAAGGATCTGTACTACCCGGGGGACAATTCTGGCTCTGTGTGACAGTAGGCAAATAACTTAGCCTCATTAAGCCCAGTTTTGTCATTTAAAAGATGAGAATAGGAATAGTACCTACCTTGTGTGGTTGTTGGAATGGTTAAATAGGTTGACAGGTGTAATGCAGTACAAAGTTGCTTAGTGCTTAGCTTTGTTTGTTATTATTATTGCTATTTTCCTATGTTCCATCTACTCATAGCTATTGGCCCAGCTCAGACACCACCTCCTTTGTGAAACTGTGCCTGAATGTCTTGCTTACCACCAGGTGGACAGTACAAGACTAGTGTCTGGCATATAGTAGACACTTGATAAATATTTGTTGAGTGACTAAGAGAATAAATGCATTTTCCCATTTAGGAGCAAGCCACTGTTCCTCTAAGCTTCTATACCATGTGTTTCTACCTTCTTTTATGGAGTTTCCTACACTGAACCTTTATTGAAGTTACATGAGCTTTAAACATAACTCTTATCCAGATGGTCGGCTCTTGAAGAGTAGAACCTGGGTTAATTCTTTTGCACTTTCTGTGAGGCCTTGCATGGATAGCAATAAATACTTGGTAAATAAATAATTCAATTGGAAATTATGATCTTAAACTATGAAATTGTGGGGTTTTTTTTACAGGATACAAACACAGGGACATATGTGTGCAAAGAGAGTATCCTTCCAACAATTTCACATCATGTTGGTTTCTTTCTTTTTTCCCCGAAGGAAGCCATAAAGGTGAAAGTTGAAGAGGTGAGTGACAGTAGGAGCCAGAGTCTTGTAATAAATAAAAATATAAGTTAAGTTCAAAGAACATGTTGGTATTAAATTTTTATTGGAATTTAACAATTTCAGAAAATATATAGGTTCCATTCTTCTTTGAAGTCTTTCACATGTAGTTTTTGCTTTGTGAAGAAAGAAATAAACACACATAAAAAACCCTTTGGTTCTTTCTGAAAAGTAACAGATTATTTCTTTGGGTTCTGGCTGGAAGCTGGGCATATCTGCGATGCTTCTCTGGCTCATCATAGGAGTGCTGTGGCTGACTGGTGGGGAGCCTTCGAGGCCTGTCTCTGGTCGGGCCTGGATGTTAGGGAGCGTGAGAAGTCATTTGGGTAGCAGAGCAACACATGAGAGCAAGGTCGGTCCACAACGGGGTCAGGCCCCTTCCTGGATGCCCAAAGGAAAGGCAAGTCCAAGGGAGATGGGTGCCAACTGGAACCTGAAGAGATCTCCCCAGTTTATTTGGGGTCAGGTGATGCTTGGCTGAGCTGGGAAGTAGGGGAGTGAGATGGAAGCTATTTGCATATTCTGGGGACAAAATCATATGCCTCAACGCAGGACTATGGAGTAGGTCAGGGTGATTTTTTTTTCTCACTTTGACCTTTGAATTTGTAGATTACATATACCCTGAAGTTTTGGTGAACTGATGCAATTTTTAAAAAAATATATTTCCACGGGAAGTTAACTGCTGTAACACTCTCAATTTTTGGTAGCTTAAGTCAAAAAATGTTTATTTATCACTTGCTCCATAGTCCCTGTGGGTTGGCAGTGGAGAAGGGTGGCATACTATGCACGGTCATTTAAGGACCCGGGCTCCTTCTATCTTGTGGCTCTATCTTCCTTCAGGGCCTTGGAGTCCACCTCTACTAGATCTTTGAGTCCAGCCAGCACTCCAAGGAAGACAGTGAGTTGAACATGGGGGAATGGGAGGGAATTTTTCACAGGCCAGGCCTGGCAGTGGTGTTAATCACTTCCAATCACACTCCACTGGCCAGCCTCAGTTCGTGGCTACAGCTAGCCATGGGGAGGCTGGGAAATGTGGTCTATCAGTGTGCCCAAAGGAAAAGCAAATGGTTTGGTGAAAAGCTAGTCAGTCTGTGCCACAAAAGAGAAAAAAACCCTGGAAACTTCTCCTCTCAGTTGCCATCGGGAAGAACAGGGTATTTTACTGTGGTTTGGAAAATGCTCACTTAAAATTGCTAGCAGTTGGGCTGGGGATTTAGCTCAGTGGTTCCAGCGCCTGCCTCACAAGCACAGGGTCCCGAGTTCTATCCCCGGTACCAAAAAACAAAAATTGCTAGCAGTGTGTCCTGGGGAAGGGACCAGCACTGAATATGCCAAGGCAATCATTTACTCATACAGTTTTAAGTATCTACCCTAAGTCAGGCATTAGGTTGGGCATGGGGGCCAATGATGGCAAGCAGTACCAGAAGCAGTCCTTGCCCCCTTGGAACTGGCATCTGTCAGAAGACAGGGAACTGAAGGAGCACATTCATACACTATGGGAACCATGTGAGGGGAAGTAGGAATGCTATAGGAGCTCATGAGAGGCCTAGGCCAATCTGGGAGAGCCAGAGAAGCTTCCAGATAAAAGTAACATTTATGCTGAGACCCAAAAGGAGGCTTCTGAGGAGTTGGTCAGTGAAGTGCAGGGTAGTGGGAAAGTAGGTGACAGGCAGAGGGCCTGGTTTCATGGTTCTCATCCTGGACTGCACTTTGGAGCAACTTGAGGTAGACTTGGCCAATTGATGTAGAATCTTGGGTGGTATGAGGGACAGTAGAGTAGGTCAAGGCATTAGTTTTGCCTAATTTTTAGAAGAAGCTTCTAGGTGAATCTGATGTGCAGCCAGGGTTAAGAAACATTAGAATTGCAGGTTCAAAGAGGCCAAGAGTATGTGAGGGACTGAAGGTGCTCGGAAGCACAGAGTCTGAGGGGATCCCATGGTGATCTGGAGAGGGGAGGGCAGAGGGAGGAAATGCCCAAGTGTAGAGAAGCCACATCCCAAGTTCTGTTTCTTCTGCAGTTAGGGGGGCATTATTTCTCTCCAGAGCTCTCAGCCTGGTGGAGCTTTCACCACAACAAGACTCCTCCCACAAGGCCTAATTATCTCCCCACCTGCTTTTGGTGATTTGAGGGACACCAGGAAAAAACCAAGGATGGGGTAGGTAAAAACCTGACTCTTCCTCTGGTTTCCTAAGCAGAGGAGGACCAAGATGCAGGCCCTGCTTAATCCTGGCTGCTGTCTACCTTTCACCTGGGCTGAGCTGGTTGCACCATCAGAACTGTTATCTTGTGGTTCAGCAAGCTAGTTAGCAAAGTTAGAATTTACTGGGAACTGTAACTTCTCTTCCTATGTGTGTCATGGTCAACATATGTGAAAGTGCCAGGGTAGAAGATATACCTAAGGATGGATTCACTGGGTTGAAGGCCATGTGTATCGTTGGCTTTGTGAGAAATTACAAATTTCTCTTCCAAGATCACACTTTTATGAGATGTTACATAGAACAATCCAGGAAAAATAAATGAGATATGGAAGCTAGAGATTGGATTTAAAAAGGTAGAGCTTAAAATTTCAACCTTCTTTACTTCTTTGCCATGCCTCTTAGTTCCAAGTCAGCAGTGTAGATTTTCTTGACCTTGTAAATTTGTTTTTAATCTTAAAAAAGAAAATTACATTTAGAAGGAAATTCCTTGTCTTCCTGTCTCTGTTACCTTTGTTCAGGAAGGAATGACCTGGAAGAAGGTAATAAATAAGCAACCCCTTTCTCTTTTGGAATCCATTAATAACCAGCCTGAGGAGAGCTGTGTCTAACCTTTGCTCTCTAGCTGCTGTGGGCAGTTTTTCAAAGTTGGACAAAAATTTATCTGGATCAAAGTCAATGGGGCCATCATTATTTGTTTAGAAAAGAATCAGGGATTTGGAGACCCCCAAGGAACTATCCCCCCTGGATCACCTCTCTGGGGGGCTAGGTCAGTTCCTTTTCTGGTCCTGAGCTCCCCCTCTAAGGCCAGGCCCTCAGCTACCCTGCTCCCAGACACTCTCATCTGTAAATGTTTTGCTGTCTGATTTGCACCCTATTTTCTTGGAAATGTGTATTCTTTCCTACTTGCACTGCATTAGCAAGACATGGTGATATAAAGAAGGCAGGCCTTGGAGGGGAGTGAGCTTTTGACCTGTCCCCTCCTCTGTGTTCAGCATCTACCACTCTTGGTCTCAACCCATCCTTGCTTTACCCCTTTAGATGAGGAAATGGGGCTCAGAGAGTGAGGCGACTTCCCCAGGTCTGTCATCCAATAGGGTGTAATACTGCATCTTTGGGGCACATTTTCTGCATGCCAGAGATTGTTCTAAGCATCTTACACAAAGATCTCTTTAAATCTTCATCACAACCCAATGAGAATATGTACCATTGTCATCTCAACTTTATAGATGGGGAAACTGAGACACTGGAAAATGGGAATGTGTACTGAATTACAGCTTGAGCCCTTTGACACTTGATATTTTTCATCTGTTAATGGGGATAATCAGTGACTTGGCTGTTTTGCCCTGTTCTATATCATAAATACATGAACATCTTCTTCCCTCCCACCCTCACTTCCTTCTTTCCTTCTTTCCAGCACTACCAGTAGATGTGGGACATGGTGTCTGCCACACAGAAGCTGAGACAAGCCCATACAGCACAGTGTAAGCAGCATGGTCACAAGACAGGGCCCCAGGAACCGTATGTAGCTAAGTGCCAAAATGAGTGGATGGAACAGAGATTTGAAGAAAGTGTTGTAGATTTCATCAGTGGATTTCAACTCACTGAAGCTGGTAGTTTCCACCCATGAATATGCATCAGTGTTACTTGGAGGTGGCAGAACACTTGCCTAGAGTGCCCAAGGCTCCTAGGTTCAATTCCAGCACTGCAAAAAAGAAAAGGATTCTGTGTAGGACTTGTTAGAATACACAGATTGCTGGACTCAACTCCCTCCAAGTTTCTGATTCACTAAGTATGGAATGAGGCCTGAGAATTTGCCTTACTAACAAGCTCCTGCTGCTCTTTCAGGAATCAAACATAGAGCATTGCTGACTTAAACAATAGATACGAGTTTTAGAAGTGGCAAGAAAAAGGTAATGAATGTGATCTGGGTATTAGGTAAGGTAAGTTAACTGTCATAACAAACAAATGCTGAAGCTCAGTGGTGTAACAGTCAAGTTATATTTCTCGAAATTCTTAGTCCAATGTGAGCTGCTTGGGGAGTGCTCTGCTCCATGCAGTCATTATGGGGCTCGAGCTCCTTCAGTCTTATAGTTCTGCCACCCCTCAGGACCTTAGAGTACTCTACTGGGACATCAGAATCTAGCCAATAGATGAGGGGAGAGAGTATGGAGGGCTGTGCAGAAGGTTTTTATGGGTCAGGTCTAAAGGTGAACCACATCATTTCTGTTCACTTACCACTGGCCAGAACTCAAGTTACACAGCTATAATTAGCTGCAAGAGAGTCTGGGAAATGTGTCGTAGCTATATGCCTAGGAAGAAAAGGAAGCAGTGAATATATGACAGTTTTTGCCACACAGCCTGTTTAAAGTCATTTTTTTTTTTTTTTGATACCGGAGGTCGAACTCGGGTCCTTGTGCTTGCGTAGCAGGCGACGAAACCACTGAGCTAAATCCCTGGCCCAACACAGCCTGTTTGAGTATCCACATGGAACATGGTTTTACTGGAGAAGAACATTCATCTTGAGAGAATAAATGACTATTTCAAGCTCTTCCAAGGAAATTTGCTGCATACAATTCAGGTCATTGTTTAGCATTGTGATAGGGTAGCTGTAGAGTATGTATATATAAGGGGTAGGTCACCAGATTTAGGGCAGATGCTCTTCATTCAAAAGCAGGAGACCTAACTAAAGTTACATAGCTTCTCAGTACCTGTTTATTTTTAGTCTATAAAAATTGGGATACAATGCATAAAAATCACTAGCCTAGTGCCAAGTACATGAAAACAGAGAGTAATAATTTCTGTGTTTTCTGCACTCATGGGGACAGACATAGCTGAGTTGTTGTGGCACAAGGAGCCCCTTCATGTAAACAGCTGTGGGATTCTGTTTTTAAAGGACACAAGCACAGTCCCGATGTCACAACCCCAGGAGCATAGCCCCAGTTGGGCGGCTGTTCTAAAGGTTGCAGCATTATGCCGCACACATACCGTAGGAAATCAAGCCAAGTCACCAAGGCCCGAGGAGTACATAGGCCCCAGACAACCAGATTCGTTGAATACTTGGCTTCTGGCATCACCCTGCCTGGAATCAGTACCATTCTGCAGCTGAGTGACCCTGGCCTTTGTGCCTCAGTTTCTTCATTCGAGGAAAGAGGCTAATCATATTAGCTGTGTCATAGGGTAGATGTGACAGTGGAATGAGAAAAATCCAAGGACTATACCGAGAAGCATATGATAAGGATTTGTGACTTTCCTGGCCATCCCCTTGGCATGATCACTTTAGGCTAATATGGAGGGAGATTCCTTGGGGATATAAAACCATTTTAGCCTTAGCTTGCTCCTAGGATGGCCACCTTGAGCCTGCCAGAGCCCTGTCCTCTCCCCACAGCTGGAGTGTCCATTAAAGATCCTGAGGCCCTGAACTGTCCATGGCCATGAAGGCAATCTGAGGGAGGAGGTGGTGAGGAATTCTCTGAGTTCTTCTCAAAGCCATGCCCAAACGTTTGCCTGGTGGCCTATACAGAGTGAACCCAGCATCAGAGATGCAAGTCTCCTAAGCTCCACGATAGCAGTAGCAATGTTCCTTCCCAGTCCAGCACAAATTTGCTTCATTCCATCTTCTTATTTGAGCCCCTCTTGTCTGGACCTTAAAGCCTTTCCCTCTCCCTCATTGAAATGGTGCAATTGTGGGTGATTGAAACCACATTTTTATATGTGTCAAAATCAGTTCAGCCCTTAGAAAGAAATCATAATATAAATTGGATCATATATCCTAAGTGGATGCCACCAGCTAATTCGTTTGTTAGACCATTCAGCTACACAGGATTAAGTGAGTGTTTACGCTTAAGCAGTTACATGTGGGTCTCATTAATACACACACTCTGGTATGGCTTGTGCCTAATATCTTGTCAAATAAGGGAGCATATGGAAGGCCCTTGGAAACCACCAAACTGCAGGGAACCATTACTTCATAAGAAAAATCAGCCTCTCTAGTGGTTCATGGGGGTAGGGGAGCTGGGAGGCTAGCTGGCTTTCTCTGATGTGATGTTCCAGAAACTTGGTATCTGACACCTCCATTGGTCTTTCTCTAAAACATAGAAGGGCAAAAAGACTTGAACATCTGCTTTAGTACAAAGGGGACACAAGTTGGAATTCCATTGTATGTAAGGGGTATAAGGGGCTAGAAAAAAACTACTTTGCATTGCCTCTGTCCCTTATCAAAATGCACAAGCATTACGGTCCTTGCCAGACCAAACAAGGCCTGAGTATCCCCTCACTAGTCCGAGTATGAGAAATGGGCTACATTCTTGGGCCCCATCCTAGGCCTACTGAATCAGAATCTAATTTTTAATTTGCAATGTATGCACATAAGAGTTTAATAAGTGCTGGTGTGGCAGTGTGAAAAGACAACTCACAATGTGGGAAAAAATCTTCACCTGCTCTTCCTCAGACAAAGGTCTACTATCTCAAATCTATAAAGAACTTAAAAAGATCAGACCTCCCAAATTTAAAGACCCAATCCAAAAATGGGCATCTGAAATGAACAGACATTTCTCAGACAAAGAAATAGAAATAGCAAATAAATACATGAAAAAATGTTCAACATCACTGGTCATTCGAGAGATACAAATGAAAACAACGCTGAGATTGCACTTCACTCCAGAAAGAATGGCTGCTATCATGAAATCAACCAATAACCAATGCTGGCGGGGCTGTGGGGAAAGAGGAAGCCTGCTCCACTGCTGGTGGGAGTGTAGACTGGTGCAAGCACTGTGGAAATCAGTATGGAGATACCTCAGAACTAGGACTGGAAGTCCCATTTGACCCTGCTATTCCACTGCTGGGGATCTTCCCCAAAGAATTAAAAGAATCATACCACAGTGATATATGTGCACCCATGTTCATAGCAGCACAGTTTGTAATAGCTAAAACTTGGAAACAGCCCAAATGCCCATCAACTGGAGACTGGATAAAGCAAATGTGTTTTTTTTATAAAATGGAGTACTACTCAGCCATAAAAAATGAGAAATTAGAGACATTTATAGTTAAGTGGCTGCACATTGAGGCAATACTCTTAAGTGAAATAAATAGGACACACGTGTATATACCGAATAGTTTCTCTGGTGTGAGAAACTGAAAGTGTAAATAAGGACTAAAGGTATAATAGGTAATGTGAAATAGGAAGAAAAGGGGCAAAGGGGAAGGAAATGGGAGGGCTAGGGGAAAGGATAGAAGGGAATGGGATTAATATGAGAAAATGGAAAAATAGGAACAAAATCTTTGTAAATAGGGAGGACTGGAGGGGTTGAGGGAGGGCTGGGCAAGGGTGAAAAATAAGAACCAAGAGAGACTATGTAAAGGTGCAAATTTCCAATGATGAATGTCATTATATTGTATACCTAAAATGTACCAATGATTAGAATGAATAATCGATAATGTAAAATAGGAAGAAAAGGTCCAAAGGGGTAGGGGTAGTGGGAGGGGCAGGGGAAAGGAAAGAAGGGAAAGGAAAAAAATGCTGAGAAATGGAAAAAATGGAAATAAAGTCTTTGTAAATAGGGAAGGGTGGAGGGCGTGAAGGGAGGGCTAGGAATGGGAAAAAAATAAGAACCAAGATGCATTATATAAAGGTACAATTCCCAATGAGAAATGTAATTGTGTTGTATACCTACAATGTACCAATAAAAGAATTTAATACAAAAAAAAAATAAGTGCTGGTGTGAATCGTTTGTTCTCAACCTTAGTTGCACAATTGATGTAACTGGAAGTTGTGGATTTTTGTTTTGTTTTTGGTGCCCAGGATGGAAACTGGGGCTTCAAACATGTTAATTACGCACTGTACCACTGAGCTGTACTTCTTGCCCCCAAGCTGGAGAGTTCCTACCCCTAGATATCCAGAAGAAATTGGTATAAAGTGCGCCTAGGCATCACATCAGAATTTTTAAAACTCCCCAAGTAACTAATTTGCAGCCAAGGTGGAAAAGCTCAAGTCTTTCTGTGCTTCAACTCACCCTTCCTCTATTTTTAGTAAAGATTGCAATGCCTGGTTTACAGGTGATTGGGAGGATTTGATGAAGCAACCCTGGAAATCAGCCAGCACACCTTGGGTTCCCAGAAGTTCCTCTTCATCTACATGCATCATACTTCTCTCTCTGTCCCTGAGCTCCCACGTTCCTGTCTCCTGAAGAATTTCCTTGGCTCCAAGTGTGAGCTGGATGGAAGTGGTCCTGAAAAGGGCTGGGGAATCCTTATGCATTACTTTCATCTAGAATTGTCTGGTTGGCTGTCGTGTTTTGCAACATTATACTAAGAGCACCATTTATTCATGCTTTTAAAAATCCCCATTTCGTATTATTTTTTGGTACTACTGCCAGTGGGAGTCTACGTGTAGGAAAGAATGAGTTTGGAAATGCTTCCCTCCTTCTGGTTACACTGTATCTCTGAAATTTCAGCTGTGCATTATTGGCTGATCGAGTAGATCAGAGCCCCCAGGGCACACCAAGCATTTCTTTTGATCATCAGATTATCTTTTATAACAGGACAGGTGAGCTGTTTTGAAATAGGACTCCTAGGCTAGGCAGCCCACATGGGATGGCAGAGACTCATTTCTCCCAGCAGCCCTCCTAAGTACAACTAGCTATCCTAGAAATAATGCAAAAGGCGAGATAATGCTAAGAGCATCTTTTTACCCCGAGGGCAGCCTCAGCCCTAACTTCTGACATCCTAGTGTTATTTTGCCTCTGTTTTTATTTTAGGGAAATAGAATCATTTTGGTTTTGGATTTGGGGTTCTGGTTTCTTCTATTCTGTTTCATGTTTTTGAGATTCATCTATGTTGCAGATTGTCCTAGAAATGGATTTTGACTAAATACCAATCTTGAACTCTCGGCAGGGTTAGGACTTGAGTAAAACCAAGTTTTGTAATATTTTAAACTCTTTTTCTTAGCGTTGAAATGTAAGTCTTGTTAAATGCACAACATTTTTTTAAAAAGATAAAAAATAATAAGCTAAGCTCTGAATCTGTCATCCAGAGAAAATCACACTTAATATTTTAGTGTATATCCTTCAGTTTTTCTGTACATGTTTAAATAAAATAGTCTTATAGTCTATGTATTGCTTTATAAATTGATGTTTTTCACTGATTAGAGGAATAATAGTTCTGTGTCACCCCAAATTCTCCTATATTCACTTAAATAATTAGTTTCTTTCTGTACAACAAAATTACAGTTCACATGTTTTTTAAATGTTTCTCTGGTCCTGGGGATTGAACCTAGGGTCTTTACTCTAAACTACATATATTTTGAGTCAGGGCTTTGTTAAGTCTCCATGTTTCCCAGACTGGGCTCGAATTTGGGATGATCCTCTTGCCTTGGCTCCCAGAGTTCTGGGATTAAGGTTGCCTGCTACCATGCCTGGCTAGACTTCACATATTTTAAACTTCTTTTTTTTTTTTTCATGAGATTTATGAGCTGTCTCAAACAGTTTTCATTGTCATAAAGATGCAATCAGTAAGTAACATTTGCCAGCTCTTCTGAAGGAGGTGAGGCTTTTGTGTTTGTCTTCAGGGTGCATCTGACTGCCTCAAGCCTGTACGTGCCACCTGTAGGTGTCTGCTGGGTGGCAAGTAGTTGAGTGGGGATAGTTGTCAAGATGGGAAGCTCTCTGCAGTTCTCAAATAAAGGTCAGTGTTAGTTGTCTCCTGCTTGGTCTCTTACTTTTAGTAAGTCAGGAGCTATGGATTAGCTTTTCATTGAGTCACCTTTAGATTGAGATTGTTTTCTCTTTCCCAGATAAAAAGTCAAACTGTATCTGCTAGGCATTAGGGTCACAACATTCTAAATCTGAAAGTACATCTTTTTAATTTTATGAAATAATTCAGTTCTGTTAATTATATCACCTGTGGACATTGGTTAATTTCTTTTCTTTTTTACCGAAAGGGATTAAATGATAATCAGATTCCTTATGCAGCCATCTAACTGAGGGCCAAAGAGACAGGTGGGCACTGTAGTTTTTTACTGGCGATACTATTAGTGTGCTTACAAACCACAGAACTTCCCCGGAGAACTGTAAAGTACTTTGAGCCCATAAGGTCATTAATGATGAGGAAAAGGGAATAAAATTTCATCATCTTTGTATACATGCTCTGGTTGAAATCCAAATAATTTTGGCTAATATCGATATTTGCTGTCTAGCCCTTTCAGAATGAATAGACACAGTATTAGTGAGATTTTGAGTTAACAATAAAATTTGCACTTTGAGTATATGTACAAAGAAAAAGAGATAGAAAGAAGGAAAGAGAGAAATGGAGGCGGAGGAGGAGAGGTGAGAGAGAGAGAGAATTTTCTGGTCTTTTCATTAAATGTAAAACAGCAACAAGAAACAGATATGTCTGAAAATCTTTGAGGTCCTTGTTTATATGTGCCCCAAGAAAATTCTTTTCTGATTAAAAACAAGAAGTTACTGGACATCCTAGAATTTCAGAGGTCCTTTAATTCCATCTTTGTTCCATTCCCCCACTTCCCACCCCCATTGTTGAATTGATCTTTAAGACCGATTTTGAGCTGCTTCCTTCTAATCCTTTAATGCAGTAGAGCAGTATATTGTCATCCCATGGTAACTTTCTGGATGAGATGCTGGAGAGTAAGATGTGAGAGGATATTTTTAATTATACTATAAACCATTTTAGTAGGAAAATTTCTTACTTATGATTGCAGCATCTCTGAAAATTTTCATTGCTGTCCAGAAAAAAATATTTAGAATTGTCAGGCCTATTCATTTGAGAGGTAAGCATCCCATGAAACTGCCTGATGCTATTTTCCTGTCTTTCTCCAGCCCTGGGGCTCTAGCACATAGTTATCATGAGATTCCAGAAGTGGGCAGAATTTCTAAGATGATAACCTACATGACTTGATTTTTATGTGTAGTGTTTGTTCTCATGAGAATTACAGTGATCCAACTCCCCTTCTGCTCTCATGAATACTGGAGTGTGGTTTGGGGCTCTTGAGTCAAGTGTCCCACTAGTATTTTATGGTCATTTTGGGAATTGCAGCTCACACAATGTCATCTCAGAATGAGTGAATCCAGAATGTACACAGAGGGTGAGACATTTGTGTTCCCCTGATCTACTCGTTGCAAAATATGTTCCTTATAAATGGGGTTCCTCTCCGTTTTACATTTCCTTAATTTTGATCTTCTGTCTCTGTTTTTAATGAGTAGGAGCTTTCTAGGAAGGTTAGGAGAAGGTGGAGCCCAAAATATATTTGTATGTGTATACCTGCATGCATGTGTATTTGTGAATGTAATGCATACTCACACATACTCAATGATATGTACATGTGTGTACTTTTGTGTCTGCACTTTTGTGTACACATTTGCATCTGCACATTGTTCATCTATACTGCATCCTCCTGATGACCCTGGAGGCATTAAAGACGTTGTCTATGATAATAATAGCTAATCTTTTTGAAATATTGTGTTGTAGGCACCATTCAAAGCATTTGATACTTATAATACTTATCAATGTAGGCACTGTTGCTATCCCCTTTTCCAAATGAGGAAATTGAGGCACGGAGAAATCAGGAAATTTACATGAGGTCACATGGCTAGAAAGTGGCAAAGTTAGGCTTCAGACCCAGACTGGCTGTCCCTAGCTCTTCATTTGCATTCTCAACTGAATAGGATAACCTTTTGGGAAGCAGGATATCCTTGTCTTGCTTCAGATCAAGATATGATGCAGCTCATTGCTGGATGCTTGTGGGTCTGATGTCCTACAGAGCAGTATTAGAAGTGGATTTTGTATGTTTGGGAAGCTAGGGCAGTCATGTTCACACAAAAGTGTCAGAGGACCTCAGTGTGCCGTGTCGGTGTGTCTGGAAATCTCTCATCCTCTCTAGGGATTATTTTCTGGTGTCAGCTTTGGTATTAAGTTATATAAAGGAGAAAGACCTAGTGTCCTTCATCACTTCCTATTCCTCTTTTTTTTCCTGTGTCTGCTATAATATGCTTAAGTTCCTGCTCAAAGATTCAGGAAAGAGAAAGGAGGCGTATCAGTCATATGAAGTTCAAAGCCAGACAAAGCTCACTTATGAATCTACAAGCTAGACAATGGTTTTCTTTGGAGGGGCCTGAGGGAGTCTGCTGAAGACATTTCGTATTTTAACCTGAATAGTATTAATCTTGATATCTCTGAGATGTACACTTTTAAGATTTATATCCTTTAGTATATATAAGTGATATCTCAATGAAATAAAATAAGGAAAAATGGAGGCATCTAAATTGACCTGTGCCAATATTGTAGAAGCTACCCCAAGGGAACCAGGGAAGAGAAATAGACTTACCTGAGTCAGATTTAAAAGAGAAAATCAGTTGGTGGCTTAGAGAATGTTATGGCATGTATCTAGATGTTCCCCCAAAGCCTCATGCAGTCAGAGGTGGGGGTCTGTGGAGTGACTGAATCTAGGGTGTGTGATTCTGGGATCAAGGATATGTTACTGGGATTGATTCATGATGTGATGGTAGAATTTAGGCTGTCCTACCCTGGGTGTGAGTGCTATCCACCCTAAGGGTGTGTAGCCTGGTAAGTTATAAGGACCAGAAAGAGGGCAGCTGAGTTTGCTTGCTGCTTTGCTTCTTCACTACTTTGCTGCCTTCTGCCCACCACGGACTGTTTCTCCTCTGGGATGCCCCTCTGCAATGCCAGCCTGCCTTGGAGCCAGCCAATTATGAACTGAAAGCTCCACAAACTGTGAGCTAAATAAGCCTTTCCTCCTTTAACTCTGGGTGTCAGGTATTTTGTCTCGGCAATGAGAAAAAGTAACTGAAACAGAGAAATATTTTTTAATCTGTAAGAATCAGAAGTTATTTCCTGGAAGATGTAATTGCTTCTATTTGGCAGCTGTTAGTTTTATTGCTCTTAATTTCTATTTTATTTTCATGATTTGAAGTTTGGCTTCTAATACCTCTGAGCATTTGTGTGTTTGATTTGCCTTCATTTGATCCTGGCGTTGCCTTTTAAAGCCATTGCTATTGCTATTTCTCCCAAGTTTGGGACAATTTACAAATGTTTGAATAGAGAAACAAAGACAAAAACTGGGAGACATGGTCTGGTTTGTTGCAAATGGCTTTTTTTGCCAAGCTGCAGGGAATGGTATTTGGGCCAGCTTTGCTTCCCTAATTGGAACCATAGCTCCTTGGATTGCCTTTAGGATGCAAACTTCAGGGTCTGCCACCTTGCAAAGATCATTTCATATTGGGACACTATGCACCATGCACCAGCATTCTTACTTTTCTTGGAAGTAAGGACAACAAAATTCCCTAATCAGTTTAGATAACATTGAAAGGGGAGTAGCAAACCTCTGATCCTTTATAGGTTTTATACTTCCCTGCTACTCTCTTACTGCCTGCCCAGCTGTAATAATATCACTTAACATTTATTGACAGCTTACTATGTGCCTTATGTCATTCTCAGCATTTTGCATGCCTTAGTTCATTTACTCCTCATGAGCTCTGGAAGTTAATACTGCTATTGCCCTTTCTAGACAAAGAAATTGCCTGGCACAGAGAGATTAAATCAGTTGGCCAAGGTCACAAAACTGGTAGATGGCAAATCCAGCATTTGAACCCAGTCTGGTTCTAGAGTCTGAGCTCTTATCTACTGTCTAAATAAGATTGAGTTCCCAGTGAGCTGATCCCCTTAAATTACTCAGATTGGATTCCTATATTCCACAACCATCACCTTGCTGATCATGTACAATTAAAATACTTTTGAGGAAAAAATCCAAGCTTTTAATGAATGCCTGGTATGTACCAGTTATGGTATCAACTTCTTTCACGTTATAGTGGCATTTAATCTTTGTAACAATTCTATGAGTTTAGTATTATCAATCCCATTTTACAGACAGGGAAATTAAAGCTTGGTTCAGGAACTTCCCTAGATCTCTTTATTACTAATAAATGATGGTGTCAGAATTTGGATCGAGGTAAGTTGATTCCAGTTCTAATGGTGGCTTCCCCTCAAATGACCTATCTCATAGTAGTATGCATCTCATTTTTTTGTTGTGTTTGAGATAGTTCTTGCTGCTTTACATTCTCATACTAGTTAAATCCTTATGAAAATGTAATGTGACCCATGATAGGTCACAGTAAATGTTCAATGAAATTAATAACTTTGAACATTTGGTATATGGAAGGATTTAATTCTAAGGTTCTACTACGAGGTTTGGTATCTGCTCCATTATTTTCCCTTTAACAGCTATGACTAGATCATTATGCTTGCATCATTAAGTTTCTATTTTATGTCCTCATGGCTTCCTATAGAAATGTTATTCTTTGATTGATTCAATAAATATTTGTTAAGACTATGCTATAAGGCATTTACTGTGAGAAACCCTGGGAATCCAAGAGAGATCAACAATGTTCTTTCAGAGTCCTTGTCCTCAAGAAACTGTAGGTCTAACTTGAGGTAGAGCTATGTAAGTAGATGATTACAATGAACATGTTCCTGTGTTGATACAAGTAGATGAACATGTCTTTGGGAAACATTGTCGAGGTACTTTACCCAAGTGGAGACTTGATAAGAAGGGGAAGCTTTGTAGAGACAGGAACTGGAGGCCTGACCGGAAATGAAGGCTTTTTAGAGACAGGAAGTGAAGGGCAGTCCAAATCTGAGGCCATCTTAGGATCCCTGCAATAGAGTCTATGGTCTCCAATGGAGAGCTTTTATGACCCCAAGTCAAAGGCTGAGATTTCCCTGTGCTTTTTTTCAGCTTTGCTTTTCACCTGTAATTGCCTCCTTCCCCATTCCCCAGTACCGGGAATCGAACTCAGGGCCTTGTGCTTGCCAGACAGGTGTGGCATCACTGAGCTACATTCCCTGCCCTGCCTCCTTCATGTAATGTATCTCAGTTCACAGGAAGAGAGGGACTGTTTGATCATGATAATTTATTACTTATTATTATTATAATCAGGCTATACCATTGGCTGTTTACTAGCCAATCCTCAGGCTATTTTTAAATCTGGTGCTTACCCTTAGTCTAATCAACAACAGCATGAGAAGAGATAGGAACATATGGTACAAAAAATGACTGCCAAAATCACCCTCCTACACATCTTTCCTGGGCTATTGTAGGTTGGACAGTTTATCTATGAATGTGGCATGGCAGGCCTGATCACTGGCCTAGAAAGTTATTTTAATATCTAGAGAAATAATATAATGGATAACAAATGAGCAAGTTGGAAAAATCCACGTGCCTGTGTCTTTCATTTTCCAGGGTCGATCCTTAGATCCCTTCCTTTGTTTTTCTGTTTCATCATGCCCTAGTGCCATGCCCTAGAGCATCATCTTTCCTTCATTGTCACGATCTCAGAGTGTTATTTCAGTATTTAGGAACTGTCCTTCTCCCCTCCTCAACAACAACTGATTAACAATGTACACTCTCATTGGAATGGAGGGCTCACTCATTTCCTTTTCAGCAATCCATCTGTGTAGCTTTTCCTTGGGACAAGCGTTGATCCTCACCTGGAATCCATCTGCCTCCACCAAAGGGTCTGTGGATAGAATTCATGAGATCCAGGAGAAAATGATATCTGTACTTTTACTAACCTTGAACTGAAGTTTTATATTTCCTTCAAGTACAAATAAAAACACAAATCACAATAGTGTTAGCTGTACTTGTGGGTTAGTCTCTAGCAGAAATCATAAATATTTCTGTATAATGTTACAGTTCCCATGAGAACTACAGATACACTCATTAATACTTCAAAATCATGGTGGTTTTAGACTCACCACAAGCACTAGATTTTGTTATTTAATGTGATGGTAAACAAGAGCATGGACGTATTACTCTATGACAAATTTTCTGTTTAATAATTAGGTAAATGCATTTTGATACAACTGATTTGTGTCATAATCTTACATATTTTATTTTATGCATTTTAAAGAACTATTCTGAGAGTGGGCCCATAGCTTCTATCATCCTTCTAAAGGGAATGTTGTGAATGCTCACTCAAGGAAGTAATACCTCAATACATTACTTATCATGGAGGCTGCTGCACACTTGAGCCACTGGAGCTTCTATTGGTGTGTATTAGTCTGAAAGAGGGAAAGCACAAAGCTGAAATCTTAGAATGGTCCTGGGGAAATGATTCAGGTGATTTGTAGTCAAAAGACAAAGGTATGTAAGGACTAGGACAGTAATTTAAAGAAGATGGTGGCAGGAGGCCTTTAATTAAAGCCACCCTGATGCATGTATCCCATGGTATGTTTATGAATAAACTTCATAAAGTGTGTATCTTCTTGTCTGGCATTTGCTGGCCTCATGTGCTTTGTATTATGAAATGATGTGAGAACTCATGTTGATGTCTTCCCTTGCTGGCTTAAAAGGAAGTAGAGCGGGCAAATTGTGTGTTGGAGCCCTTGTCTGTGTTGTTAGAGTCGTGTTAATTTATAGGCCAAATCATACTTCCAAAACTGTTATATAGATTCAATGCAATCCCAGTTGAAATCCCAGCAGCATGCTTCATGGACCTTGAGAAAACAATCCAAAAATAATTTGGAACAAGAAGAGACCCAGAATAGCAAAAGCAATTATAGGTAACAGAGACATGGCAGGGGGTATCACAATCCCCAACCTGAAACTATACTACAAAGCTACTGTGATAAAAACAGCATGGTACTGGCAAAGAAACAGACCTGAGGACCAGTGGAACAGATTGGAAGATGCAGAAACAACTCCAGACATACTCAGCCACCTCACCTTTGACAAAGGAGCCAAACACCCTCACTGGAGAAAAGATAGCCTCTTTAATAACTGGTGCTGGAGAAATTGGGTTTCAACTTGCCAAAGATTAAAACTAGACCTATATCTCTCACCATGCACTCAACTAAAATCAAAGTGGATTAAAGATATCTAAATATTAAAACAGAAACGCTGAACCGGCTGGAAGAGAGGTTAGGTAGAACTCTTGAAGACATTGGTGTAGGAAAGGACTTTATGAACAAAACTTTAGTTGCCCGTAAACTAGCACAAGCAATCAACAAGTGGGATCTCTTCTTACTAAAAAGCTTCTGCACAGCAAGAGAAACCACCAGCAGTGTGAAGAGACAGACCACAATGTGGGAAAAAATTTTCACCAGCGGTCCCTCAGACAAAGGTCTACTATCTCGAATCTATAAAGAACTTTAAAAAATCAGACCTCCCAAATTTAAAGACCCAATCCAAAAATGGGCATCTGAAATGAACAGACATTTCTCATACAAAGAAGTAGAAATGGCAAATAAAAATATGAAAAAATGTTCAACATCACTGGTCATTCAAGAGATACAAATGAAAACAACACTGAGATTCCACCTCTCACCAGAAAGAATGGCTGCTATCATGAAATCAACCAATAACAAATGCTGGTGGGGCTGTGGGGAAAGAGGAACACTACTCCACTGCTGGTGGGAGTGTAGACTGGTGCAAGCACTGTGGAAATCAGTATGGAGAGACCTCAAAGAACTAGGACCAGAAGTCCCATTTGACCCAGCTATTCCCCTGCTGGATATCTTCCCCAAAGAATTAAAAGAATCATACCACAGTGATATATGTGCACCCATGTTCATAGCAGCGCAGTTTGTAATAGCTAAACCTTGGGAAACAGCCCAAATGCCCATCAACTGGAGACTGGAAAAAGAAAATGTGCTTTTTAAAATAAAGTGGAGTACTACACAGTCATCAAAAATGAGAAATTAGAGACATTTTTTGCTAAATGGATGCACATTGAGGCGATACTCTTTAAGTGAAATAAATAGGACACACATGTGTAAATATGGAATAGTTTCTCTAGTGTGAGAAACTTAAAGTGTAAATAAGGCCTAAAAGGTATAATAGATAATGTGAAATAAGAAGAAAAGGGGCAAAGAGGCAAAGGTGAAGGGGAAGTGGGAGGGATAGGGGAAGGGAATGGAATTAATAGGAGAAAATGAAAAAAAGGAAACAAAGTCTTTGTAAATAGGGAAGGATGGAGGGGTTGAAAGGGGAGGTGGGGAAGGGGAAAAAATAAGAACCAAGAGGGTATGTAAAGGTGCAAATTTCCAGTGATGAATGTCATTATATTGTACACCTACAGTGTACCAATGAAAGGATATACAAAAAAATTTATAGGCCAATTGATATCACTGGAGCTCACACAGGCTGAGTTAATCAGTCCTTCCTTATTGGAGACCCAATAAGGGAAGCTGCTGCATGGAAGGGATGAAGAAATAAACTCAGGGCAGAAGGGGACAGGGACTGGCCTCCGTTGTGAATTCCTCATGGAAACCACTTTGTCAGTATCCCCAGCCACTGCCAATCCCAGATAGACACGCGTGGATGCTATATGTGATGCTCTTCTGGTACCTGCATCAGGACTACAGCCTCCCTATTCTGATCACAATGATTCATCTACATATTCTGTTGGTGGCGAGTTTATAAACTCAATTCAGCAGCTGAATAAAGACCACAGGACTGCTGGGTGAAAAGAATAGTAAGGAGTCTGAGGTTCTAACTTCTACTGTTCATGTGTAAGGTATGTGACCTTGGGAGAGCCATATTGCCTCTGGTCACTTGGCAGATCCCTCATTTGTTAAATGAGCTCAGTAGTAAGTTGCCTGTTGAGAATTCCCATGAGTATCAAAGAGTATGATGACACTTGGAGAACAACAAACTTTATGAGAGCCCAAGAGACTCTCATAAGGTACGTATGTGCTCCATCACAAGAGCTTCATGGCTGTTTCATCTTGTTGTATTTCTATTGGGTGTTCATTGAAGAGAAGTATCTGAGGGGCTGAAGTTTATATCTGTGCCTTGAATACCTCTAATGATTATCTGCCAAGTTGTAATGAAAGAGTTTAATTTTATGTTCAATTAGAACAATCTCCCTGTTGGTTTCTACCCTTTACCAGGTTGAGCTACAAGCTTGGGGATGAGAGATATGGGTAGATTTCCTTCTATTGATTTATCTTTCCAACTGGATGTCAGGGGAAGGGGGCATGGGTAGCAGTGAAGAGCAAAATGGAACCCCTTCTTTGACTCTCCTCTCTTACTCTTCTCAGGGATGGCTTCTCCCAACAATGGTGAGCTGGAATTCCAAGGCTTTGGAAGGCTCAAGTGGAGTTTTTTTTTTAATCCAAAAAAAAGCCAAGTATCTTGGATTTGGAAAAGAGTTTCATAAGACTAATAGCCATACCAAAACTTCCACTGCCTATCTCCCAATATCTAAGATAACTCCTCTTCTTTCTCCCCTTCTTCCTCCTCCTCCTCACAGTCACCATCACCACCAGCACCATCATCACCACTCATTTCACAGCTCATTCCTGTGTGAGGGAACTGTATGAAGTGGTTTACATCTGTGGTCTCATTTAGCTTCCATAACTATATTCAAATACACTTGGGTGAATGAGGCTCAGAGAAACCCAATGATTTGTCCGAGGAAACAGCTGGTCAAATAGTGAAACTGGAAATAGTACAGGTCTGCTCAAACCAAAGCCCATGCCCACAACCAGTGTGCCATATATGCTATCTTCAGCATTTGATAAAGGAGTTCATGGTGGTGGCTTTTCTCTCATTGTCTCTTCGTGTTATGGCTGTGTCTAGATATCCCCCAAAGCCTCACCAAGTCATAGGTGGGGCTTTTTCAGAGGTGGCTGGATGTAGAGTTGTGATGGATTCATGGTGCAGTGCTAGGATTAAGGGTGCTAGGATTAAGGGTGTGAGTGTTACCGTGAGGGCGAGTAGCCTGGATACAATATAAGGGACAGAAAGAGGCTTGTTGTTAGTTACTCTTTGTTGGATACTTGCTTGCTTTTGCTGTCTTCGGCCTGCAATGGACTCTTTCTCCTCTGCGATGCCCCTCTGCCATGCCAGCCTGCCTTGGACCTAGCCAACTATGAACTGAAACCTCTAGAAACTGTGAGCTAAATAAACTTTTCCTCTTTTAACTTTGAGTGTCCAGTATTTTGTCTCAGCAATGAAAAAAGTAAGACACTTCACTTTCTATTCCAAATCATATTAAATCCTGTTACTGTGTAAATCTCAGCTCAACTCAGAAATTTAGCTACTTTTGTTTGATCTGGCACTTGAAACCTTCCCTAAATGCTGCCATGTTTCTACTAAAGGGCCCTTGAGCTATGGATTGTAAGGTAGTGTTTAGTTTGTAGCCAAGGCAGGCAAAACTACGCTCTTCATAGAATTTCCTGGTGATTTTTATAGGCAGATTGCCACCTCCTGAGACAAAAGAATTTAAAATTTGCAGAGGGATTGTGAGGTGCATTTTTTATCTGTCATCTCTGCCTATCAGATACCAGCACAGGCGCTGTACCTTTGAGTTGGGCAGGCTGAAGATATCTTGGTTTGTGCTAAATCATAAAATAAAGACCTTTTGTTAAGCCAGAAGAGTTTTGACTATCGATTTGTAAAGATGTACCCATTGTGAGCCTTCTGAGCCAGTTAAGATAAACAGAGATGGCAAATAATTGTCTGAAGACCTGGAATCTCAGGAAGGGGAGAGAAGAAAGAGACAAGCTGCTGTCTTTTACTCCAATCCTCCTCTGTTCCATATTGGAGATCAATAAACTGAAAACAAGAAGAAAAAGCTCTGAAGAAGAGAACCAGTTGCAGCTGGCAGGAGAAGCCTGCCATTGAAACTGGTAATGCCATTTTAATTAGGCTAAAGCATGAATGAGAGCTGCATTAAGACCTTTTCCTTGGTGCCCTGGGTCCCTGGGAGAGAGAATGTGCTCCCTTTGTGTGCTTTGCCAAAGCCCACCAGCTGCTACCTTGCAGGAGAGTTACATCTGAGTCACTGGTTTCCAAAAGGGTGACAAGTAGGCTGTATGTGGCTGAATGAGAAGGGCCTGTCTCCCCTTGATCCTGCCAGCTTGGTCCTGGACTCCAGCCAGCACAGCCATGGCCTTGATTTGTAAATGGGTTGAATGTTTCAAGAAGCTTTTATGAGAGTGGATTAAGGGAGGAATGGAAGAACAAATAGGGTGGAGGAAGAAAGCTGTAAGAGTCGGCTGGGCCTTGTGAGGCTGAGGAAGCCTGTTTTTCTGAGGTCACTGCTCAGCTTCACACTTGGTAAATTGATGTATCTCATCCTGGTGGTCAGTTTTTGATGATGACATTGATGATGAGGATACTACCAATAAAAATAAAGGTGAACATTTGCAACCTCTTCCTTAGAACCAGGTGCTGTTCTGAGTGTATTATATAAATGAGCTCACTTATTCTTCACTCTAGCCCTTTCACAGGGGTTCTACTATCACCCTCATTTTATTTATTAATTTTTTAAAAATTCTTTTATTGGTACATTGTAGGTATACAACACAATTACATTTCTCATTAGGAACTTGTACCTTTACATGATGCATCTTGGTTCTTATTTTTTCCCCATTCCTAGCCCTCCCTTCACCCTCTCCACCCTTCCCTATTTACAAAGACTTTGTTTCCATTTTTTCCATTTCTCAGCATTTTTCCTTTCCCTTCTTTCCTTTCCCCTGCCCCTCCCACTACCCCTACCCCTTTGGACCTTTTCTTCCTATTTTACATTATCGATTATTCATTCTAATCATTGGTACATTTTAGGTATACAATATAATGACATTCATCGTTGGAAATTTGCACCTTTACATAGTCTCTCTTGGTTCCCATCTTTCACCCTTGCCCAGCCCTCCCTTCAACCCCTCCATTCCTCCCTATATCACCCTCATTTTAGAGGTGGAGAGACAGAAGCACAGAGGAGTAAAATAACTTAGTCCAAAACCTCTAGCTAGACAGTTAGCCAGGATTCAGAGCCAATGACAGCGAGATCCTAGACAAGGACCCAGTGGCCTTTGGGTTAAGTGTGGAGAATGTATGTAAAGAAACCTCAAACTCAACTTTATGAGGGCAGGAACTATATATATCATGTTCGTTGTGGGATCAAGCACAAAATATGTTCCTGGCCTGGTACATTTTTGTGCTTGTTGACTCACTGAGTTTTGATGAGGCAGAAAAATGTAGGACCAAAATGTGAAACATTGTTACAGACTAATGAATGAGTGCTTACATCTGCATTCATTCATTCATTCATTCATTCAATAAATATTCCATTGGGTATCTGCTATGTGTTAAACATTGTACTAGGTGACAGGAGTAGAAAAATGAGTAATATGCGGGTTTTACTCATGAAGAACTCATGTATAGAGATATATGCATGCAGACGTATATGTGTTTATATATGTACACAGGTACCACTTCGGCCAGCCTCTCCTCTAAGTTTCTCTCATTTGCTGTCTGGATCTCCCCTAAAACTAAGAATTACCATGTTCACATGGTGTTACAGTTTTGCTGTGTGTGTGTGCCCACGCATGTGTGCACGTGCCTTGTGTATACTAATTAATTATAAGCTATTTAAGGCCAGCTCCACCCCTAGAACAGTGCTACTCCGAGTTTGGTTCATGGACTGGAAACGTTGGCATTACTGGGGAGCTTTGCTAGAGATGCTGACTCTGGATCCCAGCCTAAAACGGCTGAATGAATAGCTCTGGGGCTAAGGCCCAGGAGTTTGTGTTTTAGTGTTTCTCTAGGTGATCCCTGTGTATCCTCAAGTCCGGGAAGCACTGCTAGGGTATGGAACCCAGGCCCTGTCATGTGCAAGTGCTCAATAAATAATCTTTGAATGATTGCATACATAAATTATTGACACAGAATAGGGGAAGTGGGTTGGTCTTACTAGGTCTGGGCATGACTCCAGGTATCCATTTTGCCAAGTCTGAGGAGATTGTGAGGAGGTGGAGTCATATTTCTTTTCCTCTCCAAATATTTGAACAGATGCATTTAAATGGCTGGGAAGATAGATGCCATCAGTATCAATGTGGGAAATGGTAATCAACTGAGCATGTGACCTGATGGGAACTGAGTGAATGGGTCAGTTCATAATGAAGGCCAGGAGATAAAACAGAGCAGAGTGATGAGTTCACAGAAGGTCTGAGAACTTGCAGATGGTTTTGGGCAAGATGCTAGAGCCACAAGTTTACAAGAATTGTATGCTTGAGACTCTTTTCTGTTCCAGGGACTTATTACAAATTAAACCCTCCCTATTCCTGTGTATGTGGCAGGGGCTTGCGATAAATCTATTTCAAACTGTTTCTTCTTTCTCATGTGATTTTCCTTTTCTCTTTCTTTAACCCTTCCTTCCCTCTCCAGCTCCTTCTTTCTTTCTGCCCAAGAGGGTGTTGTCCACTTTGATCCTGGTTAAATCTACCCTGTGGCATGACATCTGTTAAGGGCAGGGATGTGTGGGCTTCTGTGAGTAATCAGCAGCTGTTTTTGGAGTCATGGTTTTAAGGAATCTCCCTCCTTCAATAGTGTGATCTTCCCTCCTCCCAACATACCCTACCTCCAAAAAAAAACTTGCATAAGAGCATTTGGCTCAATACAATAAAATACAGCTTGGCATCATGAGCTACATAAACAAGAGGCATTTAATAGACTGCGTAGAGTTTTGGCAGTGGGAGGAACAGTAGCAGCCAAAAAGACTCATATGGCTGGCTTAGCAGCATCCTGAACTCATGGAAAGAGGATCCCAGCCTTCAATCCCTGGAGGGGGGAGATGGGGTGAACACAGGGTTAGAAAGACAAGGGTGGTTCAACATCCAGGCAGCACTGCTCTGCCCAGGCTTTCCCAAGTACACTGCTTATATATATATATATATATATATATATATATATATATATATATAAAATAACTTTTTCTGGGTCAGACTCTGTTTTCTAAGCCCTTTATATTTCTCATAATAGTTTTATTAAGGTATAATTTACATTTCATAAAACTTTCCTGTTTTAAGTGTGCCATTCAGTGAGTTTTTAGTAAGTTTACAGACTTATGCTATCATCATCACAATCTGATTGTAAAATATTTCTCTCACCTCTGGTGCCTATTTACAGTTAATCCTCTTCCTACTCCCAACCCCAGGCAACCATTAATCTAGTTTCTGCCCTTATGAATTTGCCTTTGATATCAATGGAATCATATGTGTGCTTTTTCGTGACTGGCTCCTCTCACTGAGCATAATGTTTCTGAGGTCTGTTCATATTTACTGCCAAATAGTGTTCTGTTATATAGATGTGGTGACCTACATTTATTATCTCAGTTCATCCTCACAACAAACCTGAAGTAGCTGCTTCTGTTATCACTAATTACAGATGAAGAAACGGAGGCACAATTAGTTTTTTTTTGTTTTGTTTTGTGGTGCTAGCGATTGAACCCAGAGCCTTTGCACTGAGCTATCTCCCCAAGCCCTTTCTTTATTATTTATTTTTTAATTTTGAGACAGGGTATTGCTAAATCACTAAGTTGCCCAGGCTGGGCTTGAACTTGTAATCTTCCTGCCTCAGCCTCCCAGAGTGCTGGGATTACAGGCATGCGCCACCACACCTGGCTGTGCAGTTAACAATTTGAGGGTTAATTATTCAAATCTAGGGAGTCTGGCAACAGACTCGGTGCTCTTGGACCCTCTTGTTATGCTGCCTCTACGTGAGTACAAATATCTATTCATCCCAACTTAAGAGAGTTTCTTTTATACAATGACCACTAAATTTCTAAAAGTATATAGCTTCATTTTGTGCAGCCTGATTGTCTTGAATGCCTAATTTGTGCATAAAACTTTGCTCAAAGTGCAAAGAGGGACTGAGGCAAGAAATTTAATGTTTTGTTTGCTAGACAAGATTTGGATGCATTAGTATGGATGCTCTAGGGCCACACAGGGTCATAATGATCCAAAGCCTCATTGTGCACTTTGGTATCAAAAGTCAACAAGAGGATGGCATCAATGAGAAAAGCTGAGGAAAACTTTTAGAGGTGGTGACTTTGAGCTAGTTCCATCTCCTTGGCCTAATTAATCCCAAATTCCATGAGTGGAAGCTTGCAGTTGTTTAGAGCCTGCCCTGTGTCTTAATATCCCTTCCACCCACAGTTTTCTCCTTGGTGTGATCCAACTTCCAGATCCCATCTGTGTGCCTATAATTATACCAAAAAACTTTTCCTCTTAAGCTGTTTTTAATAGAAACGTTATAAGGGGTGGGGGGTATTGCTCTCTTTAGAAAACTTGTTAGGCAGGTCACATGACTTGTGCAGAGGGAGAGAAGAGAGAGACGGAGACACAGAGAGAAACAGAGTAAGTTTATTTAAAAATGCTTCTCATAAGATCCATTCTTGGCCATGTATGCCTAGCATACAGGGACTCAGGAGTAAGAATGGGACTATACAGACTCTAGAAGGTCTATTTCAGTTAGCTTATGCAGTCTAACAAATCATCCCAAACCTTAATGAACTAAAACAATAACCATTTATTTGTTTCAAAATTCTGTGGGTCATCCAGGCAGTTCTTCTTTTCTGGGCTGGTTCATCTAACTTCTGTTGGGCTCATCTATCTGTGACCAATAGGCGGTTTGGCTGTTGGCAGGCTGTCAGGGTATGGCTATTGCCTTGGGCTCCTTAGTCTCTTCCATGTGTTCAACTTCCAGCTGGCTGGCTTGGGTTCACTCACAAGGCGATTACATATCAGACGTAGTTCCCAAGAGCAGCAACAGAGGAAAAGCCCCAGTTCCTAAGCATTTTTCCATGCTTCTGCATGTATCGTGTTTGCTGATTGGCCCAAACAAGTCACACGGCCAGCTCAGATTCAAGAAGTAGAGGAATAAATTCCATCTCTTGATGGGAGGTCTGCAATGTTATCTTGCAAGAATGTGAATATAGGGAGACAGTGAATTTGTGGCCATTTAATAAACATTCCCAAAGTCAGAGCATGTAATAGTAACAAGATCAGCTAATTGTACTGGATATTTAGAGTGTGTGCAACACAACAGCACTGAGATCTGGGTGTTACTATTTTCCTTATTTTTCAGAGGAACAACTTGAGTCTCTAAGAAGTTAAGTAAATTCCCCAAAATCACACAACCAGTAAAAGGGATCCCTGGGATTCTCATCCAGGTAGTTTGGCTCTGGAACCACTATGCTGTCCTGCCTAATATGAATGTAGTAAAATTTAGTTAATGTGTCACGGAACTATAGGGATGATGGCTTATATGTATTAACATTAGTTGAGGACTTAAGATGTACTTGGTCTTGTTCCAAACACCATATATATATAGTGGCATTTCATTCTCATAGCAATCTGATCCATCAAAGACCACTTTTGTCTCCATTTTATAGATGAAGAAACCAAAGCTCCAAGAAGTAAGTTATATATCTATCATTACACAACTAGTACAGAAGTAAGCTAAGATTCAAATCCAGTTCTGAAGAGTCAGCATTTATCTAATTCACAGCATCATTTTATCTACTTAGACTTTGTTTCATAATCTCACTTTATAGGCATGGGAAGAGGTGGTCTGGGAACTCTCCAGAATGTTGATGATGTTAGTAAAGAAGGAAAAAGGACATTGAGAAGAGCAATTAGGGTTGTCACAAAGCCCGTGAATTTGCCAGGGGAGTTTAAGTTCTTGTTTGCTGTGTATGCTGGGGCTGGCTGTGCACTGCCCCCTGCCTCAAGAGGGCACCAATACCAAGAGCTATAATGCAAATGGGGCACTGGATTTTGCAGGGTAGAGGCCTTGCAATGCTCCCATTTGGTTCTCTACCTTGTATAGATTAGTGGAGCAAATAAGACAGGCTTAGGTAAAAAGCCTGATGACAGCTCATATAATCACTACTACTTATAAAACCACAAGAACTACTACTTAAAAAGCACAGGAACTCAAAATTCAAGGGTTTGGGGATGTTACTGTAGGGATCTATAGCATGTAGAATGCTCCAAAACCCCTCAAGGGGGTCACTGTCTTACTACTTGGTACAATACTCTAAACAGTATGTTCATATGTCTCTTGTTCAGGGGAGGGTATTTAATAATAGAATTTGGAGATATCACCATAGTGACGATGATGATGATATTAATATTTCTTGGGTAGAACACCTCATACCCTGAAAGACCAGATAAATGAGATGCTGTTGAAACTGACATTCCAAGATTGCAGTGAACTCCTGCGGCTGCTGATGTTTTCAATCTTTGCTTCTTGGTTTCCTACAAGGTTTGATGTAATTCCAAATAATAAAAGTGAGGGCTTTCAGGGGTCAAGGTGATGACACAGTGACCATTAGTGACAGAGCACAGCTCAAGTAGCTTTTTTACTCTAAAGGGGGTTGGTCTCCCACTAGAAGTTTTTATACTTGAACTTCAAGGTGGTTTAGGAGAGAAATCCATGCATGGCCATGAGAAGCCACAAATAGTGAGCCTGTCCTGGAATGATGAGGGCCCGAGATGAGTCCCCACTTCCATCCCCTTGCTCCCATAACTAAGTGACAACATGGACTCCCGTTTTGGAAGCACTCTTGAATTCAGGTACTAAGAGGAAAATAAAGGTGATGGGAGAAGTGAATCTCTTGAATTTCCAGGGTTGGTGCCAGCACCCAGGTGCATGGAAGAACTTAGAAGATGACAGTTTAATATTTCCCTGGAAAATGTCCCACTATTGTATTTGATTAAAACTATCATCATCCCTTTGACTTACCATTGATCATCCTCCCTTACTTGTGAGAAATTACAGAAAAATACCAGAGCAAGATGTCTGCAGGTCCCATGTATAGCAGGGTTTACCTTTAGACCAGTCTGAGCCAGATCCCGGCAGCAGTGAATCTGTGGGGGGAGAAAAGCAAGAGAATGCATGCAGATGGGGAGAGCTGGCAGCATAAAAATAACGATCTGCCAAACCAAGGTAGGCAGAGCCTCTGCCACCCCAGCTGGCAGTATGTGGACCCTGGTATTATGTCTGCAAAGTGCCTTGACTTTCTGGGGGGAAAATGCAGAAATTAAGATGGGAATTCGCAGCCAAAGTGTGGAAGCATTTACCACAAGCATCAAGTCATTGAGGCACAAATGCGTTTCTCTGGGACAGGGATTGCTGTCGAGGTCAGAAAGGAGACCTGTGTTTCAAGCTAAGGCCCTTTGAGTGAATCCAGTGATAGACTGTAGGTGTCTGGGGTGCTGGGTTTGGCCAAAAACTCAGAAGCTTTGGGGTGGTTTGGGGGACAGGGTGATGATACTGTGGGGTGAATAAATGATGTATTGACTGCTTGGTTCATAAAAGTCTTGGTAAATGCCCCAAAGCAAAAAATATGGAAGGAATTAAAGAAGCACTTTGGAGAGGCCTCATTTGAAGTTTCTTTTCTGTGTGTCATATTTGGCCAAGACAGCAGCAGACAGCATAAAAGGAAAGGGCTCTTTGCGTCTGTGCTGATGCAGGGCTGCAATGGGGTGAGGTTGTTCTTTGTTAATACTTGTAATAGTATTTGTGGAGGGGAAGAAAAAGTGAAATTCCCTTTGGCTAATTTCTCAGATTGCTGGAGTAGTAGATGAAGGGGCAAGAGGTTGCATGCATCTCAGAAAAATCTGCTCTTCCAGGAAAAAAGAAATTGCCCTTCACACAATTGGAGCTAAGGTCTAGGAGAATGTTTTCTTTCTCTGGGAACACACTGGTTTTGTTTTTGTTTTCCACTTTCTCATACTTTTGTGTGAAGCAGTTGCTGTGCCTTGTCTAATTTTGAAAGCATCAAATTTGTCAGTGTGTGGTTCTAGTTTATCATGTGTAATCCCCAACATGCCAAAGCTGTTTTGTACACATTTCCCAGGAGAGTTTAAACCCTGTTGTGTACTTCCCCAGAAACACCCTCCTGGCCCTGAGGGAAGCAATGTTCTGCTGGTCTGTTCTTTCCTCTGCCGCCTGCCCACCTTATCTAACAGAATCTGAATGTCTAGCATATGGAGATTAGCTGTGATATGGGGTGTGTAAGTATGCCCCACAGAATGATGTGTATCCGTATGCATGCGTGTGCCTTCCTGCAAAAGTTCACAGAATACAGGTGTGGTTATTGTGGGTAATCATCATACATTTGGTCTGAAACTAAATAAAGTTTTGTCCTCCTGCCCCAGGAAGGTGTCAGATTTACCTCATGGACCGAGAGAGAGAGAGCTGCAGCGGGCCAGGCAGGAGGGAGAGGCCCGGAGAAGAAGATAGAAATACCATATGGAAGTGGTTGGAAAACAGATGGGGGGGTGTCTGGAAAAATCCAATTTGTTGTTCTCAGGTGTTTTAAGGAATGTCTCCATAGGAGGGTGTTAGAAAGGATTTCAGTGCTCACTGTTAGAATTAGATGGTATAAGGCAACTTAACAGGTAGAATTGGTACATAAGCCTGCTTTGAATAATGAGGATGAATCAGTAGTTGATCAGAAAATGGAAAGGCTAGGTATGTTTATTAGGCAGGCTTGAGTGGAATTTGATGGCTAGAGTTGGGATAGTCAAGCACCTCTTAGTGGAAAGAAAAGGAGTCTGAAAATAATCCTACTGTAATCCTGTCCAAAATAAGATGGAAGAAGGTGCAGAAAGTTCCTGGCTTCAGGGTTGACTCATGCAGTTGCATCACTAGGGCAGCAGCCATTGCCACAAGATTTGTTATCTGGTGCGAGACCCCTAACTTCTCCTTTTTTTTTTTTTTTGGTACTGGGGATCGAACTCAGGTCCTTGCGCTTGCGCAGCAGGCGTCGAAACTAACTTCTCCTTTTTTATTATCACCTCTGAGGGGGGTTTTGATGCAGCCCAGAAACAGACCTTCCTGCCCTGAGCAACGCGCATCTCCAACTTTGACACTATTGACTGTACCTTTAGAGGTGATGGCAGCTTCTTTGATGTATTTGAGCCCATGATGTGAGAAACTGGACATTCTCTTCATAGATTTCCTTTTGAGGGCTTCTGTTGAAAATTGGATTTGAAAACAATCGTACTCAGACTCTGGATGTCCACACATACCTACTGCTCACATACTAAGGCCAGTGGTTCCAGGAGGACCGAAAGATTCTTTTTTGTTGACGCCTGCATTTAGTAATTAGTCTCAGGATTTGAGAGCCTAGAAGGCCCTGGGAGGGCTTTAGATTCCCGGTCTGCAGGCACAAGTAATGAATCTCCAACCGGACTCCTAATCCAGTGCTCTTTCTTCTCTACCATTTGGTTTCCTAATTTATCTTGTCCGCTCCATTACCTTAGTGCTCCTAATTATGAAAGTAGTCTTACTGAAGTTGCCTTTCCTTTCCTTTAAATTTCAGAAGAAGACCCAGAAATGTGCTTTTATTTACTATAGGGCTCATCTAGTTTCCCCAAACTATTGTTCCTTCCTTTCGGTGTCAGACACAGCATCTCATCTCTTGGTTTCATTTCCAGGGAAATAAATGAACTTAATATGGTTTCAGTGTTATTGGGTTCCTGGTACCTTAGGTTTGTTTGTTTGTTTTTAATTGAAGGTAGAAGGCCACAGATGGCTAACATCAGCTTTCATAGTGATTAAAATTGGATTTTATAGTCATTCAATTTGCCATTCTTCCAAATTATAATTTTGTCAATTATAATAGAACATGCTTTTGGAACCTGAATTTTCTACCATTTCACTAATTATTTAATCAGCCCTTAATCTAATAATGGGGTAGCCTAAATTTTAACAGAGGAAGCAAAACAAATACAACAAAACAAAACTCACATAGAATTTTTAAAAAACAGCAAAATTTCTGAAAGGCTCAGACGATCAGTTCTGCAGCATATAGGTAAACTGGGGGAGGGAGTTGAAAAGAAAAGATATTGTGTGGTGGATAGGAGCCAGAGTTTTGACTTGATTAATTAGCTAGTTTTAAATTTAGTCAATTAAATTTATATGAAATATACTTAGAGACTCTTCATGGGAATGAACAAATTTGTGGATTTAAACACATGAATATACATTGCCATACTGATTTGTATCTCTCACCATACCCCACTGCCACTCTGGGACTTGGGAATGGGCTCTTTTTGCTTGTATTATGAACACTTAAAAATGGACACACTTGTCTACCATAATGGAGAAAGGAAACAGGGCCATAGGATTTTTAGACTCACTTCTTTTTTTTTTTTTTTTTTCTTTGGTACTGGGGATTGAACTCGGTTCCTTGCACTTGCGAACCAGGCGGCGGAACCACTGAACTAAATCCCTGGCCCGAATCACTTCTCATCTACCATATCCACTGTTGGTTTTCCCCATGATCCATTTGTCACTGTTGAAAACAGAAAGGAATGAGCTCAGCCTGCCATCTGAAATAAAAGTCCCTTACTATATTGGTCACAGTTTTACAGTATTTTATTTTATTTTTGTGGTACTGGAGATTGAACCCAGGGCCTTTACACTAAGCTACGTCACCAGCCCATTTATTTGTTTGTTTATTTATTTATTTATTTTCCTTTGAGTCAAGGTCTCACTAAGTCACGAAGCTGCCCATACCGAGGTTGAACTTGCTGTCCTCCTGCCTCAGCTTCCCAGAGTGCTGAGATTACAGGCATGTACCACCACACCTGGCTGTGAAGTACTTTAAGCCTCTCTCTTGAAGCTTGAGGTGTGGCCCTTTATCAGCTTCAGCCACAGCCGGTGACCAGAGAAAAGTTGTCTCCGCGTGGCACTTGCTGTTCCCAGTCTCTGTCAGCTCCACATTGGAGGGACTGGGAGACAGCAATATCCCAGCTGTGGATGTATTTGTACACGGAAAACACCATAACCGATGACCACCACACAAAGATCCACTTACTACCACAGCCTGCTCTTACCAAGAGTTCTTTCTCAATGTTTTTTAAAACTTGAAGCTTAACATGCATATAGAAAAGTATGTCAAAAAGTGAATAGTACCACTTGGTGAATTTTTACAAGCTCAAGACAAAAGAAGAAACAGAACATCATCAGCACCCCTGATGCCCTTCCTGCCTCTACCCCCTTCTCCCTCCCCAGTAGAACCATTCTTTTGACTTCTAACCCCATCAATTCATTTTCTTGTTTTCATACTTTGCATAAATGGAATCACACAGTAGGCACCGTTTTCTATCTGGGTGTTTTTGTTCAACATTATGTTTGTGAGCTTCAACCCTGTTGTCCTATAGTGTGGGTCATTCGCACACGTGGCTGCATCAAGTTTCACTGTGTGACCGACGGGACCACCTCATACTTATCCAGCCTACAGTCCTTGGGCACTAGATTATCTGCTTTGAGGCTATTACTGATAGTGCTTCCTTGAACATTCTTGTAGATGACTTTTGGAGAACATAGGTTTAGGTTTCTGTTGGAGATCTCTCTATCTTGATATCGCCAAAAGAGGCCATTTTGGATCATTGAAGAGGGGCTGTGTGAGCAGGAAGCCTCTTCCCTCCATCTTCTGTGAGTGGAAGGAGTTCTGAGATCGGAGGACTGGAGCACGGCTCCTAGAGCAGACAGCTGGTTGTGTTCTTCTGAATCCGCCCTGCTGTCATCATCCAGGACTTCTGGCCTCTTTGGTCTGGGGAGGCGGGAGCTTGGGAGGTGCTGCGGGGTTCTGCTTTCCACAAGACAAACACCTCTTTTCTCTGGTTCAGAGTGCCGGGATTGCACACGATTTCGTCTTAAGAATGAGTTCTGTGGTTTTTCTTCCTTTTTTTTTTTTTAAAGGAGGTTGAAAACAGATGCTTTCGGTTTCTTGTCCTCATCAGAGAGAGGAGAAAGCAGGCCCAAGACCGGACGGAGCGTGGACGGAGCTGGCGTTCTGAGGGTGTTACTTCCCTCAATCCTACACAACCCTAGGAGGCGGCCATGTTTTTATCCCTGTTTTACAGCTGGGGAAACTGAGAAGTAAAGCAATTAAGTGACATTCCTAAGGACACACATCTAAAAGAGGCAGAGTTGAATCCAAGCGGTCCGCCTCCGGGGCTTCTGTCCTCCCTCCTCCCTTAATTATCCAAACCAGAATACCCTGCTTCCAGGCATCGCCCATTTCACAATCTCTCACAGGCTGTCAAGGGCAGCGGGAGCCAGTTTAGTGTCAGTGGTTGACCCTTTCAGACCAAGTACTTTTTCCTCTAAAGAAGCCAAAGTATAAGGTAGAGACAGGCTCCAACAAAAGTTATCCCCTTCTCTTCTTTTTACCCCCTTTTAAAGTTCATTCCAGAGCAGAAGTTAACTAACCCTTTAGAGGTGCCCTTCCACATGCTCAATCTTATGTGACTGCTGCTGGAAAGTTGTGAGATAAACATATTAAGTATTTGTAGCCCCTATTTTGCCATTTTCCCTGCTCACATTCCCCCAGCCCTTCACTGTGCTCCAGCTACTATACCAGTGGCCTCCTTAATATGCCCCAGGACCTTTGCACTTGCCAGCCTGCTCTTTCCTCTATGGCCTGCCCTTGTTATAGAACAGCATTTGGATGTTCCCTCTGCCTGGCATTCTCTTCTCTCACATATTCCCATGGCTTGCTTTCTCAGTTTTTTCAAGGATTTGCTCAAAGCCACCTAAGAGACCCTTTCTGACCTCTTTATCTAAAGTAATGTGTCCATCCAAATCCATTTCCTTACCTGCTTTGCTTTTCCTTACGGCACTTCTGCTACCTGGCTATATGATCTATTTATTTGCTTTGTTTTATATTGGTTGACAGACAAGGTAGGCTTCAGGTGGCCTGGGGTTTTTATCACTGTATATACCTGGCTCGTCAATAACTGTTTAATAAATGGATAAGTGAATGAAATCTAGTCTTAAAATTCAGAAGGACGGTAACTGAAGCCCATACTTAATGGGAGAAACTTGTAAGTGCTGTCTTTCTTTACATTTCCAATATTACTTGTTTTTCACTTTCTTTTTTTCTTGATTATTTTTGCCAAAGATTTATCTTTTTGTTAGGCTTTTCAAAGAACTAGCTTTTGATTTGGTTGAGGCTTTTTTTCCTTGCCTTTCTTCTTGTTTAGCCCTGTATTTATTTACTTTGGTTTGTGTAGGTCTGTTTTATCTCTGCACACTAGAGACTGTTGGAGTGCAGAGACCATAGCCAACCACAGCTATGATGAGGCCTGCTGACTGGGTTACCTTTGAGCCACCATGTCTGGGGGTCTGTGGTTTGGACCTCTCTTTGTTAAGACTTTCCGTTTTTGTATGAGCCAATGGGGTGGAAAAGAACAGCGCTACTTAGATTTTTTTAAAGAAACAAATTATCCTATTAGCATTTAAACCAAGTTATTTAAAAACAATATTTCAGTTGATAAGGGTTGGTTTATATCCTGCGGATATGATTGGCATTATAGTATTATTTGTTAATTCCTTCGTGACAAAACTCTTCTCATGTTCACAGTGTTATATATATTATTTTCTACTGTGATGAAAACCATGGGGAGATGAAGGTTACACCAGAATGAAAAAGTTCATGCCACATTTTGGGGCTCTTTCCTCTGGGTCTAAATGAAACCTACCTGTGTTGGAATGAACAAGACAGTGGAACCAAGGGTGTAACTCAGTTGCAGAGCATTTGCCTAGGATACATGAGGCCCTAAGTTATATCCACAGCACTATAAAAAAAATTACCCAATCAAAAAAATCTGTCTCCATATTTAGGAAATTATTGGAGTCAGAATGGAACTCTAAGAAGGTGCATTGTGTCCATTGCATGTGTTGCTAAGGGGTGCTTCTCGTAGTGCATATCTAAGACAGTGGGAAATCAAATGGTATGTGAACAAAGAGAAACACTGTGCATGGACCTTCAGGGGTGGGCATGTATGCTTGGGGGATAGGGAAGGCATTAATGGACGCTCAATATATAGTTAAAGCACTTAACCTCTGGGGTGAAATCTTAGTCCGGAGAACACTGAGTGGTTTCACAGCAAAATGTCATCTGATGAACCCTGCTGTATAAAGTGGCAGACAAGTGGTCGTAAATTTATTTGGGGATTCTTGTGTCTCATTCTGGCTTTGGTTTGCAATATGATAGGCTTGATTTTCCTAGGGAGTCTCCCGATGCCATGTCCACTTGTGTTAAGATCAAGACATTTAGATTGTCTGTGAAATGTGATCAGGGTAAGCACCAAAGTTTTGACATGTTGGAGGATCATCTGTGCCCTTAAGGGAAATCAGAAGCAGGAAGTAAAGAGAAAGTGTGTGTGTGGGGGGGGGGGTGTAGAATGAGATAGAGAAAGAGAGATAGATACATCTGAGCTGTGTAGGATTATGAAAAACCTGGTTTGTAATGCCCTCCTAAATATGAAGATTTTTTCCAACCCATTTGTGGGGGCTCTCAACATTGTGGTCTACACTGGGTGATGAGCTGATTCTTAATATTCCTTCCAGTTCCGACTGAAGGACATGTGAGGCAGAGCAGCTTACGTACGTACGTTGAAAGGGCAAAGATCAGTGGTTATCCCCAACCATGAGCACAGAAGATGGATGTTTCCAGTAAATCCCACATCTGAGGCATTTGGGTTCACCATTCAGACCATCACAGGTCCAGGACAGAGCACTCCGTAGAGTGGAATGGGAATCAGTCTGGATTTTTTTGGACCCAAAGAACATTGATCTAGTGGAGTGGTGTGGCCCCATATGCAGAGCTGTTTTCATTGGTGAGTCAACGTTTAATACCAAAGCATGGTTTCTTTTAGCAAATGGAATTCAAATTCCAGACAGAAGCTGTTACAGGAGGAAAAGGTTATATTCTTTTCCAAAGGTGTCAAAGGAACAGAGATCATGCATTAAATACAAGTTTGAGTTAGGCACATTATGTGCAAGTTTGAATAAGAAAGATTCAGATTTTCCAATGATATGCAGAGAGTGAAAAGTTTGAATATAAACACACATGATTTATTTACCACAGAATATCAAGACTCTCGAGCCAAGCCAGGAAACATGGGTGTGCCAGTAAAATTTTGACAGATACCAGAAGAAAAATGAGAACCCAACTTGCTAAGTGGTGGGAAAGAGTAAGTGGTGGTGTTGTGGAATTCTTTCTAAAGAGCCCATATAGAACCAAGTGAGTGTAGTGCTCTTGAACAATGGCCCATTTATACTGAATGCTTTTCCTTTGACATATGTGAACCAGCCAGATGACTGAGAAGGAGGATGCTTCTTCCCATAGGAAGAGTAATCTGATTGTATTTCCTTAACTAAATAACCAGTTTATTATCGACTCAGCATATTTAATTGTCAAGAGCCCCAAGGCTGTGCTGTCCAATGTGGCAGCCTATAGCCACAGTGCTATGAGCATTTGAAATGTGACTAGTATGATCGAGAGGCTGAATTTTAAATTTTTTTAAGTTTAATTAATTTAAATTTTAAAACTAATACTTGATTCAGTTACTAGAAAAGTTTTAGTATCTTTGGAACAATTTTGGTATATAAGTATACTTTATCAACTGTGTATTTCACTCAGTCTGAATACAGACCAAGTCCTTTCTTTCTTTCTTTCTTTCTTTCTTTCCTTTCTTTCTTTCTTTCTTGTGTGGTACTGGGGATTGAACCCAGGCCCTCCTATATGCTAGGCAAGCACTCTATCATTGAGTCACTTCCCTCCCCCAGTTTTACTTTTTTTAAAACTTTTGAGAAAGAGTCTCACTAAGTTGCCTGAGCTAGCCTTGAACTTGCGATCCTCCTGTTTCAGCCACTTGAGTAGGTAGGATTACTGGCATGTGCCACTTCACCCAGCTAGAGATCAAATATTTCTAATGAAAATTTACCACCCAAATTGCTATGTGCTATATCCATAAAACACATTAGATTTCAAAGACCTAATGTAATGAAAAGGAATGGAAAATATAGCAATAGTAATTTTGTCCATTGATCATGTTTAAAAATATTTTAGACATATTAGATTAAATAAAATACCTTATTAAACTTAACTTCACCTTATTCTTTTTACTTTTTAAAATGTGGCTTCTGGAAAAATTAAAGTTATGTTTGTGGCTTGCGTTATATTTTGAGCATTATGGTTGAATAGTGTGTTAGGTGCTCCACTTGGTACTTAAGGCTAGTTTTGCTGGTGAAGATTGAAATAAACTGGGATGTAAGAGTAATGGTGGACTTTAGTCTCATAGGCACTAAAAGATTTCCCTGTTGTTCCCTCAGTTTCCTGAATCCAACCATTGGATGATTTATTTAATGTAAAAATCTGTGTCCTGAGAAAGGTAGGAGTCACATTGAATGTTTTTCTGCTGTGGAAGCCTTAAGATCCATGAGTCTAGTTGGTAAATGGTTTCAGGAGAACGTGCTTCCTCCTTACACATCTGTCTTGGGGGAGCAGACTCCCTTGCACTGAAGGCCATTCCCAGAGCTAGAAACAGCTGTGAGTCATTAGCAGTCAACAGACCCAGCAGTTGGGGGTGGGTGTATCAATACAGAACGGGGGATATGGGTGGCACACCAGAGAATCCACTACGACCTCTCAGTCCTGCGCCAATCATCAGCCCCTAGCTGGGTCCAGACATGGAAACATTCTAGACATATGAACAGAAAAAACCTGCGAATGAAGAGTAGGGTATGTGTCTTCCTGTGTTCTGTTACTTCCTGTCCTGGAATGAGCCAGACTTTCTAGAATACAGAAAGAGTAAGAGATTGAGAGGAGTGAGGGAAAAAAGTGGAAAGAGGGAGAATGGAAAGGATTAATCAATAGGACTCAACTGCTCCTCAGTTCCCCGGGTTATAGATATGCAGATAGCTATTTTATTTTCCTTTAACTTCTGAACTGGGCCATAGCCATAGCCCAGAGCCACTCAGAAATGTGGAGAAGGAAGGGTGAGAAGAAAGCTCAATCCCAGAGCAGACACCATGCCCAGATCAGTTTAGAAAGAAGCCAGCTCTCAGCTTAGACTGGTATTCTACTAGCTTCCTCCAGCCATATAAAGAAAAAATGTCACTCAGACAACAAGAAAGAAAGCAGATCTTGGTCCCCAGTTCCTGCAGAGAGGGACCTGCTCCTGTTGCAGGGTGCCTGAGACCTTGGTAGTCACTCAGTTCCTGAGAGCTTGATCCTGATTCTTCTCTGTGTGTCTGTCTGACCATCCATCTATTGTTCTGTTTTTTGGGTTCTATTTATTCATCAGGCCAAGTTTACAGTTGGAATCTCCCCTGCCTGTTTGCAAACCCTGATGCCCAAAAGCCTGTGATCACTGGACAGGAGCATTTCCCCGAAAGCCTCTTCTGCTTCTCCTGACAGTGTTCTGAAACTTAACCTCTATGTGTGTCGCGTGTGTTCACGGGCTCGTTAGGGCATGCCTCTCGTTAGTGCAAACCCAGTTAAAGCTGCCCCTAGCTACCTCATTTTCCTTCCTGCGCCCTCCCTTCATCCCTTTCCTATCTCCAGGCACCTCACTCTTTGCCTCTCATTTCACACTGCCTCTGAGAGGGAAATCTCATTATTTCTGATTTAGGGTCTCCTCTGCCCTCCCTTGCTACATGTCGTGCCCTTTGCCAGCTTCTTACAGCATCCCCAGAGAATTTAGAGCTCTGATTTATCTGCCAGAGGGAACGGCTCTGGGAGAACAGAATGGGAGAGAGTAGGGACCCAGAGAGGGAGTAAGGGGGTGGTAGGAAAGGATTACAGATTTTAGAGCTGTGATAGCCTCAGGATTCTTGGATTACCTGGGTTAGGACACATGATGAATATGCTGTATTTTATCAGAATCCTGAAGAAGGAGAGGACCCTTCATTTAATTTTAGAGATGGGCCAAGGATGTGCCATTGGAGCTTGGGGACAGCTACTGAGGAAAGCTGTAATGGGTTTTGGAAGTCCTCCCTCTCCCTTTCCTCCTGGAAAGTGCTAAGTGGTGAGCACAGAGTATGAGCTAAGTAGTTCATAATCTAGTAGCCTTCATAAATCTATCTTGACTGGTTCAATAGCCTGAGGACAGGAATTAGATTTCTTGCATTGCACTTAACACGCAGAGTTGGCACATAGTGGGGACTCAGAAAATGTTTGCTCAGCGTGTAACCCAGAAATCAGCCAGGTCTCCCAGCTGTCTTGGCGTTGGTTCTCCAAGAAACACACCCTGACACAGTAATCCAACTGTAAGTTGTTTATCTGCAGAGTGGGGGATGACTTGGTAGCAGTAGGTAGTAAAGATAGGATACAGGGAAGGGGGGGGGAGCCAGTAAAGGGATATTATCAAGCTTAATCCTGTAGACGGATTATTAAGCCCAAACACAAGGGAGTTGGAGTATTTCCACACCAACTTTCCAAGAGCCATTGGTTGGGGTCTGCTTCTGGAGATGGTAGTTTCCTGGTATTTGCAGCCCACCTCAAAAATGGGCAGAGCATAGGGCTGGGAATTTAGCTCAGTGGTTTTGCCACCTGCTGCACAAGCGCAAGGACCTGAGCTCGATCCCTGGTACCAAAAAAAAAAAAAAATGGGCAGAGCAGCTTCCTGAGGTCTTAGTTCAGAAAAATTAGCCCTTGGGCTCAGAGACACGGGGACTAGAAGTAGGAAACCTACTGGAGCTTACCCAAAAGGTCTGGAGGATATGTGTGGGACAATGACAGAACTTCATGCTTTCATTTCTTCACTCAACAGCTATTTATTCAGCTGCTCCTATGTTCCTGGAACTCTCCTAAGTGCTGAGGATACAGCAATAGACAAAACATATACGAATCTCTGCTCTTGGAAAACTTACAGTCTAATGGAGGAGACCAACATAAACAAAATAAGTCTATTTTACAGCTTATTAGGTGGAAGATAGAAGATGAGGTTTGCTAGAGTGCCATATGGAATTGGGGAACCAAGGAATGGCTTATTGAGAAGTGACTATGTGAGTACAAACCTGAAGGCAATGAGTCACATGGCTATCTGGGGACAAGAGTCCTAAGCAGAGGAAGTACTAAGTGCAGAGGCCTCGAGGCAGGAGTGTGCCTGGCACATTCGAAGAAGAGCAAGGAGGTATGGGTAAGGCAGTGGGTAAGGCAGAGCCTTGGGAGGTGAATGCAGAGAAGTCAGCTCAGAGAGGTCGTGGGTGGTGGACAGTGCAGGTCATGCTGGACCTTGTGGGTGGTTGTAAGGCCTTGTCGCCTACCAAAGTCAGGTCCTTTTATTCTGAATGACACAGGAGCTATTGGACAGCTCTCGGCAAAGAAGGGACATATTCTGGCTCATGTTGCTCTGGTGAGAACATATTGAGGCAGAGAGAGGTGGATGGAAGCAGGGAGACCTTCCATTTTACTCCATAATAAAAAGTAAAACATGAGAGTGGAAATATGTCCCTTGAGGCCTACATGTAATACTGTCAGGATGCAGTATCTGCTGCATTGTATTGGCTGAAACAAATCATAAAGTGAGCCTGGATTCAGGTGAGGGGTGGAAGGAACTGCAAAGTCACCATGCAAAGGTATGTGGATACAGAAAGGGAACTTATTGTAGTAATTTTTTTTGCAAGGAATCTGCCATGGCAAAGACCTCAAATTGAACTTCCAATATTCTTGTTTATAAAATATCTTTGGGGCACCCAGTTGTATGTTATGGAATAAAATGAAAGGTTCAGAAGATGTACCATGTTTACTTTAAACCACAGCCACCACACATGCTACTGGATATGCATGTTCCAGGCAGAAACGGGGAACAAATTGCTCCTTTTGATTCTAACACCATGTCCTTCAGGCAGCCTCTCCCTTCACCTCTCATCTCTTCCTTTTCCAGCTCTCTATTCTTCAAAAACAAACACACAGCCCTTATCTCATGAAGAGGACTTTGCTAGATCTTCAGTAACCTTTTTCCTGACCACTTTGCACTGAGATTCAAAGTTGACTCAGGGTAGCTACTAAGGGATTTTCCCAACCAAACTTCAGGGCCCCACCTCTAACTTGCTCAAGGTGAATTCCAGTTTACAAATGGATGGGCTTAATTTTGGAACTGATGCTATTTTTGGCTTTGTAGGTTGAGTGGAGGATGATGTTATGCATGCAATGTTGTCAGTAGGTCTGGTTCCATGTTCTTGTATTGGAGTACTTTATGAGCATGCTCGTTGAGCACAAGATTTGTGCTCATTTCTTGGATTTCTCTCCCAACACATAGCATACCTGGTGGACTCTCAACTAATATGACCATGGAATTAAAAGTCAGTTTCTAAGGCAGTCTGTCTATTACCTTAGACCTCCATTTCATCTCAAGCATGGAGGGAAGGAGCTTGAAGTATCTCTACAGATTAACAAGATTTTTATAAATCTAGCCCAGCATTGTCCAGTAGAACTTTCTGTGGTAATGGAAATGTTTCCCATCTGTTATGGCTTAGATCAAGATGTGCCCCCAAAGCCTCATGAACTCAAGAGGTGGGGCTTTTGGAAGGTGATTGGATTATAGGGCATTATAGCTGGCTTGCTATGAGGAGTGGGGTCTGGTCAGAAGAGGGGGGTCACGGGGGAGTGACCTGGATGGGTAGATCTTCCTCCCCGGTTCCTCCCTTCTCTCTCTGCTTTCTGGCCACCATGATGTGAGCAGCTTTCCTCCACTACACCCCTCTGCCGTGATGCCCTGCCTTGGAGCTACTTATGGGATGAAACCTCCACCAACCGAGAGCCAAAATAAATTTCTTCTTTATGTTGCACGTGTAGGGTATTGAGTCTCAGTGACAAGGAAAGTGATTAAGACACCATCTATACTATCCAGTATGATCACCACTGCCACATATGGCCACTGAATATTTGATTGATGTTAGTGTAACTGAGGAATTGAATTTTTAGTTTTCTTTAATTTTAGTTGAATTATATTTACATTTTTGATTAATTTAAACATAAACTTTAATACCATATTACACTGTGAAGTTCTTGCTAGTTCTCAAATTTTTCCACTGAAGGGCTCCTGTTGGAAGAGAAAAGAATATGCATTCTTTGATAGTTTGGGGATTCAGATTTCAAGTACAAAATTACTCTGAAGTCTTAGCTTGAAAATACATGGTGATTTTGTATTTCTCTGTATCATATATAGAGTCTACCATGGAACAAGGTAACGGGTCAGGAGTGACAGTTGCAGATAGAGGGATGCATTGCAAGTAAGGTGTTATAAAGTTTAAACTTTACCTTTGTCTTATTTTTAATGCAGCCTGAGAATGAAAACATCTCATCAAACATCTATTCAGTGATATGAGTAAACTCATAATGCTCCTACTGTAGTGCAAGACTATTTGATTTGAAAGAAAATTCTCCTGCAGAAAGTTCTTTGAGTACATTTAATGAATAAGGCAATGTCTGTAACTTTCTGTGACATTTACTTTAATTAGCTGTGGGAGTAGATTTAGTGATCAGTGGGCACTGACATTTGAGGAGGGGAAGGCAAACTTTGCTGCTCTTCACATGACTTTTTTTCTTCTCCTCCTGACTCTGGCCTTAAAGCCATGGAAACTTTGAGAGATGCTATGTTCTCCGAGTTTTGAAAGTAATCCATTTTTTTTGACACATAGCTACAAATGAATTTCTTTTTTATGTGTCTGATGTTGCACATGTTCTAGAATATGTTTTCCATCGTATTTGAATTTCCTGTTTGGTTCTGTCTTATGGGTGTGCATGTGTGTGTATACATGGACTGTTATTCAAAATGGGATTTATTCCATTTGTTTCAAAGAAAAAAACACATGAAAGAAAAAGGATTTTAAAAATCTACACATATATATATATATATAAACAACTATAACCATGACTTCATATCTTTGTATACTACCATCCAGATCAAGATTAGAATACTGCCAGCATCCTAGTAGGAGACTGCATCTTATGACCTTGGAATAGTTGCTTACTCTTTCTGAGCCTCTGCTTCATCATCCATGAAATGGGAATAAAAATGCCTACCTTGAAGAATTATTTCAGTAACAGAGATAATATTGTGCACCCAAAGTAACTGGAACTTGACAGGCCCTGTCTTGGTGTAGTGTCACAATATAAAGTATGTAGCAACCAGAAGTGATTGAATATAATTCTTAATAATTCTTGTTTCTCAAAATGTTAAAGGTGAGCCAATTCATAACCTAGAGCAACAGTTCTCAAAAACAAACAAACAAACAAACAAAAACAACCTCTTTTCATCTTTCAAACACGCCCAGGAATCTCAGAAAATTTGCTTTTCTTTGTGTCAGTTCTTCTCAATTCTCCCAAAGTCTTCCAGGCTTTCTAATATTACATGTACACAGATACTTACTTTTAAAATTACTTTGTGGCTACATGTTGAAAAAAATATTATTTCCAAAACTCCTCTCACTTCTTTCCCCTCTTTTCTTGCCTTCTCACAGGGCAAGAGGCTATGATTTTTCTCACATTGTTAATGTTTTTGCCTGTATGTCAACTGTCTGTCCCATAGCAGTCATTAGTTGCTATTTGCATTACTGTCAAGATAATGAAGACTGTTGGCTCTCTTTGCTTATCTTAAGAGTTCCATCAGAGGGACCTGTGATGGGTGGGCTGTTGTTAGTCATGACAACTGTTAAGCAGTTCTCAGTCTTTGAATTTAATTCACTCATTTGATTTATATGGGCTTATTTATTTCTCAGTACCCTTGAACAGTCTCAAAAGAGTTGACAGAAAGATGTGGAATTTATGGTGAAGTAGATAATAAATATGATCAAAGAGAAATAAAACAAAGTCCAAAAATGCACACCCCAAGATGAGGCTGATCTCAGAGGCAGTGGCCAAACTAGAAGAAGGTGACAGTCATTTTGAGGACTAAAGCTCAAAAACCGTGTGATGATGCTTATCCAAGTATAAAGTGCTCTAGAGATACATAGTGACATGAGCTTTGTCTTCCCAGCATGCAACTTGAGAGACTGGGTTGGGGGGGGGGCGGGTCTGGGGTTTTTTTGGGGTTTTTTTTTCCCCCTATTTCTGTGTCTGCTGTCTTCAAGTCGGCTTCAAATAGCAAAGGCATAATGCTATTAGCTGCCAAGATCTTGCTGCACTGCTTGCTAGGTCTCAACTACCCTTAATCACATTACTTATCCCAGACTCCTAGAAAGTTTTTGGTATCTTGAGGACTATGGAAAGATGAGCTTTTTCATAACATGTTTGGTACTAGGTTCTGGGATGTGGTATATTGAGCAGCTTGTTCTCATGAGTCAATTGTGTACATCTCTTACATTCACGTTGGTAGCTGAGGTGAAGTCAGCCATGGTGGGCGTATTTACACCACAGAAATCAGCAAGCATGACAAGTCAGGGCTTGCTTTTCCCCCCTGTAGTGTGCTGGTTGTTAAACATTTACTAGTATAATGCTGATACTGAGTGCATGATTATGTCAAGCAAAATAGATGCTACCATTCACAAAAGCTTATGGAAATAATTACAAGACATTCTGTATACTCAAAAGTGCTGTGTGAAATTGCAAAAGAATTCCTGATAATGCTTCTATCTGATCTGGGAATCTTAATGAATATATCACAGTTTCAGACTGGGAAACTCAAAGATTGAACATTCTGATGAACATTCTTGGTTTGTTTGGAAATTATATGGGAGACAAAGGTTGAAGCTTTCTGCCAAAGCCAGAAGCAGGAACTGACATTACATCTAGAAACAGGTCTCTGGAGTATCCCCTGCAGGGCAGCTTAGGGTTCAGCTGAAACGATCCTTCCTGACACTTCCTCTGAGAGACAGAAAGAATGACTAGGGCTAGGAAGGATTATCTGTGCAGCTAATGCCTTTATCACAGTAACTCAGCTGACACAGCATCCTTTGCTTCCCAATTGTCAAATCAACCAGCAGTTCCTTCTCATCAGATTTGATATCCAAAGCTGATGAGTTGACTAGAGCCTGGGAGTTGTCCAGGGCTACAAGTCGCCAGCACCCTCGATACTGCTTTGCGTGTAGCTAATCATCCAGTGAGCTCTTCAGTCTCTGTAGTTGAGAACGCATCTATTTCAAATAGTGGCTAAGAATATAGGCTTTGGAGTTTCACGGGGTTCAGTTCCTGCTTCTGCCACTTACTATATCTGTGACCTTGGACAACTAGCATGGTACTAATTTCCTCTTCTCTAAGATGAAGATAATAATAATGTTGAACTCAGAAATTTATGGAAAGCAATGAAAGAGCTGCTTCATTATAGATTTGGAGTGCCTAGCAGAGGTCAGGGGAGCTCCTACAGTGAAATTCTGCGGCCAGCTTTTGGGCCTCTACTTGTGCCCAATGGGAGAGACAAGAGACAACTCCGGGATTTTATAGGGAGCTCCTAAAATGTCTCAGCTACAAGACAAAGTATTAATTGCCCAAGTATCAATTTATTTACAGTCCTTTGCTACAAATTAAGCTTCTCTTCCTCCACAGTGCTTGGGCCTAACCAACAAAATTATTTTCTCTCTAAATATTTTTCCAAACTCCCAAACAGCTCACAGATGAAGACACAGTGGCCCTAGGAGTGTTTGGCCTGTCTCTTATGAAATTTTCGATGGCTGAAGGTGCTATGTCTAGGTTTTCTGAAGCATAGATAGGGCAGAATATTAGAATTTGGTTCTTGTTGAGGACATCTAGGAACTGTATCTTCAGGGCTCCAGGAGCAGCGGTGGCAGCTGTCTACAGGGGTTCAGAACATAAAGATACTTCAAGGAACACCAGGTCACTGGGCATGGAGCTGGCGATCCATCCTGTGCCATTGCAGTGGTGTGTCTGGGGCCGATTGAACCATAGCTGAAATTCCCAGGGGGTGAAAGAGAAGACCAGGCAGCAAGCATGACCCCACTATTCAATAGTTTTCTCTTGTTTGTAATTTTTTACTTTTAAGATTTATTTTAGGGCCAGGGATTTAGCTCAGTGGTTCTGGCGCCTGCCTTGCAGGCGCAAGGTCCTGATTTCGATCGCTGGTACCAAAAAAAAAAAAAAAAAGATTTATTTTATTTTTAATTGACAAGTAATAATTGTAGACATAACTCATAGAAGTAGAGGGTAAACAGTGGTTACCAGAGGCTGGTAGGGGGGGACTGGGAATGAGAACGGCTGTCTTGATGTTCTGACAGCTTGTGAACATGTGGAGCTGAGGTGTTTTCCAGGGCACTGGCACCCAAGCAAGCCTGCTAATAGCCCAGGCTGTAAGAATAATAACAGCAATAATAATCATAATAATAAGCTATTCATTTTGTAAAAGTTGAGGGATTATTGATGTTTATTTGGCAATCTGATGAAACCTAAATACCCTTCTTAGAATGTTTCCCAATGCATAAAATATAGTACGTAAGATTACAAAGGAAGCCTAGTATATTGAAACACAATTATCAAAATATTTTTAAAGTGTGATATTGCAATAGAAATGTGGATCTTTATTACTATATAAAACAAGGGTTAGTGATGACTCCAACAACCATCATAATTTGAAGTAGTGGTGATATAAATAATATGTCAGGAAATCAACTATGATGTGACATGAGGATATCTTTGATTTTTATTGTTGACAAACTCACAAGTTCTAATACGACTGTGATTTTTTATGGTACTTTCACTTATAATAGAAGGAAATCTTAAATTTCAGTTATAAATTAATGCAAAAAGTCTATCCATGGCTCCCTTGACTGGCTTAAAAACTTATATATGTCAAGTATTCTGCTAAGCCCTGAACTTCCATCATTCCTAGCCCTTTTCATAACTTTGAAATGTTGCCATTGTCATTTCCATTTTGCAGATGAGGATACTAAGGTTTGGAGTCAGACTAACTCACCCAAGGTCACAGAGCAGCGCAGCTCGGAGTCCAAGCCAGGGCTTTGTGACACCAGACCTTAGGCTCCCTGCCCCACACCCTTCGTGCTCCAGAGCTGCATTTTGCCCTCAAGGAGTTGACATGAGGGATGCTCAGGGGCTTTTAAAGGGCCTTGGCAAGAGTACTCTTTCTTGAGCTTTCCGTAGTTCTCAAAGGAGAAAGAAAGCCCGTTTGAGGGGAGTATCCAGCAGCTGTTTTGCCCTTAAATCTCCAAGGTCACATTTTTGGAATTCCTTTGACAGAGGTGGGGGTGGCACCCTCCTCCCCAGCCAATGGCATAGCTCCCGTCATAGCCAGAGCCAACATATAAAGGCTTGCAAGAGCCAATTGTGTGCATCTCTTGTCATACTGGTAGCTTGAAATTTCCATGGTAGGACTATTTACATCATGGAATACCCGAACACTATTAACCAAAGCATTTTTATTTGAAAAGACAGTTGTTAAGCATGAACCTTGGAACTTACTCCTTTGCTCCTCACATGTTCCCAGTCCAAACCCCTCCACAGGAAAGGATTTCAACAATCACCTCAGAATCTGAGGATCCAATTGCCTTGGTAGTGTAAAGGCCGGCTCACTTGCTTACTGTCTCCCCTCTTTCCTGGGCATTGAAATTGTTTCAAAATACACATTTTATTATTGTTATCCAGTCCTACTGAGGCCAACAGATAAGGAGAAGATTCCATTGAAATGATTGCTAGTTACAGACCCTGAGAGAGGGCGACCAGGCTGTGCCTTGAGGAACAAATGGGAAGCCCCCTGGGTCAGTGAGGAAAGGGGTAAACTGTGAGCCAGAGCTTTGATTGGAAGGAGTGGGCAAGGCAAGGTAAGCAGACTTGGCTAGCTCGAATTATTCCAGCCTGCTGTGGGGCTGAAGGCCTCTTCCTCAGTTGTCTGGTACCTGGCCCTGGTGACTAGGCCAAAGGGATAGAGTAGCCTGGGGTGTGGGACTCTGGAATTGTTGTTTTGCATATGAAAGTCAGCTTCCCAGGCGAGGTTTGTTTTTCTGTATCCGGGAATTAGCTAGTCCTGGGAGGACCATCTTTCTCAGGTAAGCAAGGCTGTAAGGTATCACAAATCCCAAATATAAAGTCACGGTTAAAGGCTGAGCATGTAGCTCAGTGGTAGAGCACTTGCCTAGCACACACAGAGCCTAGCCTCCAATCCCTAGCACTACAAAATCTTGGTAAGAATAGACGGCAGCAGCATTAGATTAGAGTGGTTTCCTTATAAGTGGTGTGACAAAGCCTCCTGCCCCATTTAACTTTGGCAGTGAGAATGTCTCACATTGCACATATTGGCAGCCGCCCCTTCCTGACAAGAAGAAGTTTGGTAGAAAATAAAAATTAAGATTTATGGCCAATTGAAAACTTAAGGTAACTGTGTTATGGAAGGTCCACAGAGGCCCCCAGGTTACCCACATATTACCAATCCCAATTCTATGTGCATAAATTCAAACACACATTTTACATTTCCAGAAACCAAGTGAGTGCTTGGAAAAAATAAACACTCGTCAATATTTTTGTATCACCATGTTTTGTGTTGCAGAGAAGAAAAGAAATGTCCGCTAGAGAGCTGTAAACATTCTGCGCATGAGATCCATTATTTCACAGCTTGCAGTGGAGTCCAAATGGAATAATCTGCAGACTAAACTCTTTCTTTATCCCCGGAGCTGAGGTTGAGGTCATTGAGGGCAGTGTGGGTAAACTGGCTTCTGAGGTGCCCTGGGACTCTGAATTGTGCTGCCCTGGAGTTTTGCCAGTTGGCCCGGGATGGATAATAGACTCTTAGATGGCCTACATGGAAGGGCTGATAAAATAGCAGCCCAGCCTATGAGCCCTGTTCCTGCAGGGCTCTAAACAGCATCACCTACTGTAAGGGTTTCCAGATGAACTGCTTTTCAAGTTCCGGAAAAGCAGTTGGCTGTTAAAGACCATGACTGCTTTAGCCAGAGGGAGAAGAGAGAGATGCAACTTACTGCCTTTCGGATCCTAGGTGTGTGCTGGGTTTTATCCAGGAAAAAGATGGCAGTGCTTTGCATTCTGAACATCAGTGGCAATTTGGAGGCTGTAGAACTTTCTGCAGGGCTGAGAGTATCCCGGGCACTGACAGCTGTCCTACTGAGCAGACACATGGCTGGCTAAAGACTTCGGTGGATCCCATTGGTGGTCATAGCATACTAGCCTTCCTCCCCTGGCCAAGACTAATGCAGCATAGGGGAGGATTCCACTTTCTAAGAATCAGCATATTAGGCTTACTAGGCAGTGGAAGATGATTTAGCTGCAGGAATTAAAAGCAGATAGTTCTGAAGCATGTGTTACCTCAATATCTAGTGTGGTACCTGCATGTAGTAGGTGCTCAGTAAATTGTGGTAAAGTGAATGAGCACATGCTGCTTAATAAATCCTACAATGGGAAGACAGGAATTCTTCCTCACATTTCTTCTTTTATTAGAGTTGTCCAAAATGTAATGGAAAGCATTTTAAAATTTAGCACATATCTAGTATTATGTCTTCAGTTTTGCAGATCAGCTGTGGTGACTCTGATGCAAGCAGTAAGTCTGCATGTTGACTAATCTAAACTGGGCTTGGCCCCAGTCTTTGGGTTTGGTTCCAGTCTGCTCCATGTGGCTTTCATTCTGGGACAGTGGGCCCCCAGGGCGTCTTCTTCTTGATCCAATAGCAGAGGCACAGGAGGGCAGGCCCCACAGTACAAGCACATTTTTAGCTTCAGCTCACATCATGTTGGCCCACATCCCATTGGACAAAGCAAGTCAAACGGCCAAGCCCAAAAGCAATGAGTAGGATCAGGAGGGAAATGGATGATCTTCGAACAGTAAACAACAACAATAATAAGTAAACAACAAATCCAGTAACTACCGTGTCTTCCATGTGACTCTGAGCCTGGCACTGCCCTAAGCATTTTACATGAATAAATTCATTTAGTTGTAATGACAGCCCAGTGAAAAAGGTGCTGCTATTTTTAAGCTCTATTTCACAGAAGAAAACTGCGGCACAGATAACTGACGCACTTGCCAGAGGATGCACATCCAGGAGCCGGTGGAACACCCAGCTGGCCCAATCCCAGTGCCTAGTCGCTGAAGCACTCTGCTGTCCCTCTCTAGGAAGCAGGACGCATGCTACATGGCTGTGGAGCACTTCGCTGTTTGTAAAATGCTAGCCCAAATGGCGCATTTAATTTTTATGGAAACCTAGGTGAGGGAGGTCTTGCTTTTTCCACGTATTAGCAGCACTGAGGTTGCAGAGGTTAAGGGACTTGCCCAAGTCACACAGCTGGGAAGTGGCTGAGCCACCATGGAGGCCTAGACCCTCCTGCGAACAGATATTCCTACTCTGTAAAGGAAGAACCACTCAATAGTGATCCAGGGAATTTTTTTTTCTTCATAATTCTGCCTTTCATCTTTGGGAGGCTTCTAATTTAGGGCCGCCTTTTACTGGGCTTATTTCTTTATTTCTTGGCTAGAGGATTTGCACCCTGGCTCCTTGGTATGGGATTGATGCCATGGCCATGGAGCAGCACTCTAGTTCTCACGGTCTCTCACGGTCTCACGGTCCCTAGTTTCTCATGACATGGCATGTCCCCAAGTGTCCCCTTCCCTCCCTAGCTTACCCACCCTTGCTTTCTTCCTCTTTTGAGCACAGGGACAGACTTGGCTATCCCATGGTGTCTGGTTACAGGCTCAGCAGGGTGAGGCCAGCTCAATAGCTGTAATTTTAGGCCACGATGAAAGACAAGGGGAAGTGAAAGGGCCACTCTGGGCGGTGCTAACAGGTGTGCCGAAGCCGCAAGGCTGTCTCTTGGAACCTGGGCAAAAGCACTGCCTTGAGGATCTGGAGGTTGTGTGGAGCCTCTAGTGGCTGAGTTGGGAGTCAAAATGTTAATAGTGTCTGTATGTGAGAAGCATTTTACTCCAAAGCCACGAGTGTGGGGAGCTCAAGGGAGTCCGAAATTCGCAAGCCCCAAATACAGTGCAGCTTGACAGCTCCGATCATAACCTTGTACTTGCTGCCCTTTCAAGCTGGGCAGTTGAGCCAATACCGTACACGCCACCTTCCTTGCAACCAGTTTGAAGAAGTCTGCAAGGCAGCAAAAACCCTCTTGCGGAAGTAGGTTTCTCCTCTCCTGTATTCTGCCAGGACCCCACCTGCCGGCCCTCCCTATCCCCTCCCAGCCTTTCTCCTGGCAGAATCTGATGGCTGCACAACTGTCACTCAGGAGTTTCCACTACGGGCCGAGATTTCCAGAGATAAGGCACACACGATCCAGAAAGGACAAGCACAGAAGAAGGCTGCATTTTATTTGGCCTGTTGCCCATCATTTCTTAACCCATTGTGGTGTTCCTTTTCTTACTAGAGTTGGGGCTTATCTCCAAGACGCTGGAAACTTTCAAATAGTTCCAGATTCTTTGGGCCCAGTGTGAGGGCTCTGATCAGGATGACTTGGGACCAGAGAGCTGAAGGGTCCACATTTTTCAGGGAGAGAAAATGGCGGGGGTGGGGGGTTACAGGAGCGTGACAGAGCTGCCTGGCACGTGACAAGGTATGTGGTTGCTCTATGTCCTAGAAACCTGACCTAGAGCCAGGAATTAGAGCTGGCATCCCTAACCTTTTCTATGCAGGCTGGCAAAACCTAGACACTTCCCATTCAGGTCTGAAAATGTGTATGTTGAAACACATAGAGTTGCAAAGGGCCTACGGTTAGGAAAATATGAATTTGTGATATAGTAAAGTACATGCTTCTTATTAACCCACTCAAGATCTAGTCGAAGGTTTAAAGTTGTGATATTTCCAGGTGTCTGTAACAACTTTTTCTGTGATATGAAAATATTGTGGTTTTATTAGTGACAAGGTAACAGGTTCTGCTAATGCTACCATGGTTTGTTGCCTTCATTCATAACTGAGAGAAAGGCTACATTTGGGTTAGAGATGAATAAAAATAAAATTAAAACTTTCTGTCCAAGTTCCCAGAGCCCCTGAACTGTAGGTTAAGTGTCTCTGATCGTTGCCTTATGGCTTGTAAATTCTTTGAGGGCAGGAATTATTTCCAGCCACTTACATACTTGAAACATTTTTTAAATTCTAGGAAATGTCAGACGTATAACAAACAAAACAATACGATGAACCTTCCTTAGCTACCCACCAACCAGCTTCAACTATTACTGGCACATAACCAGTTTTGTTTCATCTATACCCTCACCAGCTTTCCCTCCTACATTATTTGGAAGGAAATCCGAACACTGTATCCTTTCATCTCATACCTTGATTTATACAGAACAGGTGGGCCATTGTATCTTTATGGAGTACCGATAGCTCAATTCGGAACTGCCATTACAGGTGCTTGGTTCCACTTGCTTCCACATTTCTGTATCTTTCCACCACAGTGAAACTCCAAAAAGGAAAGAGGTTTTGTCTGCTTGTCCACTGCTGCATCTCTAGCTCCCAGCACCATGCCTGGAATATAGTAGGTACTTAATAAATGCAGTACATTTCAGATGAGTGACTGGCTGAAATAATGAAGACAGGTAGAGGATATATGGGGATGTATGCTATTGCTATTCAAAGTGAGGTCCCTGTACCATAGCATTGGCATCTTCTAGGAGTGTATGCGAAATGCCGAATCTCGGGCTCCACCCCAGACCTACAGCATCCAGATCTGCATTTTAACCAGACTTCCAAGGGGCTCTATAGGCACAGCACATTTTCAAAAGCACTGACTTTCCATCTTAACCTGGAAGGGAGAGAATGCCCTCACCAACCAGGAGGGCACAATGTGGCGGGAGAGTGCACTCACTGGTGAATTGGCTACCTAGGTTTGAAGTGTGGTTTGCTCAGTTGTTGAATATGAAGGCCTGTGTTTCCTCATCGGAAAAGTGAGGCTGAAGAATGAGACCTATCTTCACAAGGCATAGAAACATTAAATGAGACAGAGGCTCTGGAATGAAGTATAGAAGAGTTTCTGGAGGACTCTTGAATTAATTCTACATGGCCATCTTTCCACAATATGAGGGAATGACATTTGTTCATCTTATCTTCTGATTCTAAACTCATTTTGGTGAGCTTTCTCCTCTTGTTTGTTCATAATGGTGGAGAATCCTTGCCAACATTGTGATTCATGTGCTCAGTTTTGGTGCCCTTTGCTTCTGCACCCTTGATCTTTTGGGGGATACCGTTCTCCTCTCTGGGTGCCACACATCCTCTCATCTAAGATCCTGTTCCTAGACAAAACAGTCAAGATCAGCAATCACAGAGCAGCCAAGACTTTTAGGGTTTGGAGTCCTTGACTGTGGAGTAAAATAGTTTTTTCCCTGATGTGGGTTTTAGAATACTGATGGGAGACTGTATGACATGCCATTAGGAAGGAGCCTCCTAGCTGAAACCACATCCCATGTAAAATGCCTGTCTTGGTCCTGGGTTCTGCCTTGGTTGAGTTCTGATGGGCCACTTCTTTTTTTTTTTTTTTTTTGGTACCAGGGATCGAACTCGGGACCTTGCACTTTTGAGGCAGGCAGCAGAACCACTGAGCTAAATCCCCAGCCCTAACCACTTCTTTTTGATGGAGCCATAGGCAAACAAGCTGAAGTCATCTCAGGGGCAGTTGGGCAGTTTGGGGTAATTCTTTCTTTTAAACTCACCTTTCCCTATCCTAATCTGGAGGGATTCTAGACAACTGGCTGAGGCAGGGAAGCAGAATTCAAACTTTTTATTACCTACGAGGAATATCGATAGCCTAGGTGAATGCTTTTCACTCCCTTTCCAAATACTTCCCAATCTTGCCTCACACATCCATTGCATTGATGCCCTGTGTTTACCTGAGGCTTGTGCCAACAGAACTTAGCAATCCTACCTTGGCCTAGCTGTGTATTTGCATGGTAAACATTTTTGAAATGAAAGGAAAATATTCACTTTAAAATATCTCATAAAATGCCCTTTAGAGATGAGTGGATAGGAAAGAGCAAATATTATATTTGTAAAATGAATCATTTTATGAAAATGTTAACCATAGACCAAAAACTTAATGATGGTATTACTGATAGTGTAGTAATACTTTCTTAGGTTGGTTAGCATTCTATGAATATATGTTCTTTCATCTATCAATTCATCTAATTCATCTAAACTTTTTATTTGAGGAAATGAGGAATGAACCCGGTGCCTTTGCCCTGAGGTACATCCCCAGTGGCCCTTTTGAAATTTTTTTTTTATTTTGAGACAAGGTCTCACTAAGTTGTCTAGGTTGGGCTTGAACTTGCAATCCTTCTGCCTCAGCCTTCCAGAGTGCTGGGATTACCAGTGGGTGCCACCATGCCCAGAGAATTCGGCTAAACTTCTTAGCAACCCAGTGGACATCATTAGTGCCATTTTCAAATCGAGAAAATAGGAGCTTAGAAAAGTTATAAAATGCCCAGTCCTAGGCAGTATTAAGGCCAAGATATGAGCCTAGGTCTTCTGACTTAAAAGCAAATACCTATTGGCATATATCAGTCAAAAAACACACAAGGAGACTGAGGCAGGAGAATCTCAAGTGTGAATTCTGCCTGAGCAACTTAGAAACTTACTCTCAAAATAGTGTTGTTTTTTTTTTAAAAGGCTGAGGGTGTAGCTCAGTGCAAGGACTCTGAGTTCAATCTCCAATACTGCAAACGCACACACACACACACACACACACACACACGCACACACACACAGAGGAAACCCATTGGCACACTACTGTCTGTATTTCTCACAGACAGAATTTAATGCAGGGAGTTGGTCACACTGAGGATGGAACTGCTGAGAAGCCAAATAGAAAATGCTAAATTAAGCCAGAGTTTAGCAATGATAGGGAACTGCTACACTCTTAAGTTGGGGAGACAGAGGGAAGGAGCATTGCTACCAGAACCTGAGGACTAGAAACACGTTGCAAAGCTGGAACAGTGGTGAGCCAGGCTGGTGGGAGATGGAGCCCTGGAGGAGACATGGTCACAGACTGAGTCAAGGGAAGAAATGTCCTAACTACCCCCTCCTCCTGCCCTCCAGCTTGCCCTTGGTGCCTCCCATTGGCTGATGCCAGCTGGAATGCAGTTGTCCTGGGAGATGCAGCCTGCCCAGGTGAGGAGAGCAGGGAAAGTGAGGAAAGGGTCTGAGGGCATCAGGACCAGAGCCAGCATGGCATCTTCTGCTCCTGGCTGTGGATATACTGCCAGAAAAGGTGTGTACCTTTACCTCAAGTTTTCCTTCTCCAAGGACGGCTGGGCTCTTTGATGACATTCCCTGCTTATGTGCCTGCCCCCTCCCAAACAGATTTGGCAACAATACATTTTTAATCACTTTTCAGGGCAAAAAAGGAGGAACTTGGAAATTTGCAAAGATGAGAGAAGGTGGTTTAGAGCTGTCCAGTTACGCATTTGAGCTCCAGACAGAAACTTCTGTTGCTTTTGGGACACAGAGACCAAAGCTCCAGCGACTTAACAAAGCACTGTGTCAGTGACTATCTTGGCAAGCAGATGTTGAAAAAAGTGCTGCCAAATGCCCTGCCAGGAGAACTGGTTTGGCAACAAACTGGTAGACCCAAAGGACTGGCATACACCATTTATTCTTCTGGATACTACTTCATCAACACTGATTCAAATACTAAGTTCCATCTTTGTGGTTTTGTGAAACGCTCTCCTGATTTGCTGGATTTTGCAGTATTGTCATCTGCCTCTGTTCACTGCCCTTTTTCTATTCCCAGGATTCTGTTTCCCACATATATTTCTCTCTTAAAAGTAAGCTTGTTTGCAGGACTTTTGTTGTTGTTGTTCACATCACAACCCTTCATGGAGATAACTGGAGATATTTGATGCCCTTAAACCAAAATGGGAAAACCCTGGCCTAGGAAAAATCATTTCTGTGGTTCATAGCATGGTTTTGCAAACTTGTACCAATGAAAAAGGAAACTCATGGTCATTTGGATTCATGATTGGGAAGAGATAAAAGAGAAACCCTATACCTCATTCAGAGCCAGGCATACAATAGGTTCTCAAAAAAATGAAATGCTCACTGAATGGATGGGAACATGGGAAATGTACAGTACCCTGTTCATTTCCTTTGACAGGTGCTTTTTTGTTTTAAATATGCATGGCAGCATTTGATATTACACAGCTAATGCTTTGGACTTTTTCTAGGGACTTAATACAACCTAAATAGTGAAAGGTCTTCAGGGTTTTGTTTCATTTTTTTTGAGAAATCACTATCAGCTCTTTGTATTGCTAAGTTTATGATGAATTGGGGGCTTATGGATATGTTGAGTCATTTTAGCTGCTTGATCACTTTTATATTCTGTGATTTTAAGCATTGTGCAGCTTTCCAACAGAAAATAACATAATGACTATATATGCACATTCAATTTACCAAAGCTAACATTTCTCCCATGCTTGCTTTATATTGTTTAAAGAAATGAAATTTTCTAGTTAGAATCAAAGGCCCTTGTGTTTTCTGCCTAATCTGATTATACCTTGTCTCCTCCAAGGTTAACTATCACCCTAATTTTTGTGTTTATCAGTCCCTACCTTGACATTTTAAATATGATTGCTACATATGTATATATTCAAAAATGGTATTGACATATTTCACAACTCTGCATAAGTCATATCACACTGTATGTATCATTTTGTAACTCATTTTTAAAATATTTATTCACTTTGTTCTACTGTATTCATCTTTAACTACCCAGAGGAATACTACTACAGGAATATAGTACTATTTGTTTATGCACTCTTCTATTGATGGTATTTAGGTTACTTCCAATTTCTTGCTCCTGCAAACAATGCTGTCACAAACAATGAAATCAAATGTCCTTATGGCACATGGGAGAAAAGGTCTCTAGGGCAGTGGATCTCAGTCTTTTGCTTAGGGACCTTTGAAAAGTCACCCTTCTAGACAGCACTCAGCCCAGTTAATCAGAATCACTGGAAGTGGAACCCAGGCACCTGTATTCTTTTTAAAGTTCCCTAGATAATTCCACTGTGAACCTGGCATTGATAACCATCGTTTTAGGTACCTGGAGGGATCGCAAAGGAGGCAGAGAGACAGTGTTTTGATGGCCTCCCACTCCTGCCTCCATTTGATTCATCCTGTGATAAAAATCTAGCCTCGCCCTGTGGTCCAGGAGTAATAGGAACTGTTCTCACAAAGTCTAACTCAAAGCCTGGGGTGCAAAACACCACATTATTTTGCATTCCATGATGTTGTGGTCAAGAGGTTATGCCATGCACTGTACTTAGTATGGTCTAACAGTCTTTTAATGGCATGATTTAGTTCTTCTCCGTGATGTCTAGGTTCAGGGGTACCAGATGATGGAAGCCATATTGCTAAGAAGTTGTTATACTTTTTATGTAGCCTTGGGTCCAATGTGATAGTCTTCTGAACAGTTGGAAAAACAAGATATTAAGCCAAGCCCGGCTTTCCATGATGTTTAGATCAGATGATTTTGGAGAAATAGTAGAGAGAGCCTAGCCTCGACTTACTCAAACCATAGCTGTGTAGAAAAATGTTGTAGCTTTGATGCCTTTGCTTTGGATTTTCTGGACAGCTGAGTGAGGTTTCCCAATTTGCTCATACAATGAGTACTCATATTAAGCTTCCTCCTGTTGTATTTGTGTCGATTTAGAGAAGTTAGTGGGTAAAAAATGGTGGGGTTATAATTGTTTTTCACTTTCAATTTAATAGCCTTAACTCCAATATAGTAAAACTCCCTTATACTATGTAAATAAAATGCTGTGCTAATAAAGGAATAATAAATTGGGCAAAACCTACATAGTTACCTGGCCAGGAGTTCCAGGAGTCTGAATGTGTGATCCACGTCTGTCCTACCACAGGCTGTGGTCTCTGGTGGCAGAGACCTTCTGTGGTTTACATATTGATGGACATAATTCTGGGTCAAGATAAAGATAGGCTAGGATAGTCCAGGAATCTCTTGGTGAGTTCACACTCTTTCATTGGCTTATCTGGAGAGATTGGGCTAGGAGAATAGTCCCTGGGGACTCAGGGACTCAGTCTCCTTCCTGCATCACTTGGGGACACAAGCTTGCCTGCCATTTCCCAGTCCAGCTGCATTGTTCCTTCCATATCCGGTCCATCACCTACCCCCAAATAAGGATACCACTTTGACCCTGTTTGAAAGCATATCCCACCACCAACTGCATTGAATCCAGAATGTTGCTATCATGGGGTGCCTTATTATAGAGTTTTACTCTCCTAGTTATCATTGCTTCTAACTTTGTGTCTTGAGTCAGGTTCCCTAGAGACAATATCTGAGACAGGGCCTCGAGGGCATGTGATTTATTGAGAGAGAGCTCTCAGGGATTTGAAGGAAGCCGAATGGGAAACAAGATGGCTGAGCTGGAATGTGGTCTTAGAGAGAGCCTAACTTTGAGATCTGTAGGGCTTTTGTAGCTATATGAATCAGTCAAAGGCTGGGAGCTTCCTGTAAAAAAGGAGCAACTTACCTTCCAGGCAGGTAACTCCTGAGAAGGAGGAAGTTGTGAGCCAGTACCTCTCCAAGCAGCTGGAGGATGGATATATAGGAATGGTAAAGGGGATTTGGTAGGGGAACCTTCTCTTTACCATCCTCTTGACAACCAGTGAGTGGAAATAGATAACACTGTTGGCTCGTACACATTGCCATCCAGGGCTCACAAAGGACGCGGGCTTCCTATGGATGGGCAAATATTGTACTAAACATGATTAGAATGCTATGAAAGGACTATGTTTAATAACGCATCTTTTTCTGGCTACAAGTCTGAGTACTTTTTGCTATTTTAATCATGCTTACTGAGTCTGCAACTTCCACCATGCCTGGAAGCCACTTTGATTTTATATTGCAAAGCATTCTGAGGCACACATGTGAACTAAAACCAGGTTAAGTGGCATGATGAAATAAATCCTATAGTATATGGGAAAGGAAGGCCAGTGCCTTTCCCGGTCTGGGCTTTCAGAGGTGATTCACAAGGTGGGGCCTTGAGGTATGGAAAGCAAACAGCAGACATGGGAGTAGTGGATGCAATTGCTTTCTTAAACCATAAACCTGAGGAACCCAGATGACTGAAGTGAATGTTTGCTAGGCTGAGGTCAGGTTTTCGTTTGCTGGGAGCCTCCCTTGATTGTGACTGCATCTTATCATGTGTTTGTCATCTAGAGGTTGTAGAGGGAGTGGCAAGGATTCATAGAAATGCCCCAACTAATGATCCCATCCTTGTTTGTTGTAATGTCTGGCCATGTTTCCTCTTGAAATACCTAGTTAGAACTTCCCCTCTGAAGAAGTAGCATTAGCAACAAATAGGACTGTGGCTCCCTTTCTTTGCAAGGTTAGGGGAAGGAGTCCATGAGCTTAACAGGGTGCTACAGTTGGGACTTTAGGTCTTCACAGATATTGTCAGCTCCTTCAGCAGAGAATGACAAGGGTTTGAGGCAGCATGGCATAGGGACAAGTAAGTGGTAGGGGTTGCCTTAGGAAGACTAGGATTTGGATCTTGGTTTCATCACTTATCAGATATACGAGGTTTTGTTTTGTTTTGTTTTGTTTTTTTCCTGGTACTGGGGATTGAACCCAGGGCCTTTGCTATATCTGTAGTTCTTTAAAAAAGTTTTTTTTTAAATTTTGAGGCAGGGTCTCCCTGAGTCATAAAGTTGTCCAGCCTGGTCTCAAACTTGCAATCCTCCGGCTTCAGCCTCCCGGCATCCTGGGATTATAGATGTGTGCTTTCATCCTAGCTCTGGGAGCTTATTTAGTGAAGGACCTTAACTGTTCCAACACTCTATTGTTTCGCCCCAAAATGGGAATAATAATATATGTCTTAAAGGGTTATTTGGATTATTCCATGAGAGTAAAAATTATCTATCATGTCATAAATAATGAGTGACAGTTATTGTTATGGCTAAAAACCTTCTGCATTCCTAGTTTATGGGGTTGCAGAAGTAGACGAGATCTAATAGCCTTTCTTTGGGAAACCAAACAAGTGATTGGGCTATCTGAAGGGACTCATCCTAAAGCCACAGCCAAGGTGGGGAAAAGGAGAAGAAGGGTTTGTGTGGCGGGAGTAACCACAAGTCTTGAATATTCTAGACAGTTCTAATTTCAGATGTTTCATCTCAATGAGCACCCACATCTGCACATTTGAGGTTCATAAAATAAGACCACTGTCCTTGTGGGAAAATGAAGCTCTGGCCAACCTGTTTGGGAATATTAGGAGTCTTTGGAACATCTTCAAAGAAAGCAGTTTCCCTGTGGCGTTGCTTCTGGTGTTTATGACTCCACTTTCAATTGTTTGGTGGAGAGCTCATTGAACTCAGTTAATTCTTTTATTTTTTATTTTTGGAATCTCAGTGTTCAACAACATAGGCCCACCCTTTAAACAACTCTCTAAATTTATGTCTGCATCAACTTGAAAAAAAAAAAAAAAGAGTCCATTGGTCTGCACAGGTGCCTCCTGCCTTTTTCTTCTGCATGGCAAATAACTCATTTTCTCCTCCCCAAATGTGAAGGGGAACTTCCAAACTTTGGGAGGATCACGCTTCCCCGGGAAGGTCAGGTGAACACTATCTCTTGAACACGTCCTTGACCCTGCCCAGCTTTAACCTTTGAGACTGAGGAGAAGTACTGGAAGCCAGTATGCAGACAGACATTTCCCACACCCTCTGCCTTCCTTCTCTTCCTTCATGTCTGGAACTGTCTCCACGCTCCAGTGCACAAATGCACATTTCAGTGTTCAGACTGAAACTCAAGTGCCAGCACGAGGCAGTGAAAGTCATTTATTTGACTTAAGAACAGCCTGCATTTAAGAATGTCAGAGCTTTCTAACCTGCGCAACACATCTACTTTAGAACAAATCAAAAGGGGAGACCTCAACCTACCTTTATACTGCAGCTTTATCTACTTACCTGCCAGAAACACACCCCATTTTCCTTTGAGTTATGCTTTCAATTTTCCACTTTTGACTCTTCCCTCTCCCATACCTCCAGGATTCTGAGTGTGCAGTCCCCACCTCTCTAGCCCCCAATGCAGACTGTGAACAACTCTGTAAAAATTGACCTAATCTTTCTAGAGCCTTAATGCTGGCAAGAAAAAAAAAAACCCAATGTATCCCTTGCCTTCCTGGCTCATGTATTTTAAAAATGATACAGTATGGATGTGTTTCTGGAGTGAAAAATGTCATTTAAATTCTTAGAATTTGCTCTGGCAATGGTGAGACTATTAACCTGCCATTAATATTGGCTTTTTGATGATGTTCAAACCATTATCTTTTGGGTTTCACTTTTTTTATATTACTGCCTTATTAGAGTGGAAACGTCGTGTGAGAATGGTAATGTTGGAGTGAAGATGCCCTAGTTTAGGACTTCGAGGTCCTGGTGACTTTGCGTTGCTTAAAGAAACACATCTAACACTTACTACATGCCAGATACAGGTCTGTGTTCCTCACTGACACAAACCCACTTAATCTGTATTGAGGTAGAAGTACAGTATTGTGGTAGAAACTGCTGTTACCTTCATTTTTATATGTGAGGAAACAGAGGCCCAGAAAGGTCAAGTGACTTACCCAAGGTCTTTTAGATTGCTGAGGTTTGGATCCAGGCATTCTGGCTCCAGAGTTCCAGCTTTGAATTGCTAGGGCTATTTCCTGTCTATTTAGAATTATTTGGAGCTCCATTTCTTTATTTATACAATGAAGAAGTTGAAATGTATAATTTCTAAATTCATTCCCCAAATGATGGGGGCAGTGATAATTTCAGAGTTGTTCTTGTAGTCACAGCACCTGACTTTGATAATTTTTGCCCTAAACTATATACTGAAACAGTTCTTTGGGGTATAATATTCCATGACCTCACTTCTAATTTCCATACCCGTTCTCTGGTCTCAATATGGAGGAGAAGAAACAATCCTTGAATGAATTGGCTTCCAAAAGCACATTCCAAGGCCCATCAGTCCGGTGCCATGTTTAAAAAGAAGCGTTCCTCGGACCGGTAGTCTGGGTGACGCTGCATGCCATACCACAGTCTTGGGATTCACAGCATGCTGATTATGTTAGAGGAACCTAGATGCTCTACAGTCGGGAAACCTACACCACTCTGGTATTTCAAGTGTTTGCCATCTTTACGTGACAATGAAATCTACTCAAGTAACAACTTTATTAACGTCCCCTAGAGCCAGGGTTCTGAGGGATACCAGGGACACGCTGGCTTGCATGATTTTGTAAATGGTGTCTACAGCTTTGAGTTTGCACAGATTTGAAAGTTTTGCTCTTTCATGCTGGTACCCATCTGTGTATATATGGGTGTATAAATATTAGGAAGAATAGGAGTCCTCTGTGAAAAGATTACATGTCTGCTAGCTGTTGAGGGAATCCTCAGCTCACATGTATGATTCTCTCACAGCCATCCTTGTGGTGAACATATTGACTTAAATGCAAACTATATGTGAAGATGCGAAACAGACTCCAGGATGCCTCCCTTCACAGCTCCATGGTGGAGAAAATGTGGTTTTGTGTTGACTGCTTCTCACCCTGTTCTTACATCAGGTTTTCCCCATTTATTCTTAGTATTTTTATATTTATTTTCTTTGACTTCTCATTCCTGTTTTCCTCTGTCCCTTCTACTTTTCATGGTTCCCAAAGACAAGGGTATCAGGGAGAGAGGGAACTGGCAGCCAAGAGCACAGTGTTTCCTAAACCCTGAGCTAGGCCAGCTCACACAGCATCACAGTATTTCCCTGTGCCGATTTCTCTATTATTACAACACCCACTTGCTAAAGAGGTTTCGTCACTCTATTTGCTAGTTTTCTTTTAAAGTGTGTAATTCAGAATTTTAAAAAATACATACACATGGTTAAAAATAAAACCTCCAAGTCTAAAGAAAGGAATAAAATGAAATGTGAAAGCCCCACTTTCTCCTGCTTTCTAGTCTTCTCTCCAAAGATAAACACTGATAACAAGTTCATGCATATCATTCTAAAAAGGTTTGATTCAATTTCTATGTGTATGTGTTTGTGCAAATCTTTCCAGTTCCCAATGCACTGCCTATTCTTTTCATCAGATGCACAGTATTTACACCTGCATAATTTATTGAACCAGACCCCAGTAACAAACATAGATTTTCCATTTTTTGCTATCAACATTAATGCATTGTGTATTGTTTTACATATAATTTGGCTTACATTTGCAAGTATATCTGGAAGTAAAGTCCATACAGTAGAATTGCCAGTTCAAAGGGTGGTACGTTTTCTAGTTGGAAAGAAACAGCCAAATTGCTCTCCAATTAGGTTGCACCATTTATGCTTGTGTTTACAGGTGAGCCTTCTTTCTTCCCACCTGCAAAGACTTTAGGTATTACCAAGGTTTTCACTTTTGCTCATCTGCAATAGGTCATACAGAGTATATTTACCGATTTCAAATGGCAGCTGTCATTTTCATTGGGTTTTACTTTGTAGAACACAGATCACACTCTTGTTGAATCTGCATAGTGAATAGTGATGTTGGAATTGGTGTTCTTTTCCACATGAGAAAGCTGAGGTTCAGAGCGGGAAAGTGACTTGCTGGAGCCAAGCGGTGAGAGAACAGAGAATCAGAACCAGGCTTCTTGACTCAAAATTTGATTGTGTTCACTGAATTGCAAGGGCGACTGTGAAAATGGTGTGTGTGTGTGTGTGTGTGTGTGAGAGAGAGTGTGTGATGTAGAGCTAAGCTAAGGCCTATGGAGGGAAGATGGTCAAATGTAGGATCTTTCCCTTCTTCTGACCAGCCACCTTTAACACCCTGGAAAAATATCCCATTCGGGCCGCAGCTACTTTCCTCTACATTATCTCACTAAATTCTCACAGCCAGCATTATTATTCTCATCTGACTCTCAGCCAGACCATCACTTTCTGGATCTCACTGAAATAGAACTGGGAAATATGGAAATAAGAGGCCATGTGTGAAATTTAAGTTAGAACCAAGTACAAATTTTATCTTCTTGCCTCTCCAAACCCTGCACCAACAGGCTGCATTTCCCATCTCTTATTTTTACAAACATGTTTGCAAGAGAGACAGGAATATCACACACACACACACACACACACACACACACACACACTACTTAAAGTCAGGTGCACTCAGGCTGAGAGAACTGCAGAAATTATGGGCATTCGAATTTTTACTTTTCTCTCCTTGCGACTATTGGCAGTTCCTGGAGAGTGAGGGGTAACTACAAAAATCTCTGTCTTTCTAGGTTTTTTTTTTTTGTTTTGGTACCAGGGATTGAACTCGGGACCTTGTGCTTGCGAGGCAGGTGGTGGAACCACTGAGCTAAATCCCCAGCCCTCTGTCTTTCTAGTTCTTGATGAGACAGTGGATTGGCATCTGACATCTATTCACACTTTCTTTTAGTATCCTTTTCTGTAATGTACTGGAGAGGCTGGAACGCTAAGAAACCACATTTTTCAGACTCCTTTGCAGCTAGGAAAGTTGGAAATTAGATTTTGTCAAATAGATGTGGCTACTATGGAATTCATTCCATCATGCCACTTATCTGGTGTTTTCAGGGTCATTCACTTCTAAGGCATAAATCTGTGACATGTGTTCCTCTAGCCATACTTCAAGTTGGGGAAAATACCAGTTGAATTAGACGACTAATTTTATTATGATATAGTATGAAGTGTCTACTTGTAAGATTCCTAGCTACCTTTTATAGTTGAGGGTTTTACAATCCTATTAGCTAGTTTTATTAGGGTGTTTGCTCAAACAGACAACCCCCAAAAAGCCAACAAACAAAATCAGGACACAAATCTTTACCCTTTTGTTAACTCCATGTTTCATAGGCTTCATAAATGGGTACTTAGTTCACGGATCATTAAAAATCACGAAGTGAGTTAAGATGTTGCTATTGTTTTGACATCTGGGCTATTTATTTGATGAGATCTTTTTTATTGTGACTTGTGTCCTCCTGTGAATTGGCCTGTCATGCTTTTCCCAGCCTTCACTTTTGCGGGATTTTTGCTTTGAGCTAGAAAAACATGAATATCTGAAACCACACCTTACCACACTGTAATAAAGATCAAAATGAAAAAATGAAGAATAACAAGACATCCCAGGTGTGTTTTTAAATCCCTGTTAAATTTCCCCTCTGGGGATTCTCCATGCTTCTTGCCAGAGAGGATTTTCCCTTTTAGATTTTTTCTTTTAGAATTTAGTTGCTTCTTTTTCAGTTGTAGGCGGGGATTTTTAGTAAAGAGTTGGCTTGCTCTCGCCGTGGTGTACATGGAGTGTCGGGTCACTTTTCTCATTTGCACATTGCCCACGATATAGACAAAACTGTTAGAGGTTTTGTATTAGTGAGGTGAGGGAACGGGGTGTGTTTCTCTGTCTTTCCAGCACAAGTTAGATTAGCCCTTTTTATTAGGAGCCAAGAAAGACATTCAACCTTAATTTAGTTCAGTGCTCATAATGTGGCTGTGGTATTTCACTCCCTTTCTCTGAGAAAAGGGAGGAAGAATGATAAAGGTGAGCATTCATTGAGTGATTCCTCTGTGCCAGGTGTAGTGCTATATCTTATACATACAATCTCATTTAATCCTCACAGTAAGCCTAGGGTAGGGATTAATATTATTATTATTTGGGAACTGTGCATTTTTAAATCGACATAATATAAAAGCAGCCATTGTTAGAGCGAACAATTCAGTGGCATCTAGTGCATTCACAATAGTGTGCAGCCATCATCTCTGTTTGCAAAACATTGTCATCACTCCAGAAAGAAACCCTGTTCCCTTCTTTGCTTAAAACCACCAATCTGCCTTCTGTCTCTATGGATTTGCTTTTGCTAGATATCTCATATAATTGGAATCACAAATTAACACTCTTGTGACTGGCTTCGTTCATGTAACATAATGTTTTCAAGGTCTGTTCACTTTATACCATGTATTAGTGCTTTATTCATTTTCATGGCTGAATAGTATTCCAGTGTGCCATCTTTTCTTTATTTACCTGCTGATGTAACTTGGACTCTTTCCTCCTTTGGTTGTGGCGAATAGTGCTGTGTGCACATAGCATGTATACATGTGTTTGTTTGAGGACCTGTTTTTGTTTCTTTGGGGCCTGTACAAAGAAACAGTATGTGGAAACTTGTGTACATTGAGTTTAAGTACACTAGTAATGGTTGGATATAACAGTCAAAGCTAAAGCCTTAATGTAACTATCATGTGATGCAGCTTGCTATAGCCATACTACGGTGCTGTCCCTACAATCCTTCTTCAGGAACTAACTCATATTAGCACATGACAATGAAAGCCTGACTGCCGTACGGGATTTGGTAGAATACCTTTCATAGATCAACCACTCTCAAGTGTTGCTGGGAGGTGTATATTCCTGAACTTCAGATAATAATCATAACTAATTTGAATGTCTATGGCATGATACTGTTACAAAAAATTTTACATAGAGTAAAATTTTCATTTGACCCTTATAACAACCATCTGAGATAGAAAGAGCTAGCTTTACAACCTGCATGTCCATCTTACAAATGAAGAAACTGGGACTCAGGTTAAGGAACGTGCTCAAGATCACACATTTTAAAAAGAGATGGTACTGGGTCTTCTATGATTTGTCCACTGTGTTTTTCCAATCAATAATCAGAGGTGCTTAAAAAACAGCCTATGCAAACTGCTTTTTTTTTTTTTAAAGCAAAAGCAAATTGTAATAAAGGCTGATTTTAAAGCAACCATGCTACAGTAATAACAGCAGCAACAACTGCAGTAGCATTAGACAACTCTAGTATCTCTATACAGTGCTCATGCAGCAAATATAACCCTGCATACAGTAACATGCTACCAGTATCTTGTTAGTCAACACACTTTACTACCTGGAGTAAGTGTTATAAAAGCCCTTAGCCCTAAAAATAAATTTTTAAAAAGCCCTTAGCCCTGAAAAATGTCTCCAGCCAGCATTACCCTTGACTACATTTAGGAATCATTTTGCTCTGTGTTCGGCTACTTCCCCTTACCTTCCTATTAACTTGGGTCATAGGAACCATCTCTCTTTTTTTAGATGACAACCCTAAAATAAGAGGCATCAGTCAAGTGTTCAGTAAGAGCAGGTTCCAAATTCTGAGTGTCTTTCTAGAACTTAGCAATCTGTCTTTGCTCTCCTTGGGGGGAGAGCAATGCCACCACCCCTTTGTGTGACGGCCAGATAGCTACACCATCTGTCTCATTCCCTATCTTGGGCTTACTGGCCTGCAGATACCTGCTTCTTTTCTTGTTGGAATATTTTTTGGAAGGTGTCATGCAGAGGTGGTTTCAGTGTGAACTGCCATTAGTGAACAATAAGGAAAGCATTGCTTTCCCAAATGCCTAATAGGAGCCCCTGTCCAAGGTTAGCATGTTTCTACAGCAGCAGCTGAGGTGGTTCTTAAGTAGTGAGGTTGTAAATCAAGGGGTGTGGTGAAGCTGCTTTGGTTTTCCCAAAGGAGTTTTCCCAATGGCCAGCCTCTCCCTTTCCCCTTAGCCCTGGGAGCTGATTCTGTCCCTCTGAATCATACACTGTTGCATGTAAAAATTAACTCCAGCATCCTTACTCTGACATTTTATTTCTGGACTTCTTGAATGTGGCCAGAAGTCTTCAATGGCTGATTTCACTAAAGATACGTGTTTATTTACTCATTGGCTCTAGAGCAAGATTCTCCACCAAGTTATTTCATTCACTTGTGCAGATGAGGGGTTTATTTGGTTGGCTGGGCTCAGACAGGACCATATTTGGAGTTAAGGGAAAATAAGGAATGGAGGCTGGTGCTCAGGGGAGTGGTCCTGGTTGCAGATGGGCCTACTGTCTGCAGGATTCAAGTTCTGTGCTCGGCCGTGGGTTGTGAAGTGGGATTGCCTTGGCCTTAAACTCTAAGAGATTAAATGTACAGCAATTTCCTGAAGCCTAGTTATCTCTAGGAGGAGAGAAGCTATTCTGGGGCTGTAAGTGACTTAACTTGTGGGTGGGCAGGATGTGACCTTGGAAAAGAGGCCCGCGCCTGGCCCCTCAAACTCTGCATAAGCCACTTACTGCCCTTAAAGATTAAGGAAAGAGACAAATGACCACAGCTAACCTGCCACCTCTTTGTTTCCTGAGAAAGGGTGCAATCGAGGGATAGAGGGGCCCATGCCACAGTGACTCCCAGTCACTTTTCTGCTCTGGAGATGGGAATCTGGCAGAACTAGCAGATTATTCATGTGGCACTGTTTCCCAAGCTTGCAGGGTGACAGTCACTTTTGGAGGGTGGCAGTAGGGAGGAGAGAGAGAGGTTCGTTCATCCCAACGATGCTTCTCAGACTCTTCCTCTGGCGAATTTGATTCAGTAAATGTAAGGTGGGTGCCAGGAATCTGTATCATAGCAAACCTTGGGTGATCCCTTAGTACCAGACAAGCTTGGCGACACTGGTTTATAGTTGAGAGGCTTAGCAATGTGCATCCCACACTCTTGTTTATCTTTTGCAGTATCTTTCCCTCTTTGTTTTGTTTTTTCCTTCATGGCAGATGCTTGGAGGGAGATGACTCATATCCCGTGGGTCTTACCACATCAGTAGTGTGCTCCAGTGGGATTTCCATCTATCAGTAACCATATAGCCTTGCTTTCCTAAGTACATAGCAGTGTGGAATTAACACCCCTCCCAGGAAGAGCCCTCAACCAGGACCCTGACCCTAGAGGAGTTGGTATATAAATGCCCCAGCTCCATTGCTTCTTCAGAGGGATAAATCTGAGCCATGACTTGTACCATTTCCCTGGATTTCTTAGTGACATGAAACTCCAATTACCACAGTAGGAATGTGCCTGACACTGCCCTCTTTACCCCGCTTCCTTCCCTTCCTGTCTCACTCCCTTGCTTCTCTACTTCCTTACCAGCGTTTCCTCGCCCTGTAATAGACTACAGTCAATTCTGTTGTAACATGATAAATGCATTCCTAGAAAATCACTGTGCTATGCAAATGTATGCAGTCAAAACCACAAGGCTTGTGGGATAAATGGGATTAGGAGCACAATGTTCAAAAACTTAATAACACATAAAAAATAAAATGAGAACCTAATAAAAATGGTAGTACAGATTTACACATGTTATATGATTCTAAATGCATAAATACAACAATAAATATGGCCTTTTACCTAGAACAAGCCCTGAAGGTACTTGTGGTAGTGGACATTGGAAGAATTGCAGCTTGTGATTTACCGTGCAGGGATAGAAGGAGGGTTGTCAGAATCTAGGCAGAAAGTTGTGACACCAAATATAGATGGCTGTGGCTCCTCACGTTAACTGAGGTAACCGGTAGATGTTTGTGTGTGTGTGTGTGTGTGTGTGTGTGTGTGTGTGTTGTAAATGTGGCTCAGTTCTGCTGGATGCACTTTTCTTTCTTCACCTACCATTTCTTTGCAGACAGATTGTGCAAAACGTGAAAGTCCTGTGACGTCCAGATCACTCCCTAATGTATCAGTCAGTTTGGAACAAATACACAATTTCAAAACAAGTGTTACAGCAGAACTGTCTGTACTTCCACTTGGCCTCCTGGTTGTAGGGCTTGATTCTAAGCCTAAACTCAGATACCTGTCAGTGGCAGCTTGATGGGGGTTTTGTGTTTTACTTGGGATTTTTTTTCCTCTGATATGCAAAATACAAGCCCCTTTGCACCAGATGAGTTCACTAGGGACTGTGGCCAGATGCAGGAAGTGGCATTTCAAGTGAAAATGTCCTTACAGGAGGTCTTGCACCCCAAGCCACCTGATCTCACCCACTCATTCTCTTGTAACTCACCTGGGTACTGTGACTCTGTTTAATAAGCCTTCAGAATATTGGTTCCCCACATGCAAGTTCTTTGGAAGTTGTTTAAACCTAAAATCAAATGTCAGATTATTATGAGCTGAAGCAGAATTCTGTAAATGCTCAGCTCCTTCTTAGGGAGGGAAAGATTAATGTGAAACCTTGGTAGGTATATTATTCACCTGCATTCAGTGCTTCCCATGAGGTAAAATTATAGCGTGAGCTCAGCTCATTCTTAATTTCCCATGGTAGGTTACAAATGGGTTCTTTTCTATTCCACAACTTCTTCAATCTCAGTACCTGATTTCTCCCACGTGTAGCTGTACACAATTGAGCAGTTTATATATCACATGGCTCATTTGTTTAACTGGTTCTGCTTTGGTTTTAAGTTCATACTTTCTGTAGCCTTAATTTTGACCTGGGTGTGCATGCAGGCTATAAGATCAATGATTATCACAACGTGAACTTCAGACTACCCACATCAGAATCCCTCCAGGAAGTCTGTTATAATCACAGGTTCTTGGGCTCCACCCCAGACCTCCTGAATCAAAGTATGGATGGGAGTGAGGCTCAAGGATCTACCTTTTCTACAAGTGACAAGATGATGCTTATGTACACTTGTGGTGGACACTCACTGCTTTAGCACATTGGGTCAAAACTTTGGCCAATTGTGCCCCCTCCCAGGATACTTGGCAATATCTGGAGACATTTTAGGTTGTCCCAACTCAGGTAAGGTACTATTGGCATCCAGTGGCTATAGGCCAGGAATGCTGCTAAACACCCTACAGTGCACAGGAGAACACCCCAAATAAGGAATAGTCCTACCCTAAATGGCAGCATTACTGAGGTACAGAAGCTCTGGTTTGAACCCGCAGGGATTTCTCTGGAGTCTGCTGCACTTATAGAGCTCCTTCCTTTGTCATTATTTTCCTTGGTTTCTCCACATCTAATGGTTTAGAGTGACAAAGCTCTGGACAAGCAGAAATGTGCGTGTGGGACAGACTGCAAGCTGCACATGGGTAGAATCGGGGTGGGTGGGGTGACAGCAGACTTTGAAAGATGCTTTCCCCAGCATCCATGAGCCAAAGCATAAATCAGATCAGCCCAAGTCATCCTAGAGATTAAGGGCCCTCGCAGAGTTAGAGCAAATAACACAAATCTGGAGATGGGAGATGCAGAAATGAGCTTTTCTGTCAGTGTGTGTAGATTCTTTGTCAAGCATCCTCAGCTTTTATTACCTAACTGACACACATGATACAGTGAAAGCTAGTCCCATTCATCACCTAGGACAGTGCCTCAATGGGTACTTCCATGCTTCATTTGTTACTGACCCTTGCTTACTGAAAAATCTGAACGTATCTTCTAAATCATCAGAGAGAGGTTAGAAGGTTTAGTATCATTTCAACCTTGGGAGTATTCTACTGTGCCATGAATCTTTGAAATCAGTGATTCATATATAGCATAAATGGTGGTGATTCAACTTCCAGTTCTGAGATTCTATGAGTCTATATTATACCCCAAGAAATATATGTCTGCATTGTAAGTACAATATTCAATGATAAACTTTGGCCCGATAATGTACGAAGAAGGATGTTTTCAGTGTTAACTAGTGTTATTTTATAAATTCATGTATATTATTAAAATGGTTCTTATATATTCTATAGCTTGAATGTGGAATCTCTTTCACTGTGTCCTTTTGAAATTTGAAAAATCCTATAAGATCTTTTCAAATTATTGTAACATCCAGTTGGTTTGGATAAATACCTAATACCTAACATCTACTGAGTACTCGCACCTGCCTGCTGCTGTTCTAAGCATTATACACTTATTTTGCTCAATTAATCCTCACAGTAGCCCCATAGGATAAAAGTATATAATCAGTACCATGTGACAGATGAGGTCAAATTCCAAGGATACACAAATAGTAGGTGGCCAAACTATGATTAGAACTCAGGCAGTCTGGATTCTTCACAAAAGCATTATTCTGCTTCAACTTCTTCAAAGGTCGCTAACAATTTTCACCTATAACTTGAATCAAGTGAAATAAACATTAAGGTAATTTCTTTAGTCTACCACCATCCAGTAGAAATAGAATGCAAGTCACATGTGTAATTTTGAATTTTCTAGAAGCCAAATTTCTAAAAGGTATAAAAGGAAACAGATGAAGTTAATTTTAATAGTGTATTTTATTAGTCCAACATATCTGATATGTTATAAGTTCTATATGTGATCACTATAAAACTTGAATAATGAGGTATTTTACATATTTTTCACTGTATACTTTAAACTCACAGCACATTGCACTTCTGACTGGAGAGGTTTCAAGTGCCATATGTTGCAAGTAGCGACCATATTGGACAATGAAGCCTTAGCCGATTCTTGGTGAGAATTGTTAGGCTTTGAGAACCGAGTTTGCATGATTTTTGAAAGGTAAGAAAATGGTTTTTCCAGCTCTGCTTAGCTTCAGTCAGAAAGAGGCCTTAAATGTTTCACTGTCTTTTGGCAAGAGCTCTGTTGCTACTTCTGACCAGGGCAGGCTTCTGCAAATGGGCCCAAGCACTTACCTTCATTTGCATCCGTACCTCTCTTCTGAACTACCAATAAATATTCTTGAAAGGGGATTTGACTTACACACACACACACACACACACACACACACACATTAACCCAGCAATGGGAGTGTATGTATGGATCTATATAGCCTTAAGAGCAAACAATGGTGAGCTCAGAACTCCAGCAAGACGCCGACACTTGTGTGACAATGGTGTCAAGCTTATGAAAGACATCAGCTCAATTCAGAAAGGTATAGGCTGTTTCAAAGCCTTGAGGAGCAAGTGCATTTTCTGTATCTGTCTAGTGAAGAATATTCAGCACTATAATATTCAGCAATCTATAAAATGTACACAGGCATCCCTTGAACACCCAGGTATACCAACAAGAACACTAGCCAATGGTGGTGTCATTATCCTGTTAATTAAGTTAATGGGAACAAGTAACTCTTCTAGAAAAGCACTCATCATCATTGAAAAGCAGCATACTATAGTGAGAGGATTTCGGATGAAAGATGTTAGTTTTGATCTCTGCCTTTGACTAGCTAGCTATATGACCTCTGTCCCTCTGGACCTTTGAGGGTAACAAGGGAAGTAAGGTTAGATTGCAACCCAGCATGCCCAATAGAGTCACTAGGGGGTTACTGTTTTGTTTTTTTAGAAATTGATTTCTAGGCCCAGTTCTGGACTGATTACATCAGAATCTCTGGGGTTAGATCCAGGTTGAAGAACATTTGATTATATGATCTGTAAACTTTCTCTGAGTCTTTAATGCTATAGTATATAACCTGGTATTGTTCTTGCAAGCAATACGGCATGCTTTCTGCTTCTAAACCCTGGGAGGGGAAATGTCATTTGCACCGTGTCCTTCCTATTCCTTCTGCATTGGTTAAGGCCTTGGTTTCAGGGTGGGAAGTCAAATTAAGCTGCTACTAGTTTTGAGGTGAATGCCAGAAAGCTGTTTGCATTGTGAATGAACCCTCTCTTATTTGATGGAAAGTCAGAGGACCAGCGAGAGAGAAATGGAGGATTTAGGTGTCTAATTTCAAATACTATCTCCTTGTAATGCACTTGTAAGAGAGAGAAAATAATCTATTTTCATTTCATTTCAATTATTTAGGGCCTTTCTAGTCTCAGAAGGGATTTAAAGTATCAGGAGAAGGGAACTAATACTGGGTGTGTCCATCTCTACCTCCTGAGAGGAGCTCCACAGAGAAGGGAACATTCTGGTGTGGCTCATCCATAGTCTCTGGAGTGTAGAGGAAACAAGAGTATTTTGACTGTATCAGTTAGGACAGGCCTGGTAACAGATGACCCCCAAAAATCTCAGTGTCTTATAGCAAGAGAAGTTTATGTATTGTTCCTGAAAATGTCTGTCATGGTCAGCTACAGCTCTGCCCTTTGTCACCTTCACTCCAGCACTAAAGTGGATGGAATCAGTCTCTGCCTAGGACACTGCCCGCCCATGTGGTAGATAGAGGAAGAGAAAATGATGAATCATGCACTTGATCTTCATGCTTTTGTTCAGAAATGATGCACAGCACTTTGGCTCACACTTAATTGCCCAAAACCAGTCAGAAGACCAAGCTAACTTTCGACACAGCAGAGATGGGGCCATGTCAGCCTTCTGCAGAGATAATGGTGAGAATAATACAGTCTAAAATTTAATAAAAACAACAACAGAAATAAAATCTACTGCTGCAGCCAAAGATGCTGTCACAAAGAGAGTCACAAACTCCCACCTACCAAATGATGTGATTTTATCCCAAGCTTAGCTCATATAGCTCATGGCCTCTTCCACCCCTCTCCAGTGGTCTACTGGAGGTCACTTGCACAATAGCAAGAGCCTTTAGGGCACTGTAGCAGCAATTACCATCACGCTGGCTGCTGCTGACCTTTGGCTTTTCCAAAATCCTTCCATCTACTGAAAGATGCTAATTTGCCCTTCACATAAATTTCCCAATGACGTGAACAGAGAGCCAGGAGGGGCCCAGCCTATCTGCTGCTTCTTTATTTTCTGAAGAGGCAATGAAAAGTGATGATTGGGAACACTGGTTTTCAAATTTGGCTGCACATGAGAGTCACCTGGGGAGCTTTAAAAAATACTCATTTCTAAATCCTACTCCCACCCTTGAGATTCTGATTTACTTGAACTTGGGTGTAGCCTGGGCTTGGATGATTCCAATGCAGACTCTGAGAACCGTGGTCAAAAACTCCACCTTCTGAGCCAGTTGAGGCCTGGGTTCAGAATGTGGCTTCTGTTTCTCAGGAGTGTTGCTTTTGGCCAAGTTACCATATTTCTCTGCTCCTTGCTTTTTTCATCTGTCTCTACCTTGTAGGCTTTTGCTGGGGTGATTGTATGAGAGAAGGATAAAGCACTAAGCCTGGTATGTAATTCTTAGGATGTGCTCAATAAGCATAATGATTTTTGTTACTGTTGTTATTGTTATCATGTGGACTGCACCAATGTCTCCTGGAAAAACAAGCTATTCTATAAAGGTTGTAAAAGCTACACTGTGCTATTAAACTTGATTGCATCTAGCAATGGTCTAGGTCAATGGTGGTGAACCTATGGCATGCCTGCCATGGCAGGCTGTTTGTATCATTGAAAGCTCTAAAAGGTTCTCCATCACTGGTCTAGGTTATGGAGATAACGGCAACTTTTGGCTTTTCTGGACTTTTTATAGCTGGAAGAACCTGTACATTTTCTTAAGCCCTTACTACTCATTCTCCTTTATTTAGTGTAGAGGCTGTATTTTGGGGAAATGCTTATGATAAAACCAAAAGGAAGGAATGAAGGAAGGAGAAGGGAGGGATGGAGGAAGGTAGGAAAAGGAATGATTTAAGAATGTGTCTTTCCATTGGTTTGCTGCTGCCTATTTGAGTTTACAACATGAATGAGCAGCCTGTTTAGAAGCAAGGAGGCTAGGGTTTCGACATCTTCCCAGGGCTTTACACAACACAACTTGGGCCAGATGGGCTGAGGTGGAGGAGAACTTTCATGCATACACCAACTTCCCAAATATTCCTGAGGGTGTTTGGGTTTCACTCTGAAATAGAACACAAAACACAGGAAGTACCAGGGAGGAGGACGGTGACTGTCAGCTTAAAAGAGTACGAACTACTTGCTTCTACTATGAGTCATGTTTCTTTGTGGGCAATGATAACCCACTGGGACCAGCATCCTTCAAGGACTTTTCTTGGGGGAGAGGGGAGATGACCATGGGATACCTTCCATCATTTTTTATTCATTCCAAATAAGCATGTAGGGCCATTCAGCCATTTAATGCTTATTTCTCAAGGTCATGGCCTCTTAGTCTTTCAATTCCTGAGATAAGACTTTCCCCACACCAACCCCCATTTTCAGTTGTAGTTTTTAATGATTTAATGAGCAAATGTCAAGACTTACATTTCTGTTTCCAGGAACTATTTCCTGATCATTCCTAATTCTTTGCATATGACACACACATCAGAGTTAGTTCCATTTGACATTTGTGAATTTATAGGAAGCCTCATCTTTGACGACATTTAAAACTTGGCTGCAGCCAGTGACTCCACCCTGGGGAACAATTTTTCAAGGGTCCCTGAAGGATTAGGCCATTTCTGTAAATTCTGTTTGTGGGGTTTTGATGAGAAAAGGTATTTTTTTTCTTTTGCTTTTTTTTTTTCTTTCCCCCACAAACATGGAAAATAGAAATGTCTCAGAATGATTAAGATCTAAGAGTGGATAATGAAAGCACAGACAGTGATAGTCTTGCTGACTGCCAAGAACGCAAGCTCTGTAGGGATCTGGGGCTGGCTCCGAGGATAGCATAGATTGCTCACATTCTAGTTGGACAGAAAGGAGAATTACCGCGTCTGAAACATTTTGCCCCTTTTAGGAATTACTTCCAGGGTTGTGGCCCTCCACCTGGGCTGGTGTGCCTTCTATAGGGCATCATGCTTATCGTCACCTAAAGAGGAGTTGTAGGGAAAGCGAGGGAGAGGGTGGATGGAAGAAATCTAGCCATTTGTAAAAGGAATTTTCCTAAGAATGACTAAAGTAGAAACACATTTCTATCTTCACTAACTATTGCTGTCATTAATGGGTAAGATTTTGCAAGCATGACTCCTCTTTCTTAATTGAAAATGTGATTTCAAGAAGGAAAGAAACTGAAAGCAGAGGGTAGTTTGGTTTATTTGAACTGGGATACTTAACTCCCCCTACCCTCTCTATTTACAGGTGTATCTTAGTCCCTGTTTTTTCAAAGTGGAATCCATGGAAGCAACACTATTAGCATCATCTGGGAGCTCATTAGCCATAGAAAGAATCTGCATTCTCAATCCCAGACAGACTGAATCAGAAATGTCATTTTAATCAGAGCCCACAATGGCTGGTTCACATACACAGTAGTCAAGGAAGATTGATCTTGAGAGTTTCAAGGAGCCACACACATTTCCCCGGCCGGGTGGTCTGCCTGCCACCTGGTCATGACACATGCAGGGGCCCAATTTGCCCTTTCCCAAGGAACGGAAAGCTATGGGCTGGTAGTGTGCTCTGAAAATTCGCACCCATGGTAGAAATTCTTTGCACTAAGAAGTCTCATTGGAAGAATGGCAGGATTAGTGGCAGGGGATCCATTTGAGACTCCTCTCCTTGTAACGTATCACCCACGAGACTTTATAAAATTAAGCCGGGTTCTCTCATTTTTCTATTTTTGCCCCTGGGAAAATCTCTAGTAAGTTCTACCTTGGTCTCTCTCCCACTATCCCTTCTTTCTTGTTCTGCAAATACTTATTACATCTCATGCATTATACATTTCCAAAAATGCTTCTTTGGGAAAGCTGGCATTTTTGTTGGCTTAATTTTCTTCTTTTCTTCATTTGTTAATTTATTTTGCAAAGCCAAATGTATTTTTATTAGCTAGTGTTTCATTTTAATTATTAAGTGGACTAAAGCCAGGTCATCCCAGCTAAAGCAAGGTGGGAAGTTAAGAAATGGCCTCCATGTTGCCTAATGGCCTTAGCCAAATCAAGGCTTGGCTTCAATTCTCTGGATAGTTTTTCTCATTGCTGCATTTTGGCTTGGCAGAAGAAGCAGCCCACATACTCAGCTCATAACTGGGTTTTATCAAAGTCAGAATACTTCAACCTCTGCTCCCCTGGAGACTATGGAGTGAGGCCCAGGGCAGGAAGACAGAGATGAGCTCTGTGTCACAGCATGCCTAACTCCCATAGCCACTTGAGAGAGGGAGTTGTCTGTTCCCTGGCATCTTAAGGTTATTCTTCATGATTGTCTACATTATACTGCCTGTGGGCTGCTTACAGCAAGCTGTCGCATTAGTGCGTGGATTCTGGCCTCAGAGAAGTACAGGGGCCCCATCCAGAGCCCCTTAGCTATCATGTGGATGGGTGGGCAGTTGGGGGTGGCTGACTTGGGAAGTTTCTGGCCTAGCTTGTTTCAGGGTGGTATGGTCTGGTGGTCCCTTTGCCTCTGCAAAAAGCCTGTTTGGAGGGGGCGTAGCTTTGTGTCATGCTTACAATTTCCCTTAGAGGCAGCTCAGTCAGAAGCCTCTGAGAAGCAACCCAGAACCCTTTGTGACCCACATTTCTGGAGGGGCAGTTGCCTGGGTGTGGCAGCTCTTCTAAAGTTCTTGGTGCTGCCCTCTGGAAAACCTGGACTGGATTTCCATATGGGTCTGGCTCAAGGCAAATGTGGCTTTGCCTGTAGCTGGGAGCCTTTCTTTGGGTTGATTCAATAACTCAGAGTATAGGGCCAGGGATTTAGCTCAGTGGCACCACGCCTGGTGCTGAGTTTGATCCCCGGTACCACACACATACACAAAAAGAACTCCGAGTATTAACTGAAGTTGGTGACTATTTTATAAAGAGTTGTCTTGTGATACTGTCCCCAGATCTTTCTATCTTTTTCTTAAGTAATTCCTCCCGCAGTTATGTGAGAACCAAACAATTTCACCTCCAATGACCATAGCTGGGGAAGTATGATTCCATCATGCAGTTATAATGCATCTTTTTCCTGCTAGTACTGGCCCTTGTCACTTCAAGATGTCACATACGTGCTGTGCAGAGGTCAGAGGCCATCTCTCTGGGGTCATTTTGTCCATGGCTTGTTAGGAAAGAATGAATAGAGAAGACTCTTCCACAGAAAAAAAATAGTCTCACAATGTTGACTCTCTGTTAAGGTGTTGTCCTTTGTGGGCAGCAAGATGATTCTTCTACAAGCTAAATATCACGAATCTAACAAGTATACTTGCAGAGGTGGAATCAGGAGAGTAAAGAGGGCAGAAGGTAAAGAAAACAACTGTGGGGTGCTTTTGGAAGACCTAGGGTACCATCAGGCTGAGTCTTACAGCCTAGACTCCAGCCATGGCAGAGCACAGGAGTACTCAGAAAGAAACTGAGGTAGTATCCCACTGACTTGACTGAGTAGATACAATAGCAAGAAAGAGACTTAGCAGTAGGTGCCACTTGAGTGGCAGAGATCTGGGACCCTGCCAGGGATGTCTTCCAGGGCCCACCCCTGTGGGTTTGATGTTTGCTGCTACCCAGAGACTGCAAGGCCAACACCGAAGGATTGTTATCTCCAGTGAACAGATGAGAAACCCAGTCTCAGAGTAACACGAGACTCATCTCAAGGCCCCTGGCAGTCCTAAGGCAGAGCCAGTGACCAGGTCAGTTCCTCCAGATGAACTGACCTCCACTGACCTCTACACCAAAGGGAAACAGTTGAGATGGCAGAGCATCCAGCACCACAAGGGCCCATTTCAGAACCTGTGAATTCCTGCTTGTCTGTATGTTGGTTCCTCCAGTCCCCTCACAGCTCAGTGAAAACACAATTGTGTCTTTTTCTCCCCTCAATGCCAGCAAAGGAACTATGGTCTCCAACCACCACAGTGGAAAACACACAGGAAGAAAAGCTCCAAAGAGAGTTGAACTGAGGCCCAGAGTGGTTTCAGTTTCCTGATTTTCAAGGCATGCAGTGTCCCAGAGTGCCAGGAACCTGTGGTCACAAAAGCTTCATCTGAAAAGAAGCTAAGAGGAGATCCGTTCTGAAGAATGCTCTGAACAGTGCCGTGGAAGGCAGCCGGGAACAGAAAACTTCTCCCTACTGCACATTGACTACTCTGTGGTTTCCACCTTGCCTTACCTTTTCCCTCCAGTAGCAACATTTGGTGTTGTTATATTTTTGTTGTTGTTTTATTTTTTATTTTGGAATAAGCCAAACTTGTAGGAAGAGCACAAAAATAATACAAAGAACTCCTGTATGCCTTTACCTAGATTCACTGAGTGTTAATAGTTTGCAACATTTGTCTGATCCCTTTTCTTCTCCAGCTCCCTCGCCACACACATGTACTGTTATGGCTTATATCTAGACGTCTCTCCCCCCCCCAGAGCCTCATGCAGTCAGTCATAGGTGGGGCTTTTTGGAGGTGGCTGGATCTAGAGTGTGTGATGCTGGGATTAAAGATATGGTGCTGGGATTGATTCATGGTGCAATGCTAGGATTAAGGGTGCCCCACCCTGGATGTGGGCGGTACCTGCCCTAAGAGTGTGTATCCTGGATAAAATATAAGAAACAGAAAGAGGGCTGCTGTTGCCATTTGCTGCTTCTTCACTGCTTTGCTGCCTTCTGCCTGGCATTAACTGTTTCTTTTCTGTGATGCCTCTCTGTCATGCCACCCTGCCTTGGAGCCAGCCAACTATGGACCGAAACTTCTGCAAACTGTGAGCTGCAATAAATCTTTCTTCCTTTAACTTTATTTGTTGGATATTTTGTCTCATCAGTGAGAGATGTAATTAAGACATGTATGCACACATATATTCATCACACATTCATGTATATATGCATATTTTTTCTGAACCATTTGGGAGTAGTATGCTGTCATCAAATTCCTTCTTCCATTTACATAACTATATACAGCTATTAACTTCAGGGAAATGTAATATTGACTGAATACTTTATCTAATCCATGCTCTTTATTCCAATTATGTCTCAAATTATTATAATAATTTCTGCACAATTCACAGTCTAGTCCTGGATCCCACATTGCATTTATTGTTCTATCTCTTTCATTTCCTTTAATCCAGAATGGTTCATAAGTCTTCTCTTGTCTTTTATGACTTTGACTTTTTCTTCTTCTTTGTTGATGTTTGTTATACATAATATTTACATCCATTTTAGAGAATATATATATATATATATATATCCTTTTCAGTCATCTTTCTTCCTTTCCCCTCTCCCTTCCCCTGTTCCGCTTTCCTGTCGGCAGAAACTCTGCCTCCCTATTTCCTGCCATCTCTCCTGTATTTTACTCTTTAACTTACTTATGTTTTGAGTTTATCATATAAGAGAAACTATTTAACTTTCTGTGTCTGATTTGTTTTATTTAGCATTATGGTCTCAAGATCCATCCATTTTACTGCAAATTTGTGTATTTGTTCTACATTTTCTTTATCTGTTTGTCTGTTGATGGGCGTCTAGACTATTGCATTGCTGTAAACATGGGAATGCACGTATCACTATAGCATGATGCTTTAACTGTTTAGGGAATATACCCAGGAAAGGTATAGCTGGGTCAAATAGAATTTCTATTTTTAATGTTTCTGAGGTATCTCCATACTGACTTGGACATTTTTGAAGAATGCTGGCCAACTATTTTATGGAAGGTCCTTTAATTTTGGTTTCTCTGATGTTTCTTCATGTTTACATTTAGGTTTCTGCTTTTTTGACTGGAATACTATACAGGTATAAGGGCTGTAAGTGATTTGTCTTTCTCTGGGAACCATATCAGGAGGCACCAATGTCTATTTGTCTCTTATTGGTGAGGTCAAATTTGATCACTTAGTTAAGGTAGTATCTGTGTAGTTGCCTTTTCCTTTGGTCATGAACAAGTATAATTTATCAGAAGATACTTTGACATTATGAAAACATCCCCTTCTTCACCAAACTTTCTAGTTTTAGTACCTAGTTTTAGCATTCATTGATTATTCTTATCTAAATCATGATTTACTGTAATACTTTAATCTTCTTTATTCCTTTTATATTTGTTAGTCCAAAGTAGAATTTAATGGGGTGAGGGGAGACACACCCACACTGCCAGGCTTGAAAGCTATGCTCACAGAGAGGAAAGGCCTTGATTTCCTCCTTGGACTGGGAAGCATGGGTCTTTTGAAGCAGTCTTGGGTTTTGGGGTGCATATTTTGACATGTAGTAAATCATTTTAGAAATATTTAATGCTTATTAGGTGATTTTTGAATAACTTTTAAAATACTTTATAAAAATGTAGAATTTAGGTTGCATATGTTATAGTTGATTTTTGTGGCATCTGCTGGAAAATTGCACCTGGATCTTTTATACAGTGTTGATCAACAGAAACCTGATCATGATGATAGCATTAATAATACTTCCCACCGTCCGAGTCCTGCTCCAAGGGAAGGAGGGGAAATTAGAGAGATTGTCTGAACTCTGAGAAGGATAGGTGAACAAAATCAAAAATCAAAAACTAGCTATTGGAAGCAGATGAATTAAGTAAAACGTGAATTTCCAGGAATGTTTCAAAATTCTTGTATCGGAGTTCTTTTTGGAAGGTTGAAGCAGTGAATGGCATTGCTTAGAATTTTTTAAATTTATTTTGATTCAAAAAGAACTCTTAACCAGTTTCTCGCCAGTTCATTTTGGTCTTGTTCTTGCAGCCACTTACTGTTAGTTGTTTTACTGGAAGAAGTTTCTATGGGGGAACCTCGGAGTATTGTTTTACAGGGGCTGGAATATTGGGTTCCTGGGTTTTTTATTTTTGTCTTTTCAAATCGTTCTTCGTAGCCCATTAAAACAAAGGACTAATGGGAAAATTGTAGCCCATTAGAACAAAGGACTAATGGGAGGTTTCTCAGCTCTTACATGCTGTTATAACAGTGATTGTTATGGTTCCCATTAAGGTAACCATTCTTAGAACAGCTGCAAAAGCTGTAAGGGGGCATGAAAGAAAAAAGCTTTTATGTTTTTCATAATACCTACAAATGAACACATACTAGTTATCCCTGTGACCAGTGATCTACAGTGATTTTCCCCTGTGTTTCTTGGGATGTGCATGTGTTTACACACACTCAAGAGAAAAGAGAAAGTGAGAGTAAGTTTGTGGTGGAATACGTTTCAGAAACACTGCAAATCACAACTCTCTCCCAGAGAATCACAAAGTAAAAGAGCATAATTAATGTTCTGAATGTTACACCTTTGCTAGGAGACACACTACCCCAAAGGTAGTGGCTAAGAACAACAAACACATATCTAGTCTGTGGTCGAGCTGGGTGGGGTGCTTGTTTCAGTCTGGGACAGGCGAGGCTGATCGCCACTGGACTTGCTCATGTGTCCACAGTCAGCTGGGGACTGGCTGCTCTAGATTGGCTTCATCTGGCGTGTTTCACCTGGAGGTGTCCTTGTGTTTTCCAGCAGGCCAGCCAGGGCTGTGCTTCACGTGGATGTCAAGCGTGGGAGCAGACGTGTGCAAGGCCTTTCAAGATCCAAGGTTAAAACTCAGGTAGCGCCACTCCTGCCACATTGTAATGGCCGGATTGAATCACAGAACTAAAATAGACTCCATTTCTTGATGATTAGGCCTGCAGGCCTCATCGCAAGAGGATGGAGATACTGAGAAAGGAATGATTGGGGCCAGTTTTACAATCTAGCACAGAGACCATCTAAATATGTGACTGGTTATTATTTGTACCCACATTTCTGGATTGGTGAGAATTTGTAGAGAAGAAGAAAAAAATAGGTACAGATAAGTCATCATTGCAGAATAGGCCCATAAACAAATGAGTGAAGAAAATGTGGCATATGTATACAATAGAGTACTACTCGGCCATAAAGAAAGATAAACTTGAGTCATTTGTAGGAAAATGGATGCACCTCAGACCCAGAGGGTTAAATTTTACATGGTTTCTCTTATATGAGAAACCAAAAATATGAATAATTTAAAGAGCAAAATAAAAGGAGATGATAGGGGGAGGTAGACTTTGTGGAGATGGGAAGGGGATCTGAGCATAGTGGGAGGCAGGAGGGCAGGGAGGAAAAGGGGAAGTAAACATGAATAAGATGTGATGTGTGTATGCATCAGTTGCCCAAGATGAATGTAATTATTACAAACATATACTGATAAAAAAACTAAAAACGAAAGACTTCAGCTGGGATTTAGTGAGTTAATCTGTGTAACGTGCTTCGAATTAAGATGTAGTAGGTACCCTCTGAACGTTGGTGCTGCATGCATGTGTATGTCACCGGAGGTCCCAACTTTACATAAAAGTGAAACCACGGATGAACTTGACAGGAAAATGAAGAAAGCTTTCACAAAATGGATAAACAAGCAAGTACAAGCTTTTAAATAAAATAACCCCGGTCAAATCAGTCTGGAGCACAGGCCAGATATTTCCTCTCAAGGCCAAAGGAGAGAAGATGAGTCCAGTTTTGCCTTCTCTGACCAGTTCTCCCTGTTGGGCTTGTTTCTGAGGTTGGATCAGAGCGTGGTGGGGTATTGTTAAACTAGAGCTTGTAATAAAGAGGGTACCGAGGTATGAAGAGTTGTATTTTTTCAAGACTTCTTCTTTGCTTATGTAGTCAGATTTTATTAAGTGCATTGGAGTCTTGGAGGTGCTCTGCCGCCTTTTTTTTTTCTGTGAAAAGCAGCACTTAGCTTGTCCTTGGTTGACTGGGCTTCTGAGTGACACCGGGAGGGAGGGGCCCTGCCAGCTTCCCCAGGTCTGTCCTTTCGTGGCACCTGAGGGGAGCAGGCTGGAGACTGACGCCAAATACCCCTATGAATGGTGCCAGTTCTCCTGCCTGGAAACTTTCTCAGCCCCTTTCGCTCTGCTCTCTGAGCTTCTGTTTCTCCTTTCACTTTGTGACCTGAGGGACTCCCCCTTCCCTCCTCATACAAACCCCTCTGCAGTTGCCATGAACAAAGCCCAGGTTGTTTGTGTGTGTGCCTCAGAAAAATTCCCCAGGATTAAAAGCAGACACAATAGAGGGAGTGCTCCCTCCTGCCATAATCGCTCCAAGCTCCCATGCTTGACAGGAAGTTTTGTTAGTCGTGGAGTTTAAGGAAAAGAGTATTCAGGGGTGACATTTGGATTCTTTGTCTGCTTTGAATTCTTAAAGCAAGTTTGATAAGATATCGGCTAAACCACAAGATGCTCCCTTTTCAAATAGGCTTCACCGCCCGCTACCCCTACGGCTGGGTTGTAAATGCCTTGCTCTCTTCAAAGAGACGTAATCAGGATGAGAACTTGGCTTGGATGACTCCACCCAGTGGTCTTATCTGCAAGTTGAGTTTGATCTTCCTGGCAGAAGCCTGTGAGATGTTCCTCTTCTCTGAGCCTCCATTCTTATCTCTCTTTCTTCCTTTCTTCCCTCTCCACTCCCAACCGCAGCCCCAAATTAGTAGGTGCCGGGTGACTTGTTCTGTTTCATTTTGTTTTTTGCAGCTTTCATCAAGGGGGTGGGTGGTGACTCTCCTTCCACCCCCAGGGGACGTTTGATAATATGATAGCTACAAACTGGTGACAGAGCGCAAAACATCCTACAGTGCCCCAGACAGCCTGTGACAGAAAGCACACGTCACTAGCAGCACTGTTGTGGAGAGCCCAGGGATCAGAGGTTGCCTTCTGTAGGGGTGCTCCTGCTGCTCGGGTGGCTTCTCCCCTTCTCCTCCCTCAGGAGGGCTGTTTCTCTGTCTAGTATTAGTTATATCATCCCTACCTTTGAGTAACTAAACCTATACAAGAGGAGAATTTTTCCTTAAGGGTGCTTCTGTCCCTCAAACCCTTGAGTACAAAGTAGATGACCAGGTTGCCTCAGCACTTAGAAATCATCGCAGAGCTCCAGGTTCTGAGTTGTTTTGGTGGCAGCTGTGCTGTTTTTACTCAGGGGAGAACTTCTTGGCAGCTCCTCTTTGACTCTTCTCTGAGGAACTGATTCTCTCTGGGAATGCTGACTCATCCTCTCTTCAAAGACTTCGATTATGTGGCTTCAGAGTAGGGTTGCTGGCTTATATATAAAAGAAAAAAAATGAAATTAAAATGCCCACACTTCAAGGCAGCCACTCTGACTATATGTTAATACTGAGAATGCCTCATTTTCAAATATTTATGAATATATGGCCTCTTTAGTATGTTCCAGCTCTTTCATTTAGAGAAGGTAGACTGCTCTGGGCCACTGTCCTTCTTAATAAGCACGGCATACCGTCACAAACAGGCTGCCAAATAGTGATGCCCAGAGAATGGTGACTAGTTGCCCATGTATACCTAGAAGGTGTCAGATCTTGAGCCAGCTGCACCTGTCCTGACACCAGCCCTGCAGGAATATTGTCTGCAAGATGCCTGTTCCTAGCACACCCCCTTCCAGTTCTTTCCTCTTCTTCCTCTCCCTCAGGATCATTTCACTCAACATGAGCACCATCTGTTAAGTACCTACTGTGTGCCAGGCGCTGCTCTAGATGTTGAGAGGAGGTCATGAGCCCAGTGAGCACAGCCTCTGTCCTCCTAGAGCTGACATTCCAACCGGGGAGCCCAGCAGTGCAAAGTAGACAGTGATGGAAGATGCAATGCCAGGGAGGAATGGATGCTTTGGAGTCAAATGGAGATGGGTAAGGGTTAGAATGTGGCAGGGAAGGAATAAAGGAGACCGCTCAGAGGAGGTGCCATTTGTACAGAGACCAAATGAGACTGAGGAGCCAAGTCCTATGGAGCTGTCTGGGGAAAAACATTCCAGAAAGACCAAAAGGCAAGGGCAAAGGCCCTGATGTAGAATGTGTTTGGCATGTTCCAGGGGCAGCAAGGATAGCAGTGAGGCTGGAAGGAAGTGAGGCAGGGGCAAGCTGCAGGAGAAGGTGGAAGAGAGCCGAGGGGACAAATTACATCATTGTGCTTCCAAGGCCAGTGAAGAGCTTGGGTGTTGACTCTGAGTGTGAGGGGCCAGTGGTGGGTTGGGGCAGTGGACAATCATGTCTGCCATGCATCCTCACGGGAGCGCTCTGGTGCCATGTGCAGGCCAGACCTTGCAAGGCAAGGACTGATGCAGGGAGCCAGTTGGGATGTCTTCACTACAAACCAGGGAGAGGTGCTGGTGGTGTGGCCTTCCTCCCCTCTCGACCGTCCACAGTGCCTCTGTGGCCCATGCAGTTCTTTGGTGTTGGCACCCCCTGGGTAATGGCACTGGGGGAGGCAGAGCTTCCTGTGCTGCCTGTGCAGGGGTCTGTAGTGCAGTCTGTCTGCAAAATGTCTCCTCAGAATAGAGGGCCAAATCTCCAGAGCCACCCTAAGGTGCTGAAGAGGAGCTGGATTCTAGAACTGAGAAGCAGAGCCTCAGATCTCCATCCTCCTTGGGAGGGGCCAGGGCTGAATGTGGTCGCCGGAGGTTCTCCCTCCATACCCTTCTGTGCCTCCCTTCCCATCCTCCTCTCTCTGATCCTTTACTCTTTCATTTCTGTGAACTTCACAGCACTGCTTCCCTCCACTGCCCAGCACACGGCCTCCCCTTACTGTTTATCAACCATGCTTTATTGAGTCCTTCCTTCCTTCTTTCCTCTCTCTCTCTTTCTTTCTTTCCCTTCCTTCCTGCTTTCCTTCATCACTCCGTTTCTCCTTCCCTCTGTCCTCCTCTCTCTCCTCCCCATCCCTTCCTTTCTTCCTAACCACACGAGTAGTGGCACAGCTTGACTTTCTAAAGTCCATCAACTACTGTGGGCGGCTTGTTAAGAAGGGTGCTATGTAAGCTGAAATGCTGCTCTGATTTTCACATTATCCCTTCCTGCTGCTTGTTGAGTTATTTAATTAGAAGCTGCCGTATTTTCTAGGGAAAACACTTTGAACAGAAGGCCAGATTTTGCTGGGAAAGGATGCATTTATTATGTGTTTAAGGACTCAAAATTGCTAGTAAGATGTCAATGCGTATGCGTGTATATGAAACCCAGGAAAACACAGGCATGGATACAAGGAGTGATCAAAAGAGAGCTGCGGAGGGGTTGGGGAACAAGGAGATGTTGGCAGCAGTGCTGATTGGGTTCTGCTCAGGAGTGTGTGAGCTTCAGTTGGCTCCAATTTGGCTAACACTGCAATGCCTTTAGTGTCACTGAAGCTGGCAGAGAGAGCTGACGTGTTGTTTTTCTAGGGGAAAAAAATTGCTCTCTCCACATTCTCAGTGCAGACAACAGCATAAAACAGAAATGAGACCGAGCCGCCCAGAGTCCACACAGGTTCCAACTCAAACCCTTTGAATTATTTATCCAATTCTTGCCACTTTGCACATTTTCCCTTTTTAAAAAAGAAAGAAAAATTCAGTTCACAGTAGTTCTTAAAAACATGATGGAGCATTCAGGATTCACTTCATCCCCCGGGAGAGATTTGAAGTTGCCTTCTTAGATGGAGACTTCCTGTTTGGGATGTGACGGTGTGACGTTCCTAGGAAGGGATGCCAGGAGAAGCCCAAGTGCATCCTGTTTGCTTTGGTTGTGTGTCTGTTTGTTTTCCCCTTTGGTGTCCCCTGTTAGTGTGTGCCTTTCACTTTGCTTTGAGGCTCTCTGAATGTGCATGTGGCTTTGTGGATTTTGGCTCCTCTGCAGCAGCCAAGGGGCCTTTCTTTTCCCTCCCCTCCAGTTCTGGACCACAGAGAGGAAAGAACAAAGGTGCCTTCCTTACAATGACTCCAAGCCCAAACTAGTGAACCTCCTCTCCAATGAAGCTAATAATTTTGAAATAGCTGGAGGAAAATTGGAAAGTGAGTTTTAGCAAACACATTAGGCGATGTCTGAGTTCAAATCCCTCCTCCCCTCTCCAGCTAGGTCTTTGGATGCAGGTCGTTTATTTTTATCTGCTCACTAGGTTTTCCAGTCCTACAGAGCAAGACACATGTGCTGGGCTGTAACTCGGAGGAAATTCAGTTAAGGAGCATGACATTTCTCAGGTCTCTAGAGAGATGATATTTTGGCTTTATGTTGAGTGCTACCAACCTAATTTGTCACCAGTGAGCAGATGGATAGTCCCTTAACCCCTTGGAATGAGAGGTGGGTGGGTAATTCAGACTCTTGCTACTCAAAATGTGGTCTTTGGGCTAGCAGTTTTGGCCTCCCTGGGAGCAGGTTAGGAATGCAGGATCAGGGCTCACTGCTGACCAACTGAATCAGAATTGGCTGTTCGACAGAATCCCTGGGTTATTCAAATACCACATTAATGCTTCCAAAACACTGGTTCAGAGCAGCAGCAGTTCTCAACTATCAGAATGAACTGCTTTAACAATCTTGTTAAAACACAGATTGATGAGGCAGGTGTGGTGGTGCACATCTGTAATCCCTAGCACACTGGGAGGCAGGGGGGTCACAAGGTTGAGCCCAGCCTGGGCAACTTAGTGACTTAGCAGGACCTTGTCTCAAAATAAAAAATACAATGATAAAAAGGGGTCTGGGGATGTAGATCAATGTGAAGGCCCTGGGTTCCGTCCATGGTACTGGAAAAAAATTACAGAGTGATGGAACCTACTCCCAAAGTTTGGAGTCCATCAGCTAGGGGGGACGGGGCCTGAGAATCACCATTTCTACCTTGTCCCCTTGAGATGTTGATGCTACGGGCCAAGGCCCACACATTGAGAACAGCTGCCTTAAAATATCCCTGGTCCCTCTAGTAGTTCTGGTTTTCTGTCTCCCTGTAAACCATCCACACCAGCCAAGCTCCCTTTGCTCCCCCGCTCCAATGCCCTCCACTCCTTTCTCCCTCTTCCCTTTGGTGAGTGAGGCCAGTTTCTCCTAAAGAACCTCTGCCACTTCCTCCCTGAGAATCCGAGCGCACAGTCACCTCTCCTGACCCCTCCAAGCTCTGAATCCCCCACCATGAGCTTCCCAGGTCCCCTACTTTCCCTGCCCTCCAAGTTAGAGTGCAGGTCGCCAGTGGGCCTCCCTTCCCCTCACCCCTCATGTGGAATCTATCACCAGCCTGGTTCATCTCAGATCTCAGGTGTCTCTCAAATTCTCCCCTCCACCCTGACTGCTGCCTCTGTGGCCTAAGCCCCCATCTTCATTTGCAGGTGTCTTCAAAGTAGCCTTCCTTCTCATGGCCGCTTTTGCCTTTGTCCAGACTCTTTTCCATCTTCAGGTGGGAGTGATGTTTGCGAAGTGTCTCTCACCATCATGCCCTCCTCTCCTCCAGCCCTTTCTGTGATGTCCCATTGGTCTTCACCTATGGTCCTGATCATGGCTTTGAAAGCAACTTGGGCAGCTCCTGCCTATGCCTCCATCTTTCTTTCTGGTGCTTTCCTGCAGCTTCATGCTCTAGCTACTGTGACCTACTCTGACCCTCTGTCTCCACAGGGCCTTTGTATGAGCCGAGATGCTCTCCCCACCCCTGTCCCACCTGCTCAGTGATTCAGCAGGCTTCCAATTATTCCTCCAGCTTCCTTAGGGAGGACTTCCCTCCCCCTTGCCAATCAGCGAGATTCCTCTCCTGTAACCTTTTTATTCTGATTTTTGCCCTTTGCAATTACACATTCAAAGGGTAGTGTGCGTCTTTCTTCCTACACTTCAAGTTCCATGCAGCCAGGGACCCCATCCATTTATGCTGATCCCCATGTATCCAGGAGCTGGAATCTACAATTCACCCAATAGCCACTTGCTGGTGAAGCCAGTGGGATCTTTTGCAATTCTGTGCAATGGCACACATCATCCACCCCCAGCTATACTGCACCCCATTTGCAGGGTGTAGGGGAGTACAGGTCTCCTAAAATGTCACACTGGAACACCAGACTCCCTGCTAAATCTTTAACAGTTGCCTTTTAAAAATTATCTTAAATACATAAGAATTTGACTCTGAATGTCTCAATAATTGGTAGCATGAAGTGGCTGTCCTGGTCAGGAAGGTTTCTTTACTCTGGCTTTAATTAGGACAAAGTGAAAGGAAGCCATTTCTATGTAAATGAATCAGGCTATCCAGGCACACTTCTTTGGCCCTGATTATGTGTGGGCACCAGACCTGAGCCCTAGGAAACAGAGATGAATAGTGCAGACCCTGCCCTTGAGGGGAGGAGAGGCAGATGGCAGGCCTCTGGAGAGTTTCATCACAGTAAAGAATTCAGTAACAAATAAGGACAAAAAGGATTAATAACTAATAATTGATACTTTGAAATAGGAAAAGGTCCAAAGGGGTATGGGGTGGGGGGAGAGGAAAGGAAAGAATGGAAAGGAAAAATTTATGAGAAAAGAAAAAAAAATGGAAACAAAGTATGTAAATAGGGAAGGGTTTAGGGGTGAAGGGCGCACAGGTAATGGGGAAAAAAGAAGAAACAAGATACATCATGTACAGGTACAAGCACCCAAAGATAAGTGTAAATGTATTGTATACCTAAAATGTACCAATGAAAGAATTTAAGAAAAAAAAAAAAGAATTCAGTAACAGTACATACAGTGGCAACAAAAGTGTGCTTTGACTTTAGCATCAACCTTAGTGTTCCCCTTTCCATGCAGTTTGAAGCCTTCCCGGTTTATAAAGACCAGAACAAATTCAGAGAGCTTGAGACATCAGCCGGAGGCGTGTGCTACACAATGTCCTCCGAGAGAGTACTACTTTGGTCCTTTAGTGAAAATGCTAACATTGTTGTAAAAGAGGCTGATGTTGGGGCTGTGGGGTAAACTAACCTCTGACCTGGGTTCAGATCTCAACCTCGCCATTCACTGGTGGGCAACTTGGGCCCTTTTAAAAACTACTTGGAGCCTCAGTATCCTCATTCATGAAATAGGTATAACAACATCTACCTACATTACCATGGAGAGGAATAAACAAAATGTCATATAGGGAGAGTACTCAGCACAGTCCCTTTAATATAGAAATGCTGAATCTATTGTTATGGTATCAAGCCTACCCAGCAGTGCCTATGTGGAATGTTCTATAATGAATGACAAGCATCACCAAAAGCCTGTTATGTTTCGGTCAGGTATCTTCCCCACCCACTCCATGGGAGCACAGTGCAAGCGCATCGAAGACATTAGGGGAGGGTCAAAACTCTTTGAAAAATGAAGGTCATTGACAGTAGCTGTATATGGAAACTTCTCAAGTGTGTGCATCCATGTGGTTAGACAGCTTATGACTCTAAGTCCTTTACATAATTTTAGCAACCATTTTTTATAAGGAAGCTTGATATTATTTAAAATTGTGCATATAAAAATACTTCTAAAGCAATCAGGGAGTCCTCACTTTCAAGTAGTGAGTGCATAGTGCTGACTCCTGATAGGAAGATGGACAGGCCTGGTGGCTATGGCTATGGCCTTGGGTTTTAGAGAACTGGGTTTGCATCCTGATGCAGCCGCTTGGGTGCTGTGACCTTGTGCAGGTCCTGTGCCTTTTCAGGTCTTGATTTTGTGACTTCTACTGTGGGGTTAACAGCAATGCCTACTCTGAGAGTTTTGAAGATTAAATGACATAAATCCAAAAATGACTGACAGTATATCCAATAAATTGTTCATTTCCCTTCTCTTTCCACTAATATGCACTTTTTCTGAGCAAAAGTCTCGTCAGCAAATAACAGACTTAATTACAAAAACAAATTAAGGGAGTCTGTGAGTGTGATATTTTACTGTTTTCTCCCTTTGATGATCAGTTCTTTCACTTACTGAGGGACAGAAAGGGTTCTTCAGACTCTGTAGTCTAAAGGTCGTTGTGTGTGCGTGTGTGCGTGTGCGTGTGTGTGTGTGTGTGTGTCTCCTCTCACATGAACACACATTTCCCAAAGTTCACTCATGATACTTGGTAGCTGATGGGTACTTGGAGGAATTCGAGTTGATTTCATGAGCAGGAAATGATATGCTTTGATGACCAAACATTAGAGACTGCTTCGTGAATGAGAAGGTCACAAAGAGCCTAGTATGGCTAGTGGTGCCTGACACATCAGCTTCTAAAGGGGGACACCATCTTTGCTTCTCCTAGGCCCATGCCTACCATCGCATGCATATCCTGCACACGCTCTCAGTAACCAGCATGGGTAGAGACTTTGGTGGCCTTTCATGGATTTTTGTGCTGTTGTAGTTCTCCTGTTTTGAAGGTTGGGGACTGGGTCTGGGAGAGCAGCAATCACTTCAAAAGGAGAAACAAAAACTGTGGTTAGGGACCTAGCAGCCCCCATAACCTGAAACTCCTCAGGGACTACGGCTTTCCGAGGGACTTGTGGCCTAATCTGCTTTAAAGGCCCAAATTTTAATTATATAAACTGCTCCAAACATAAAGGCAAAGTGTTTAAAAAGTGATTCCCAACAACTTCCACAAGTTGTTCCTCAGGTCGTTTGACTCATGAACTGAATAAGTGACTGGACTCATGCTCACTTTTTTATTAGTGCCTGTTTGCAGCACATTGTGTTTACACTCCTTGTGTGAAGTTGGTGCATGTATGAAACACATCTTCATGCCTTTTTCACCCCCTTTCCCTCCCCTCCTTCTCCCTCCCTCCAACCTCTTGGTCCCCTTCCATTGGAGACAGATCTATCTCCCTACTTCCTATGATCTAGTTTTATTTTGCTTTTTATTTATAATTTGGGTTTCTCATTTAAGAGAAGCCATGCACTATTTAAGCTTGTGTGTCTGATTTATTTCACTTAATATTTGGTCTCAAAGGGCCAAGGATTTAGCTTAGTGGTTCCGCCACCTGCCTCGCAACCAACGGCAAAGACCTGAGTTCAATCCCCAGTACCAAAAAAAGAAAATTATGGTCTCAAAATGCATCCATTTTCTTACAAATGTCTCAAAATTTTTCTTTCTTTATGGCAGAGTAGTACTTCATTGTTTGCAAATACTATATTTTCTTTATCCATTCATCTGTTGATGGACATATAGGCTGCTTCCAAGGTTCAGCTATTTATGAATTGTGCTGCTATAAATATGGGTATGCATCGATCATTGTAACATGATGTCCTTAACTCTTTGGGGAAGATACCTAGAAGGGGAATAGCTGGGTCGAATGGAATTGCTTGTTTTAGTTTCTGAGGAATCTCTGCACTTATCTCCGTAGGAGTTGCACTAGTTTACATTGCCCCCAACAGTGTAGATAGGTTCCTTTTCTCCAACAGCCTCACCAGTGTTTGTTATTATTTGAGTTCTTGATGACAGCCATTCTTTTTGGAAGATGGCCTCTTTCTGTAGGATGACATCTCTGTATTGTTTTAATTTGCATTACTCTAGTGGTTTTTTTTTTTCCCTCTGCATCTTGAGCAGAGGCTATTGATCCTCACCCACATCCCCTAAGAATCCACTGTCCCGATGCACTCCTGGACAGCAACCTCCAAGAAGCTGCAGTTCTCTGCCCGCAGGCTTTCTCTGTCTTCAGGCAGAGTGATTAGAAGTGCCTGGAAAGTAATGCTCCTTGGAGCAGCCTTTAGCCAACAAAGGATGAGAGATGGAGCATCAGTGTTCGTGCACCTTCATCCCTCTGGAGGAACAACACTTGAGCTGTGTTCTACACTCTCCTCAGAGTCCCAATGTAAGACTGAAACCTCAGTTGCCCATGATGGAAGCCTGTTTAATAATCTACCCTCCGTGGTTTCTTTCTCTTCCCTGTCTTAGTTCTCTACTCCCCCACCATGCTTCCTGGAATTATCTCCCAAACATGCTACTTGCACTTGAATCTTTGTCTTAAGATTGGCTTTGGGGGAATTAATCATTCAGACATACATGTGTTCTGAAAGCTCTTTCTTAGAGCAGACTCATCCCTTGGCCATAGTGTCTCTGCTTATCTTTACCGTGTCGGAGACCCATGTGTAGGGTATAGAGGGAAAGAAAAAGTTCTGACAGCTTTTCTCTGTCTTAGGTAGAGTCAAATCTGTGATTTGTTCCTGAGCCCTTTATTGTTTTGCTAGTGGGGTAATTTGAAACCACCACCTTTTTCATTTTTTTTTCTTATGGAAAGATTAGTGGAGCCTGATAATTTTTTTCTTTTTCTTGAAAAAAATCTAAGAGTATGTTTCTGTATGGGAAAGATTGGTCTCATTTATGCCACACATCTAACTGCTGTCTGACAATAGGAGATTTCCATGAATGTGTCTGCGCTCACTAATCAACCAATGCACTGCATGAAATCTTTGAGAATGTTTCTTTGTAAATATTTTTCCAGTATAAAAAGACATTTGAAGACCATGATACCATGCTTCTTTGGTGTTTCGTGAGCTTAATTTTTCCAGGAAAAAAAATTCTAGGTGAATTCTGACCTTGATTTTCTATAAAGCAATCAAATCATGGATGTAAATTAAAATATGAGTCATACACTTACTGAAATAGCAGCAAAGACTTGACAGAAAGCAAAGCAAAGATTCTGGTCATGTCCATGCAAGACAAAGGCCAATCCAAAACAAGAAAAAGTGGGACATTTTTCTCTTGTCTTTCAAGCATGCATATGGCATCAACCTTGAAGCATGGTTTCTGGTTGACATTTTGCCTGTTCTGCTGGGGTTTGGAATCAGCAAAACCAACTAGCTTAGCTCTAACAAAAGCACTGTAAGTAGATAGGAGCTTTATTTTAAAATCTGATTCCAAGCATACTGAACAAAAATACCTGAAATGGGGGCAAATCTACACCTAGAAAAGCCAGAATCTCTTTGCATGTGAAGGAAAAGGTAAAGTGAATTAGAAATAAATTATCTAGCTGAAGGATTTCTAGTAATATGCTTCCTAGTTTGTCCTAGGTTGGGATAAGGACAGATTCCTGCCTAGTACTACCCTGACGATGAGATTAACTTCTCAAAAATCAGACCCTTTGAAGGTCAATTTCCATAAAGGGTAGATGAACTTCAAAAAAAGCTTCAGGTCCACCAAAATGGAGGTGGCCTGTTGGCTCAGCAGAACAGCTAAGTCAACTAGGAAATGTGTCTGTCGTCTGGCCTGGTGGTGACAGGGGAACACGTTGTATTGGGGGTTAGACAAAGGTCAGCAAAACCGAAGAGTTTAAAAGAGGCCGTTATGGGGACTGTCCTGCTCAGCTTCCTGACCCGCCAGGCTGATGTCAGAGGGTTTATTCAGATTTGAGAGCTTTTGTTTGGGGGGATTGGAGTGATTCCTAAGAGACAATGTTGGTTGGAGGCTGGGGGCACGCAACGCCTGAATTGAATTTGGGCAGTTGCTGAGCAGATGGGGATCAGAGGATTAAACAAAAGGGAAGCTGTTCCCAGCACTTCCACAGGAAGGAAGAATTGCAGAGCCAGCCACGGGCAGGAGGCTTTCCTGCTCAGCCTTGCTGGGGAGGCTGCCAGTGCCCCAACTGTTAGAAGAAGAAGCACCTCAGGATATATGGGCCTTTGCTCATTCCACAGAGAGGAGAGAAAGGCAGAGGTGGGAACGGATAAGAACAATGAACTTCTCCTTGAGCTCTTATTTCAGGAGGTTTGTGCCATCTCCTTATTTGCAGGCTGATAAAGTTCCTGGACTCATCTAGTCTGACACCCTCATTTTAAGGTGTGGAAGCTGAGACCTATGAAAGTGAAATGCCCTATCTAGACTCTGTCGGTGTCTTAGTTGGCTTCCTCTGAAAGCAGGCATGCGATGAAGAATAGAGTGCTCACCATTGTTTGGGAGATGGTCTGAGGAAGCAGTGGTCAGGAACTGGAGAGGCGACACGGGGACCAGAAGTAAGCCAATGTGGTATGTAATAAACAGGCTCCCAGCATGGGCATTGGGCTCAGCCCTGCCGGGGACCTGCGGGAGGCTGAGCAGAACATACTTCTGTTTCCTGGCTAGCCAGTGAGGAAGCTGGATGTTTATTCACAACCTGCCCCTTGTTGGTGGAGAGCTGTTCTTTGAGAAGTTGAGTCCCCAGCACTTCTGTGCTCCAGTGGCCAGAGAAAGCCCTTAGGCAAAAGCTCATGGGTGCGTGGAAGAAAAAGCCATGGTCATGTACAGAAAAAGAAGGGACTTCAGAGGGGTTTGGGGTTACACTCTTGCCAACACACTTAGCCAGTAGAGAGGCTGACAGTTCTGAGGCCAGGCCAGTATCTCTGGGTGCTCAATACCACACAGATCAAACCACTTTTCTTGGCTCTAAGGCAAGGTGCACACTTCTGTCCTTTCTGGGAGCACATTAGATGTCCGGGTTGTATGTACGGCGACTTTCCCTCTACCCTGCGTATTACCTCCAGCCAGCCACTGCCCCATTGGCCTTCTTTCCTTTCAGCCAAGATTTTCAACTTCCCATTTTATTCCAAATAAAAGTCCCAACAGCCCCCAGGGGTTTGCATAGTGGCTCCCTGACCTGTCCCTCGGGCCTCTCTGATCACACCTATACTATTCTCCCTCTTTTTCACTGCATTCCAACTGCACTGCCTCCTTCTTGCATCTTGAGTATACCATACATGCAAGGCCTTTGTCCTTGTTGATCCCTCTGCCTGGAATGGTTCCTCCCAAATGTTCACAAGACCTTCACTCTCTCCTCTTTGAATCGCCACTCACATCTCACCTTTTTTTCTCAGTGAGGCTTTTCTCAACAACCCCATTTAACTCATCACAACCCCTGGCCTTCTCTTCCTTCTTCCCTGCTTGATGCCCACCCCCGTAGTCTTTAAAGGTCTGGGTTACATCATACAGTTGGTTTGCTGAATTCTCTACTAAGTATCTGGTTGTCTGCTTGGTCCTTCAAGAGTATAAGTTTCACAAACTGTATCTGGCATATAACATATGGTAAACAAAATTGTTGAGTGAATGAATGGTACTACAAAGGTCATTGACAATTAGACGATGTTTCCCCCTTTCCTTCTTTTCTAGTTCTTAGCACAGTGCCTGAAAGGCTACTGGGACCTTTCTGCTGTATAACCTAAATGCCCACAGACAGGTGTCTTCTCATTCAGTAGACACAACAGAGGAGTTAGAGCCCAGAAGACCTTGATTGGAACCCCCTGGGTTCAAAGCTCTGTTTCCCTCAAATCCTAAGTATCACTAGCTCCCAATAGCCAGCTCCCCTCTCCTTATGGACACATGGAAAATTACACACCTCAGTCTTCTTCAGAGGAGTGGAGGCAAATGATTGGTTCTGGTTAATGGGCTTTGAGTATATAAGTGTCAGTGACACTTCTCAATGTGCTCTTGTCACTTACCTCAGCAAACTCTGACCTCTGTGTGGAGATGGTGGAGCCAGAGCCTCTGTCAGCCTGAGACCCTGCATAATTATGTGGTGCAGAGCCCACTCCCCACTGTCCTACTTTGGGCAGATGACATGAACAAAAAGCAAACCTTTAATATGGGGGTTATTTGTTACTGCAACATCATCGAGCTGAGCCTAACTAATATAATTAAGTATTAGTTGTGTTGCTGTGGGTAGTCACTTCACTCTGAGCTCCCATTCTCTCATTCATTAACAATTTTTGTACCGTAGGACGGACAGTGTGTGTGCACATGTGTGTGAACATACTCCTGTATATACGTGCTTTAACTGTGACTTCCACAGTAACCTTAGGGAAGAGTTGCTGAGCATTCAATCTCTTCCATGGATGTAATACTTCAGCCAGGCAGACATAACATGCTTCCTATGGAGGCTTATGAAGAAGCAGATTCTGTGGTATGGGGTAACTGGGGGGTTTCTTTTGCAAATTTGGGCCTTGACCTGTATTCTTTAGAATGAAGATATATGCCACCAGAACAGGCAGAAGTGATTGTAAGTGACGAAAGGATAAAAGCTAAAGAAGTCTGGCTAGGGTAATTAGATTTCAGCCCTGTGTCTACACAGCAGGCCACTTTGGTATTTGAGAAGGTGGAATGGCAGGCTAAGGAAGAGAGACACTGATCAGACCAAGACTACTAGGCATCTGATTTCAGTGGTGACAAGTGGGTAAACCGAAGAGACCAGCAATGAGGAATGTGGACCCTAACTCTTGATACACGGCCAATCTGAAGAACTTTTGAAAATTAATTTCACTTTTCTGAACCGTGGTTAGGGCAAAACCCAAGGCATTTTCTGAGGCCATAAAAAATGAGCGGCATCACGTTGTTAGCAAGCACACTGATAGTGTTTGCCCATTGGCTTCAGTGGGTCACTTGAGTCAACTCACATAACTTTCTCCACAATGCTATGAGGCAGGTACTACTACTGCCACCATTTCACAGATGAGGAAATTAAGGCACAGAGATGTGAAGCAATTTGCCTGGAGTCAATTGGCAGAGTTGGGATTCAAACCCAGACAGTCTGACTTAGAGCTGGGTTGGACCATGCCTATTCCTGCACAAGGCTCTTCTATGAGAGGTTTAAAATATTTTAGTAGACTTGCTGCTCCCTTTCCCCTCCCCAGAGGAGGCCTAACTGGTGTCCTCCCGGAGCCACTGTGAAGATGGACAGCTGAGTAACTTGGTGGGAGCTGTGATACTGTCCATTCCACGGTGCAGTACGCAGGGTCCAAGATCCTAACTGAATGTTGATAATGATGACTTTCAATTCGTATTTAGTATATGTTAATAAACTATGAAGCATGGAGTGTATAGTAAAGAATGTAGATGCTCTGTTTGGACCCCCTGGAATTCTTTTAGGATCTCCTCCCTATTACCCTAAACTTCAGTAGCCACAGCCTGCAGCTCATCTTCCCAGAGCTGTCTCTGGGCTATTGGACCTGCTTTGCACATGGGCCAGAAGAACCCAAAACAGCTGAATTTACACAAATGTGCACATGTGGATGCACATGTGAACACACACACATACACACACACGACTCCTTTGCCAAAGACTTATGGGCACAAGAGCCCAGCTCCCTTCCTCAAATTGAGACAACACTGAGATGTAACTCATACTCCAGATTTCCTTGTGCAATCGGGGTAGGACTTTGCCTGAGACTCCAGTCTTGTGTAGCTCTTCCTCCTCTTTTTCCTGGGACCATCTCTTACATAGCTCTCTTTAATAAATGTCAAGGGTTAAAAAACTCTATCCAGTAGCCTCTAATCCCAGTTCCGTTGGGAAGAAGAAACATTGAGAAGCAAACCTGTAGGGCTACCTATGGTTCTGAAAGAGGCACCATGCAGATGGCTTAATCCTGGCTCAGCCAGTCATCACTCACTAGATGCCTGATGTCCATTACCGAGCCAGAGCTAGAGCCGGAGCTGGGCCTGCAGCAAGTTGTCTGTACCCAGTCTGCAGCCCAACTCCTGCCAGTGCATCTGTGTAAGGCCGCCAGAGCCTTTTGGAGCAGCCTGCGGAGAAGCTGCCCAGGTTCTGTGTACTTGCATGCTTGCTCCCCAGTTGCAAGAAGCAGTCTTTACATTTCTGCCCCTCGCCTGACCTGCTGCAGCAAAGCAGCCCACTGGGGCCACTTGGCATCACTGCCTGACTCTGGTGCTTATTCCTTCCTGGCACTGGCCCATGCAAGCAGGAACAGGGAGAGTGCCAAGCACACCACTGCGGTTGTGCCAACCATGTAAACTGCAGCAGTGCCCTGAGGATGCTTGGATCTGCCCAGTGTCGTTACAGCGAATGCTGAAGACACCAGAAGGGGTTGGCCGTTTCCTCTCTTCAAGCAGTTCTGGCTGGCTGGGTGAGCTTCAGAAGCATCTCTTATTCACAGGCCCAAATGCAAAGAGGGTAGAGCTACAACAAGGTATACAAAGGGAACTTTTCCTTGCAGAAGTCTTGGAAAGAGGGGGTGGAGACAGACAGACAGACAGACATGTACAGTGTTTTATATTAATCAGATATGGGTTGAAGCTTAGGTTCCATCACTGCCAGGCTGGTTCACCTTGGGCAAGTTCCGTGATCAGTCTAAGCCTCTGTTTCCTTCCTATGACATGGTTATAATAATTGTAAATATTTTGTAGAATTGTTATGAAGATACAGTTTGTAGCACATAGTGTATATTCAGTTAATGTTAGCTGTCATTACTTATATATTATTATTAACAATATCCTATGTGCTTGACCCTCTAGGGAAGTGATATAAACCAGTACTTTCTCAAACTCGGCTACTCACAAAAATCATCAGGAGGGGTGGTCAAAATCCAGATTTCTGAGCCCCATCCTCAGAGACTCTGACTGAGCAGGACTGCTTTTCTAACAAGTGTCCTAGAGATGCCGGTCCACAGACCACACTTTGAGTAGCATTGATATAAACCATAAGGCAGCATTATCCTTATTTGCAGTGGCTATTCTGATCCACTTGAGGGCTAGATGCAATGCATTTCATCTTAGCACACTCCACAAGCTCCATGGAGAACCATGTGACTTTTACCTACCTATAACTCCTATTTAGCTTCAGAATGAAAGCTTAACATTGTCCTTAGCATCAGTAAGACAAGTTGGCAAAGGCTAATGCCTAGATAATAGGAAATGGGGTGATAGATCTTTTGCAAAAGAGGAAAGGACCAAGAGATGGAAAGAGTAGGGAAGGAAGGGAAAGGAAAGGAAGAGGATTTAAAAAAGAATTAAGATGTGTTATTTCCATGTACCAACTCCCCACCATGAATGGAATCATTATTCACTACAAACATGTACTAGTCAAAATTTTAAAAATCTAATTCCTAGAAAAATGAACATAACTAAGAAATGCTTAGAGCTTGAAGGTTGATTGCACTGCTGAGCCTGAACACTACTTAGAAGTCAGAGCATATTCTAGACGCAGATAAGTGTGGCTTCCCTTCCCTAGGAGGCAGCCGGAGCTGATGGAGGAGAAATATGTTCATTGTCTGCTTTTCTTGCACAGAACAGAGCTCTTACAGAGAGGAAAATAAGGGTGCTTCAGAAATACTAGGCAGTTCTTGATTTTTTTTGTAGCTATGAAGCATGAAATCAAATACCATTACTGTCAAAATAAGGGGTTACGTTGCTCTCTGTGTCCTGTCCATTTTCACTTCCATCTTCATATGCCAGTGCCTTTTCTCAGAGTTCAGGATTTTGCTCTCTTCCCTGAACTCTCCCTCTTTTTTGACACCAGAGATTTCTTCACTGAAAGGTTGCTGGGTTTGGGTCTTTCTGAGGCCAATAGAGAGATTGAGCTGCAGGGTTTCTTTTTTATAATTTCTTTCCACATTTTTCTAATTGCCTACAATTAGGAAATGTCACTTTTATAACTGGAAATCCTAGATACTATTTTCTTTCAGTCGAGATCGATAATTCTGCACATACCCTATAAGCATAGCTAACACTTTCTAAGTGTTTTGTCTTAGCCAAGCAGACACTGCACCAAGTGCTTTCATGTATAGCATTATTTAATTCTTACCACAAATTTAGGGAGATTAGAACCATTGCCCCCATTTTATAGATGAAGAAATGGAGACTCAAAGAGACTCGGAGTAACTTTTTCAAAGTTGTAGGACTAGGAAAAAGCAGATACAGGATTCACATCTGACGTTTTGGACTTGTTCTTTAAATTGTCTTCACAACCATGTAAAAAGTATAAGACAGGCAAAATTTGCAGAAGATAACATTAACATTTTGACAGTGATTTGTCTAAATATGATTTGCAAATATGGATGTTTCCCTTCTCTTCTGATTTTCTGATTCTTTTCCCAATAAATATGCACTAATTTTATAATAAAAATAAAAAAATAAATAAATAAAATAAATAATAAAATAAATAATAAATAATAAAAGGGATAATAAAGGGATCTGCTCTTCTTCCAGTTGTTCAAAGGAACCGATGCTGATGCCCAAATTCCAGCTTAGCCACCTTCATGCCCTAACGTCTGTCTTGGGGAGTTTGATGGCCAGAGCTACAGATCAAGCTCCTGCCCTTGGCCTCTTTATTGATCACATGAGGCTAATGGCTAGAGCAAGCAATTCCCAGATTTCAGCAGCTTACTACAATCGGCCCATATTGTTTGCTCAGTTAATAGTTCAGTTCAACATTTTCCATTTCACCATTTTTCTGAAGGTCTTCTACCTGGTAGTACCCAGGCCGATCAGAGACTAGGCCTCTCCACCTTGGGGTTCTGCCTCACAGTATTCCATTTGATGTTCTAAATCTAGCTGGCCCACAGAGAAGTCTCACCTACGGAGATGTCTGTAGTCTAGGCTTTGGAGTGGTGCATGTTTCATTGGCTAGAACTCAGTCACATGGCTCCCCCTAACTGCAAGGGAGAATGGGAAGTGTAGTTCAATTGTGTTTTGAGAAGGAAAAGGAAACAGATTCTGCCTGAGGAATACATCAAAGTTTCTGCCACAGGCACATTCATTTATTCAATAAATATGTTGGAGGATCTGCTGTGGATTGGATCCATAGACACTGGTTGTGTCCTGTTTGCTATAGGTGGGTGGCGGGGTGTTTTTTTTTTTCCCTAGGTCAGAGCTAGATTTAGAAAGATCCTACTCAAGACTAAGTAAAGGTCACAGCATTTGACTTCCAGTCTTCTGGTGAGAGTGCACAAGGCGCTGTTTTGCCTACAAACACCATAGTTTCAGTCAGGATTCTGCCAGGAGAGAGCAGCGTGCCAACTATTTTAACTGAGAACTTAATAGCAGGTATTGATTAAACAGATATTAGAACACTGGAAAGGCAGAAAGTGCAAAATGGGTAGAAAGTGCAGAAAGCACCAGCCACCTTTAAGACTGGGGAGGTGGAGAGAAGAAGGCCAGGCTTATGAAAACTTGAAGTTTAGGTGTGATACCCTACAGAGCTGAGCCCTAGACCCCTAGGAGGAAGTACTAACTGGCTAGTGCTGATGTGTCAAAGGGGGAACAGTGAGAATGGTTCTGGGGTTGCCAAAAACGGGCTAGAGTCTGGGACTACCTGTGACTACAGTACTGTACTTAAGTCTAAATGAAGGGCTTTACTAAGGGGATGGTCAGAGGAACAAGGAGAGGGAGGCACCAGCTCTGTTTTCCTCCACCTTGACAGTCTTCTTCTCACTCCCTCTATTGGCAGAGCTGAACAGGATGCAACTGGCAAAGCTGAAGGAAGCAGAGCAGACTATAGAAAGGGTGAGCTCAGAACTGAGTGACAGAACCTTAATAACTGGGCAAGGGGATTTGTTCTGAGGTCACAATTTATACTTTGGTTACAGGATACGACCATGGTGGAGTCCCAAGGCCAGGGGGCTCTCAGAGACCTTTTGAATGCAATCTGTGCATCAGCTCAGTGAGCACACTACTGGCTGCTGGGCATGTGCTTGGTATTGGGGATAGCACAGTTCTTCCCCACAAGGAGCTCACACCACACACATGCGCACACAGCACTCATGTGCACATGAACATATGAATGCAGGCGCACATGGGCATGGCATAAATGACAAAAGGAACAGAGAGGCACTAAGACATCGGAGCTTCAGTGCAAGCAGCTTTCTTCCTGTTTACTGCCTCCTCTGTGGAAATGAGTTTAGCTCTTCTTGACGGGAGAAAGTGAGAGGAGGAGAAAGCGGCATTGAGCACATCCTTGGCCTGGCATGGAGATCACAGATTGCTCTGTTGCCTGGATTTGCTCTGCCGGCAAGCAACCTTCTCAACTGGGGGCAAATCAAGTGAGGGTTGACCTTGACTGAACAGAATGAGAAAGGTATAAAATAAATAAAAGCAGTCAATGCAGGCTGACCTCTTGGAGGCCTCTGTTTTCTCCCCGGGGTGTAGGGAGTAGTCTGCTCCTTTTATTTGCACCTTTTAGGCATTTGCTGCAAAAGCAACTTAGGGCTCAGCTTTCTAACATTGGGAAGGTGGTTCATTTGTCTGTGATTCTGTGGGAGTGGAGAGAAAGGGCCTGCAGGTAGGGCAAGTTACTAAGATGCACGTCATGGTTCGACATTAGTTGTCACCTAGTATGTGACGATCACAAACAAGACAGACTCTTTGCATTCAAATGAGTGGGCAGTGTACATTGCTAGGGAATACTACTTCTCTGATGCAGGAAAGTCAGGAGTCCTCTGAGCACCTTCTCTTTCATACAATGAACATCATGTTGAGAAGGAATCCCGCTATTAGTTGCACGACTTAGGGAAGCTACATAACCTCTGTGAACCTCTGTGTTCTCATGTAAAATGGGGAATCAGCTTAGATTAGCTCAGAAATCCAGACAGCATTTATTGAGGACTCACTTTGGGCCAAGATCTGCTTACATGGAGGCTGACATGGTGACCCATTTAACTTAGCATTTCTTAGATAGTCCTGATTTTATATGTAGATGCTTTTCTACTTATGATGGAGTTATGTCACAATAATCCTGTGATGAGTTTAAAGTCTACAATGTATTTAGTGCCCCTAACTACCCAAGATCCTAGTTTAACAACACAGAACACTGTAGAGTTATTGCTTAGTTCTCCTGCTGACTGCATAGGCTGACTGGGAGCTGTGAAGTGTCTCAAGATGATTGTAAAGCATATCACTAGCTTGGGAAAAGATCCAAGTTCACAGTTAAAACTCCAGTTTCTCCTGACATATACTGCTTTCCTACTATCATGAAGTTGAAAATTATTAAGTCAAACCATCTTAAACTGGGGACTGCCTATAGTTTGATTTGTCTCAATCCAGGCAAGTTCTCAGTATATCCAAATGTGGATTTTAATGTTTTCTATTTCATCTAGGCTTTGTCTGAGTCAGGAAAAATGAGGTCAAGTGGGAAAGGTGGTGTCTGCAGGACTTTCATGGAGGTGGATCTGTTATAGTCCTATTGATCAGGTGGGAGACCATCTGATCTGAGCCAACTCATCCAGGGTGGGAAGATCTAGCACGGCCTTGCTCCCATGGCTGGAGTCAGCTTGGGCAGCTGTGCTGGCCGGCTCCTCTCTCCATGTGGCCTCTTAGCCTCCAGGATGTCAGTGTGAGCTTGTTCACAAGGTGGTAGGACAGCCCCCAGGATCCGGAGAGGGCAAGTCCAGAAGCACAGATGCCTCTTCCTGTCTCTGCTTGCGTTAGGGTTTCTTTTGTCCCTTTACCTGGAGGTTAGAAGGGAGAATGATCCATTTTCTGACCAACATAAAGGGTCATGGTTGACATCTCTATAATGAACGAAAAATATAAGAAAAAATTTTAATCAAAGGTTTACATGCATGGGAGCCTTCAGAGTGAAGAGCCAAAGACCTGGGGAGAACTATTCACTTTTATATTTAGGCTCAACGAAGCATGGGTGGCCATGTAGAAAGATGACTTGACTAAAGGGGTGTAAGCTAAAGAGTCTGCTGAGTGGGGAAACCTAGCAAGGAAGATCTGCTTGTTCAGATTCTTCTTGACCTTTCTGTGCAGTATTCTTTCCTCCTGGGTACACACCAGGGTCCTTTCTGAAACAGGAGTCTTATGATCTACTATCAGAGAAGGAAGGTCAGATAATTTCTTTATGGCCAGCTCCATGGCAGAAAGGGGAAGATTAGAGTAATATTTTTAGGCATTATGGCTTGCTTTGCAGAAAGCGGGTTCTGGTTGATATGATCTGCCTTGGAGAAGAGAAATTCTAGTTTCTGTGGCTTGTCTTGGGGAAAGAAAATGGAGCAAGAGAGGAGGGCAGAAGGGCAGAAAGAAACTTGGCTTCTGTGACCTTCACTTTGAGGCCTCACTTTCTGATCTTTGACAGACCAAAGCAAGTTGCAAGAGTCAACACAGATGGGGATAACCCAAGACCCACACGCTCCACAGGAGGTAATAGACGCCCGAGATATTACAGAGGTTTGTTCACTTGTGGGGGCCAGCCAGGGGGAGGCTAACTGTGAAGGTGTGGAGGAGGTGGAGCTTGGTGAGAAGAAAGGTGAGGCCATTGAGAAACAAGAAACCCAAAGGAAGACCAGATTTGATGAGTGAGATTTTGTTCCCATGCAGGTTGGGGTGCTGGTGGATCTCACCCCAGTGCTATCTAACAGTGTGCTTGAAATCAATCGACAATTTTTTTTTTTCCGAGGTCCACTCACAGATCTCCCGGGACAGAGACTGAGGGAAAAGGTAGAAACATAATAGAAATGGTAAGCGTTCTTGGGACAGAGGTAGTAGGAAAAAAGGGCTTATGGAAGGAGAGATTTGAGATTGGTGGAAACGAAGAATACACACATCTACGCATGTGCACATTTACCTCATGCGCACATATCCAAACACATGTGCACACATGCACACAGGTGCCACCACATGTGCATGCTCACACACACCCACACCTGTACACACACACACACATACGACCATGCTTGCACACACCACATATGTGCATGATCTTCCAAACAACCTCAGAGGACTCACAGAAGCCCATGCTGAAGGACATGTGAATTGCAGAGTGAAAACCAGGCTGTTGAGAGGGGAAAGAAAAGAGGGCTGGCAACAAAGCCCTTGGGGAACACATTCCCTCCCCCCATTAAGGTAAGCATTGAATCAAGATACCACCATTCTCTGCTCTGCATAATGAGTCCTGAAGTACAACTGGGTACATCATACTCATCCCATTTAAAAAAAAATAGGGTTGACACATGTCTGTTTAAATTAATTTTCCCATCTCTATGGATGCATTTGGGGGAAACAAGTTTTCCTGCTAAAAACAGAGAAGAGAGCCTGGGAGAAAGGGGGAGGGATCTATTTAAATGGGTTTCAAGATGAGCAGGCCCCTCATTTAATAAAAAGGCCAGGCTGTACATTAGCATAAGAAAAGCACCCCAGTTCTGTGATGGCAGTGCCTGGGCCTGTACTTTACAGGGCCAGTTTCTTTAATGGTGGTGAATAACAGGCTCTTTTGGAAAATGTGGACGCCAACAAGCACCATCCTTGCCTTGCTACCGAGAGGCTGAGATTTTCTTTGAATTCCTACTTTGGTCCTGATCTCCCATTGTTCTCAGGTCTCTTCATCCCAGGGCCCCAGCATCAGCAAAAATGTGGGCCTCATCCCACTGGATGAAAAAAAAAAAAGAAAAAAAAAAGCTGCCAGTGCCCCTCCCCTGAGCTCAGGGATTCCCTCTTGTTTATGTTTAGAGGTTTTCAGCTGACATTGTCGGCTTCCATGCAGCACTCAATGGCTTTCCAGGCAGCTTTTCACACCCGTGAGTGTGAGAACGCACAGGGCAGAAAAGCTCCTTCGTGTTTGGCAGAAGCAGGAGGGGCAGGGTGGCAGTTGCTCCCATAGTCCCTTGCAGAAATGGGCACTGATTCCTGTCCAGGGGAAGATTTTCTCAAAGGTGGAAGGGCAGCTGATATCAGCCCTGGAGAAAAGAGCTGGGGGTAGGGAAGGGAGTGGCAGAAGGGTGGGGAGAGAAGGGATTTATGAGACCTTTAACTCTGCGAAGGAACAAATGTGTTTCAGTCAGGCCACATTTTCAGTCTTAGAGGAGGGGCCTTGAATAGAATCCTTAGGTCAGGGAGGGGTGTCTTTCAGAGACCACGAAGGAGGATTTGAAAGAAAGATTGAATTCATTATTTCCAATGTGGAACTCAAGTTCAGATGCAGGGCATTTGGATTGCCAATAGAGTTAGTTGTGATTTTTCTTAAGGGGGTAAAAATAAATGTAAAAAAATAGGAAAAGTATTGATTTCTTGATACCCCCAAAACCCAAAGGCACAAATGTTTTCTCTAGCTCTTACATCATCCTGCAGGTGCATACACACACACACACACACGCACGCACACACACACACACACACAAACACAGCTGGCTTTACAAGGCAGAAAAGAATTCACTGCGCTGGACAGTCTGAGCTTATTCCTGACTGCACACTTCACCCTTCCTTTTTAAACATTTTAAACCTTCCTTGGACTTGGCATTGCCTTTATAAGAAGACATGCCCTGCCCTGGGGAGACAAATGTTTTATTGTTTGAGTACTGGTCAAGACTGCAGATAGGTAAATATTAGACTGGCAGACATCTGACTCACCTCTGGTAGCCCCGTGGTATGGTAGCAATGCACAATCAAAGGCAGGATGTGGCCGAGGGTGCCTGGATTTTGCCGTCACTCAGCTGTGGGGTAGCCTTTGGACACCCCTGTCTGGGGCTGACTGGAGGGCTGAGCCACACAGTCCAGCCTGGCAGTAGGGAAGTGGTCTGATTGTCTTGAGCTTTGCTCTTGCCCTTCTTTTGCCTGGAATATTCATTCTTTCACCAGATATACACACGGCTCCCTCTCTTATCTCCTCCAAAATTCACCTTCGCAGCAAAGCCTATCCTAACCACCATATTTAAAATGGTCACCCGAAGGGTTCTCTGAGTAACCCTTCCTCACTTAATTTTTCTCCATACCATTTGTCACCACCTACCAGACTATGACTTTTACACATGTGGTTTGTTTATTAACTGCCTCCCCCACAAGAATGTAGATTATGTGAAGGCAAAGATTTTTCTTGGTCATAGCCACCACTGTACCTGCAAGGCCTAGAACAGCGAGTGCTTAATACACAGGAGGAGCTCAGTAAATGTCCCTAGACAGAACAAATAGACCCAGGCCAGAGAATGCTGTTCTGGATGACATCTGAATTAGCACTCAAATCCTGGTGTTTCAACTGAGCTGCAGAAGTCAAACTCTCTCAGAGGATGGATGGCTTGTCTGTGGAAACATTCCCCTTTCCCAGCAGTCTCCATGTCCTCTGTTGCACCCAGGAATGATCAAAGCTGCCCTCTCCGCTCCTCCTCCCACACCTTTGGAACAAAGAGCTTGGCCTGTTTCCATGGCATCTGTCAGAACACCTTGGTCTAGTAATCCAGAATTTGCAGCTGCACCATGATGAGGTGCAGGGGCTCTGTGAATGACACCGCTTGTGCCATAAATGGCAGGACGTGGCAGTGCACAAGCACAAGCCCTCAAACAGTGTAGGTGGCCTCCTTCCCGCGGCCCTCTCTTCCCTGTGCCTACCCCTGCCCTTCCTGCACCCTCCATCCTCTGCCCTGACTGTTCCCCTCCACAGATGTTCCCTGCAGTAGGCAGGGCGTGACACACTGCAGCTGTGAAAGGAGGAGACCCTTTTAATCACTGCAGTCCTTCAGTGTGGGGTGCTCCGAACAGCTGCTAGCACAGATCATATGACGTCTTCCTTTTTAGCATTTAGATACTATTTATAGAGTGTCTGCTATGTGCCAGGTGTTTTACACATATCTTTAATCTTTACAGGAATCCTGCCAGGGAGGAATTACTATTCCTCTTTAAAGAGAGGAAACTGAGGCTTTGAGAGGTTACATAACTAGCCCAGGACCAAAGTCAGTAATGGAACTCGGTATTACCAAGGGCTCCACAGGCCGCGCATGGCACTACCCACATGGATACTGGTATGGAAATGCAGGTTTTGCGCTGCACAAGTCCAAAGGCATTGTGAATGGTGCCACCTGCATAACCATCTTCAGCCACCCTGACTATCTGCTCAGAGTACTATTTGCCTTAGGGAGACCAGTTGTATAATTAAGAATGAATTCCACTACAAGGAAAAGAGAATCTGAACTCTTGGGGAGGGGAGAGAATTAAACAAAATATAGTTTTAGTTTCCCCAGAAATCAAAAGGCCTGGAAGTAGGTGGTTGCAGGAATTGGTTCAGCAGCTCAGCAATGCGGTGTTAGTGCATTACAACATTTACTGGCTTTTCTTTATGGTTGCAAGGCAGCTCCTACAGCTCAATGCATCAGGTCTGTATTCCAGGGAGAAAAAAAGGTGGAAAGGGTGGCATCAGTAAGTAACATCTATTCCCTTTTTATCAAGAAAGCTAAGCTTTCCCATAACTCCATCTGAGACCTTTCAAATGTTAAGTATTAAGGCTTTAAAATGAAAGGCATCAAGGGTGAGGGAGCCAGAAGGGAACTGTGGGTCAACGGTACCTGCCACCTCAATATGACTTCCTAGGCAAGAGCATTTTTGACAGACCAAGTGGCCAACAGTATCCTGTCCTTTTCTGGCCATGCCAAGCCAACCAGACTTATCCATCCTCTTGGGCTGAAGCATACAGAAAGAAACCAAAGGTAGACCATGCTCTGATATGGTTTGTGGTCTCCCTGAAATAGAGATTCTCAATGCCCTGTACTCAAAACATCGGCACCACCTGGCACTAAGAATCTGCATTGTAGCACAATTCCCCACATGATCTGTGTGCACATTAGCATTTGGAAAACACTGCTTCCAAAACATAGACGGAGGATATGGGACTTCCTCCATGATTCCCACTGAGGTTCTCACAGCTGTCAGCTCTTAGGTGACCAGCTCATCCTGGTTTGCCCAAGAACGTCCCAGAGTTAATGATGATAGTCCCATGTCCTGGGAGCACTCCCCAGTCCTTAACAGACCACTCTATTAGCTCTTTCCTGTAGAGTCAGACCCAACCTCCCTCCCCCAAACTAAGGCAGAGCCTATAACCAAAAGGCAAGAGGCCTAGAGAACTAACTTCCTTTGAGGAGCTAGGAAAGATGACAGAAACTCTTTCCTTTGGGATTTGGGACTGAAAACAAGGCCTGAGCCAGGACTCACCTGAATAAGAACAGGGCAAGGCCCACCCTCCTGGGTAGTGAGGAGATAGTTAAAAACCCCGAGGGCTTTTCATCCAGGTGGTTCTGAGGTGTCATTACTGGACTTAATAATACATCAACAGCCAACATGAATGGGCTTTGGATTAAGAACTTGGAAACAATGCAGATTAACTCTTTCTTCATCTCTTTCTTTCATCCTTTCATGTTGCTTTCTTCCTTCTGCCAAGAAAACAGAAGAGAAATGCTCAAATCCCACACAGGAAGCACTTGCCCCGAATAGCACTGATGACTCAGAGTTATGTTTTAGCTCTGCCAGCCAAAAGCAACAGGAATCAGCGGGAGTGATCTGATATATTAGAGAAAATAACAACATCAACAATCACAATAACAACAACAGAAACTTCTCCTGACCGAACTTCCTCCCAAACCACCCCTTTGTACCCTCTAGCCTTCATTTGTCCTTCTTCATTCCCTGCGCAGACCACGTGGCTACCCAGAAGCCTTTGTTGGAAGGGGCTGGGAGACAACTGGTTTCTTAGGCCTCATGCTCCACCAATGCATATTTGCTACAGGCCAACTGGAGTGGGAAAGAGAAGACAGAGCCTTGCCACTGAAGCCCGAGTGTCTGGGAGCTCCTGGGCAAGAAACACAGTGCAACACACTAGAATTTCTGTATGCTGCCCACAAGAAAGAGAGTAAGAAATTCAAGGGCAGCTACGGCAAATTCTTTAAGAACTTTGGTTTGGTCCTTTAGTTTGACCATTTTAATTGTTTGTCTGGTAGCTCAGGGGAGTTTTAGGGAACTATTCCATGCAGCTAGGGAGAGATGAAACTTGCCCCCAAGACCTTAAGTAGCTCTCTGCAGCACAGTGTGTCCATATTGGTCTCCTTAGCCACTGTACCACTGTATGAGAAATGTTTTGGACTCAGGGAAATGGTCCACCCAGGAGCCTTGCTATAGAATTTGCTATAGAACTTGCTGGACTGCTTCAAACCGTTCTGCGGTTGATCAGAAACGGTGTAGGGTACTGCGGTGTAATTCTCCACCTTAAGCTTCTGTTACTGAATTTATTCAGTGCCTTTCATCAGAACACTATACAGGGATCCTTTAAGTATTCCATATTTCCCTGCCCAGGCCATAGATGAAGAGGCACACAGATCACGAAGGATGGGCAGGCAGGGATGACACAATGAAGGGAAGATGATACACTAGGCTTCATTTGCCTACAACAGTACCTGCCCAGTGTCACTCCTGGACTGTGGCAGCTACCTGAGACAGCCACATTAAAGGCAATTCCTGCAACAGCTGCTGGTATGTGACTTTGAATGAAAACATGTTGTGGGAAATGAGGAACTACAGCACGGATGGCCCAATGGGACTTTTCTAGTCGGGGGCCATTGTTCATTGCAGTAGCAGGCAGCCTGCATTTGTTGAGATGTACAGCTGTTATCTAGACCAGATGATTCTTCACTCTATTTGTATCTAAGGATTGGAAGCCCAACTGGAAGATCCATGCTTGTATTTGTGGTACTAGAAGGAATTGATCTTTTCTAAGGGACAGTAACCATTCATCTTCTTACAGTCAGAAGACGCTTCCTCTTAGGGAGCTCATTGTATTGATGCTGTGAAGTGCACAAGTGGGCATCTCAACAAGTGGGAGTCATTTAATGGTAGGGTATATTTTTTCAAACCTTGGTTTGGATGTGTTTCACCTTCAGTAGTTCACCTGGCGTGTCCCTTCACGAGACTACAGTGTGGATCAGAGCTCCAAGACCATGCGTCTCTGTTGTACGTGTCCTCCTAATCCAGGCCTGTGCACATTGGAGCATGCATCAAATTACCTGAAAAGCTTGGCAGTGCCCACATTTGTGCACTCCATCCTCAGATATTCAGATTCAGTAGTTCTGAAATAGGGCCCATGGATTGGCATTTCTGAAAAATTCACAAAAGTTGATCCTGCCATTCCAGGGACCACACTTTGGTAGTGCTCCAAAAGAGGTACCAAAGTACTGTTACCCTCACTAGCTTCCCCTTAGCACAGATTGAATATATCTGGAGAACAGGAATTCAATGTGATCTCTATCTTTTCCTTTCAGCCTAACTCTTAATTTTCACTCCCTCATTCCTTGTTTACAGGGTGGGGGGAGTTAAGGTGCTTGGAATGTAACTGGGAACCCTAGGTGCTGAGGGATTAACCTTGGTGTCCCCATGCTCCCTTCTCCACCCAACCCCAGGGCACCACAGGGGCCTGGGAGTGCCTGATGGCACTGAAGTAGCAGGCAGTTTGCATCTGGAGTTACACCCGTCAAAGGTCTCTAGAGGAGCAGGAACAAGCCAGAGGAGAAAGTTACATTTGAAATAATTTATTTGCACATGCAGGGGAGAAATCACATTTGGTCTAGATTCATATAAAGAAAACAGAGATTAGATTTTTAAAAATGTGTTGCTGGCAAGGGAGAACAGACGGGTTTGGATCAAATACACACTCTGTTGAACCTGGCCTTCAATCTCAGACTGCATTTAAAGGGGTTTTGAGTTAGCCTATGGAGGAGAATCAAGTTTGGATTTTATTTTCAATTGTTTCTTTCTTTTGAAATACATCCTAGGTTGGGACTGGGAGCCACAGAAACATCTGGGCCATAGGAAAGGCTGTTCTTAGAATTTTGAGCTTTTTCCGTTTATTCTGTGGCAGACTGATTTAGAAGTCTTTATCTGAGGGCGGAGATTTTTCTCTTGGGAAAAGGCCAAGAGCCAGGAGCCTGGGGAATGCAATGAGGGGAGGTAGGCCGAAGGAGCTGCCACACAGAGTAAAGGCCAGATCACCCATTTGGGGGGTCCAGAGGTGCTGTCTCCATGGCACTGTCTGAGGAGAGGAAGAAAATTCACACACGTATCAAGTTTGTGAGGAAATAAAAGTCCTCCGTGTAGGGCTTTGGAGGGCAGAAAGCAAATAGTTCTGAATTCCCAGCTCTTGACTCCTCAAGCCAATTTGTAGAGTCATGTGGAGGACTACACACTTGCAAGTGTGCACACACGCACATGTCATGTCTTCCCAAGGCACTAGCTTGGATTGGCAAGGCTGCTGGATTTGGCCCTGGAGAGTTGCCCACTGCTTAGTGCCTACTTTTAGAAAATAAAGAAATAACCCAGGCTCATGGGCAATGTTTTAATGAGAAATAAGAGTCGTACAAGCAGTCAGGGAGGATATCCTTTCCTTGGGAACAGAAAACATGATATTAATCTCCCAAAATAGGGCAATAAAATATTTTAAAGGTCTTAAGGGGTGGTGAGAGAGAAGATTAGGGAATCAGGGCACATTTGTCTAATCTTGAAGGATGATATGAGGGATCTAAATGTGGATCTTGGTCAAGAAGAGACTTGTAGTCCATATAAACCAGAATTTGAAGTTCCCAGCTTTGATCCTCTCTGATATTTGTTCTAAAACTTTTCCTTAGTATGTAGGTAGTGTGCATAATGTAGGAAAAAAATCTATGCTACTGCCTTGACGTAGTAAGCTCTCTATAGATCGCCAACAACCTCTTAGTTTATTTTCCTCAGAAGCAAGCCCTAAGACAAAGGGCCAAGTGCAAATAGTTTGAGGGGCGAAGGGAATACCAGTAGGAAGAGTGGGGAAGGGAGACGAAAGGTAATGAAGCCAGGAGAGTGTTGTTTTGTAAAGCACCACTGTGAGCAACTGGAGCTGGGGTCCCAAGGGAGACTCTGGGAAACAGTGTATGGCTCACTCGCCAAGTGATCCCGCCTAAGAGGTGGGGGAGCTGAGATATTTATATTCCAACTCCCAAGTGTCATTTTTAGGAGATGCTTCTGGGGGTTGGTAATTCCCTAGCATTTCTAGCCAAACCTGTGCCAGTTATGGTGACAGTGCCAGGCACAAAGGTGCAGTGAACTGAGGTGAGGGTCACAAGGACATTGGGAGGACACTGACGGTGACTGCTATAGACATATGGAGATATGTATGTACATTAATGGAGAGTGGGACTTTCTCACAGCTATGGGCTCTCTAAATATTTCAACTTTTTAATAAAATAAAAGGGGATATTTGGAATAATAAAGAATTTCTAAAGAAAGCTTTATGCAAACCAGAGGATAAATGGTGTGAGGTTCATGGTATATACATTAATCAAAATTAATCATTCTGTACATTTGAAGTCTATGTATCTTACTGAATGCAAATTATACCTAAATTTTAAAAGAATCAGGTATGAAATTCCAGATTCTACTTTCCAATAGAATCCCAAGTTTTTGCATATTTGGGACATATTTGACTCAATCCCTAAAATTTTACCTGGGCTGTGGACCAGCAATCAAAACTTTTTTCCTCACTCAGACAATGTTGATCTGGGGCGCTGGCAAATCAATCTGTTGTAGTGTGGGAGTGACTTCCCAACAACCGAGCAGGCTCCTTCCACTGCTTCTGTGCCATGCTGCCCTTGCTAGAGTCTCCTTGTAACTATGTCATGAATTTTGTAAAAGAGATACTAGGGATTCCTTGTCTGAGGCCACAGGACAAACGTCTGTGATGCAGAAGGAACTTCTTTGGTCAAACTAGCTGAGTCCACCTGGCACAGCTGAATAGGGAAATGAGGACCAGATGATGTCTTAGGATGGACTCTAAGTCAGGATGGACCTCACTGCCCAGCACATGGTGGGCATTTGATAATGTACAATTAGCCGAGCAGATGTCCCCCAGCTTACCGATGCCTCACCTGAGAACAGGAAGAGGTGGAAGTGCGAGAAACACCAACAAAATGGAGGCCATTGGCCCCTCTGTGCCTCCTTGGAGGACCCAGATCTGGCTGCTGCCTTCCGCAGCAGCAGAAGGGCTTTCTAATGACTCTCAATCAATCTATTGACCTGACGTTTGTGGGAAGAGTGCCAGAGCCTGAAAAAGATAAAAGACATTGAAGAGGAAAAGCTTTGATGTCACTGAAATCCTGTTCAGATTCAGGAAGGTTTCTTCAAGAACTTTATATCTTAACCAGAAAAGCCTCACAAGGTCTATCAGTGGCGCAAGAAGATTTGTGTCATTCTCTGGGACTGGCCTGTGATGAGAGGTTGAATGGAAGGCCAAGAAGGAAGGGCTGTGTGTAGTGTCTGTGGGTGGTAGGTGGGGGAGGGGAAGGGTGGGCGTGGAAGAAGAAAGGTACACAAGAGGGAGATGGTGGTGTGTAGGTGGGAGTCATATTTCCAGGGCAGTACAATGCTTATTCTACACATTTTGACATGGATATGTGTTTTTCCAACAGATTGTGGGTTTTTTGGGGTTTTTGGGGGTTTTTTGTTTTGGTATCGGGGATCGAACTCGGGACTTTGCACTTGCCAGGCAGGCGGCGGAACCACTGAGCTAAACCCCCGGCCCCCAGATTGTGTTCTTTCAGACTCAGTGACTTCTTGCTATTTTCCAAAAATGAATCTAATGTAGGTGTATTGCCCAATGCTATCTGGCCATTTAGCTATACAGCCCACCCATGCATCTTATTAGTTCAAATAATCAGAAAACTCAGAGTACAATGACAGCATGGATAACTAATGAGTAAACTTTTAGAAGTAAACAGCCCTAGGAAGCAATTGTGCTGTTCCTTGCTAAAGTTGAGACAATGGAGAATTGGATGTTGTCTGACCTCTTGTCCACTGAGACCAGGTTTCTCAACATCAGCACTCATGACATTTAGTGCCAGATAATTCTTTGTTATGGGGACTGTCCTGGGCACTGTAGAATGTTTAACAGTGTCTAACACATACCTACTAGGTGCCAGTCACACTTTCCTCTAGTTGGGACAACCAAAAATGGCTCCAGACATTGCCATGTATCCCCCAGAAGAGCCATCCCCTCTGATTGGGAACCACAGCCCAGACAGAAGACCTCTGGGTCCTAGAATCTAGCACTGGCTGTCCTGTCCTATGCAATTTGAGGGTTTCAAATGATGACCTTTGTATGGCTTCAGAATCACATGTAAGTGTTTAAATGTTTAAGTGTTTGTGATGTGCATGGTAGAACTGGAAATGTTTAAAGGACTAACCAGGGCACTTGTCTTCCCAGAGCACTCCTTTCTTTAACAGCTCTCAATCAGAGATGTCTTTCTTTTTCAGTATGTATTAGGTTATAGCACGTAAAACCTTTTTCTGTGTGTGTGGCTTCAATGGTCAATGATCAGCAGTTTCAGAGGTTTAACTTAAACATGAAGACTTTAAGAGATGTGTCCTGAGCACCTTCCAACACCCTCCAAATTCTTGAATGTGGCGATGTGTGTTTAAGAACATGACTCTCCTCAGTCACATTTTGAAGGCAAATCCAATGTTTTCCATGCAGAATTTTTGTACCACAAGCTAACCGCATGCAAAATTCCCCTCAAGATTTCTTTCTCATCCTGTGGTAAAGTAAATGTGGCCACAAATGCTTTGCAGCAACTTCTATTAAGAAGTGGAGTCTGTTTCTCCACCCCATTAAATCTGGGGTGACCTTGTGACTTGCTGTGAACAACAGACTGTGGTGGAAGTGGTGTTGTTCAAGAACCTAGAGCCAAGGGGCCTTGCAGTGTCTGCCTTGTCCCTCTTGGCCACTGTCCTGAGAATTTCCTGTAAGGGAGCTAGTGGAGCTTCCTGGAGACTGTGAAGGAGAGCCAAGGTACCCCACTGACAGCCAGGACCACCAACCAGACACATAAGAAGGGCCATCTTAGACCTAGTCTGCTGATGCTCTAGCTAATGAAATGAATGGGCCCAGGACTAACCAGCAGAAGAACCACCCAATAAATCCACATAACCAGGAAAAATAATATGTCATTGTTTTAAGTTACTAGATTTGGGGTTGGTTTGTTATGGAGTAGTAGATAACAGATACACATTTGGTGACAGTTTACAGTCTTTAGCACTTTACTAGTGTGTGACTTCAAATAGAGAACAGTGAAGACACCAGTCCCTTGGACTGATGGACAGTGAGCTAGCATCCCTCATTAGCTGAATCTCGTGTCTTCATACCACTGTGCTGTAGGTACTATTTGATCACATTCTTCAGGAAAACTGCTGATTTCTACATTTGTAGGCTATGAAAAAAGGTCGAGAACTTGTGAGTAAAAGCCACAAAAGCCAAGTTGGTTTTCCTATATAATGATCACCCATATAGCATCCATATGTAGTCGATTCCTTATATGTTCTCCTCATGTATATGTATCGCATACAACATCATGCGTATACATCCACTGCACACTCAGTGTACCACAACACAACTCCTTGACCTGGTTATGTGGTTGAAAATATCTTAAACCTTCATTTCCTATAGTGATGGTTTGAAAGGGGGATATTTCAAACCAAGAATCACCTTACAAATGGGGACATTACTTTTCTATTGGTGCTTTCATTGACTATCTCTTTTGATCTACAGCAGCTGGCTTAGGAAGCTGTTTTCTATTGTGTAGAGAAAACTGTAGTTAGCCCTCTCACTGGAGTTAGAACTCACAATTGTTTGTGATTGGTCTCTTTAAGGTTGCACATATCAACCTCCACTGGATGTTACCTACATGAGAAGAAAGATTCTGTCTTATTGCTCGTGGCATTCCCAGCATATAGCACAGGATTTGGTTCCCAATTGTCATGCAATAAATCTGTGATGAATGAATGAATAAATGAATGAGTGAATGGATGAATAATGGAAGCTAGGAGCTAAAAGAAACCTTAGAATTCATCATCTTCCATCTCCTGCTTCGCTTGATTAGTGAGGACACAGATTCAGAGAGAATTAGCATTTGTTGTTGTTTTTTTTTTAATTCACGGACTTGTTTCTTTTGAAAAGCCACTTGACACACCTGATTAACTGATCTGTCACAGCTTGTCACTATGGGAGCAGAGACATCAAGGGTTTTTTCTTGGGCTCAGTGTGATATGCCATGAACATCCCTGACTGGGCTGGCTTCGTGTCATCAAGGGCAGGTCCAGCCCACCCTGTCTGGCCCTGTGACTCGTGGTGGGGGTGGCCTACCAGGCTCACCCGAGCATTTAACAGACACCAGATGTATCTCTTAGACTTACATTATTATTACTATTCATCTGCCTGTCAAACTAAACCCTTTTCTGTACTCCAGAATGTGAAAGGAAAATGGCCTTTTCCCATATGAAGCTAATAATAGTTTTCATCTCGATTCTACTTAACATTGAACTGAAGATTTGGCCTCCAGGGTGAGTCTCAGACTTAATTCATTTATTTTAAAAATAATTACAGAAACTATAAAAGACACATCCCAATTGGGGCCAAAGTGGTCTGATTCTGTATTTCTCAGAAACCAGTTATGTGCTGGATGCTTGAAAGAATGAGAATGTGGTAACTCGGTTGGAAGCCTTGGGCAGAAGGTGAGGCTGGAATGGAATTACTGTGCGGTCACTCTCTAGGAGGAGCTCTGCCCATCCCCCTACTGCCCGCTCACTTCATTTTCTGTGATGACCTAAATGAGAAAGACAGTTGGTTTCCTTCCCCTCAGCTCAGTCCTCTGCACAGACAAACAGCCTGCATCCCTGGCAGACTGCTCTGGGTTTATGTGCTGTCTCATCCACTTGAGAATGATCTATAGCTTCAAAAGAAAAAATAAATAAACAAGCCAAGTCAACCCCTGCCCTTTGTCTAGGAGGAAATGGATGGCTTCCCGAGTTTCTACCTCCCCTCTCACGTTCATGCCCCTGAGCCCTGGACAAAGAACAACCAGTGAAGAAGAAAAGAAGCTGTTTTTAGGAGTGTGTGTTTGTGTGTGTGTGTGTGTGTGTGTGTGTGTAAGACACAGAGAGACAGGCAGAGACAGAGAGGAGGGGGAAGCAGGTGGGAGAAGAAGAAGAGAGAGAAAACACTGGAAGAGAGATGGAATGAGAGAGGAGGCAGGAGGAAGAGAAAGGAAGAAAAAGCGACAGAGGAAAGAAGAAAGAGGGACAGCAAGTGGAAAGGATTAGTGTAGAAAAAGGCAGATGAGTAAATCAAATAGTGATTTCTGAGTGTGAAGAGAGCTATTAAGAGTATTCTCCCTCCCTGATTTCCCTTCCTTCTCCTTCCAGATATAGATGTAAGTACCACCTCCCCAGCTCTCCCGCCTAACTCTAAAGCCTATTGAAGATGCTGCAGCACAGGCCTCAGGTAATTGATGCTCAGCGGCAGTAAATCAGTTAAGCATTTCCAGGGATCTGCCGCACTGCTACACTGCAATCTGGCTACAGATGTCAAGGAGACCAGCTCCTGCCTTCTTAGCATCTTGGTCAGCACACAGTGAAACCACTGACTTGTTGCTGGGCACTCCAGAGCAGGCTGGCCACATCTCAAGTGTCATCTAGGTGAGCTGCGCTGTCCTATTTAGAAAGCAGCCCAGAGAAGCCCTTCACCGGCCATGTGAGCTGGATGGAATGTTCATACTTGCATGCGGTGGGGGACCCATATGGCTTGCCATATGTATCATCACTATTTAGGGTAAAAACTAAGTAAGACAATCTATATCAAGCAGATGGCACATAGTAAATGATCAGAAAATATTAGTTACTATCATCTGATAACATAATATTAGCCAATATGTTTTTTCTTTAGCACTGTCTATGTGCTATGTACTATTCTAAGCAAATCTTAAAACAACCCTATGAGATAGGAAATATCACTCCCCCCAAGAGATGGGGGATCTCAGGCACAGAATTCCCCTGATTCCTAGGGCCTAGACATAAGTATCTGTTTTACCATGGCATCCATCGTCTGGGAGAAGACATACTGACCAAGGAGGGAGAAGAAAATACACCAACATCTGGCGCCTTCTCTCCTTCTCCAGCATTACCACTCAAGACTGAACCACCACTTCCTCTAGCCTAGACAACAGCAATTCTGTCTTCTCTGGCCTCCCTAACTCCACTATCGTTTGCTGTAGTCCATTCTGCCCACAGCCATGAAAGTAATCCCTCAACTTATGGGCTAGATAATGATGTAGCCCTCTACAGGCTCCTGTTTCCTTTCCATTGCATTTAGTATGAAATCCAAGTTCCACATCACGTTCTGTAAGGCCCTACATGACCTGGCAAGCTCTTCCTACCTCTCCAGTTTCGTGATGTGCCATGCTCCCCTGGCCCAGGACTCCCTTGCCACATTGGCCCATCATCGCTTTTTCAAACACATACAGCCCCTTCTTTCTCTGGAGCATTCGTCTATTGCTGTTTCCTCTGCTCTTTTCTCTATTACTTCACCCTTCTGAGCTCTGTTCAGTGTTACCTCTGTACACTTTATTTTCTCCTTTCTTTTTCTGTATCTCAGTATACTCTTCATTACCTTCATTGATCTCATAATTGAGACATATTTTCATTTCTTTGATTGGGTCTTTGCTTTCTCTTTACTTCCCCTACTGAAGTATATACTCCCCAAAAGCAATAGCCATGTCTGAATTGTTTGCTGCTGTGTATCTGGCACTCAGGACAATCCCCAGCTCATGGTAGGCGTGCAATAAATGTTTGTTGCTACACAAATGGGTAGTGTGTCTGGAATGTCTGGGATGTGTGTTTGGAGACATGGCAGATTACAGCTGGGAGTTCGTCTCACTTCCCTGGCTGCCCAATGTCTTCTTTGTGTATCCTTGCCTGCCATCTTGTATTCCAGACATGACTAAAGACCTGTCTCATTCCAGAATTGTATCATTATTGGAATTTTGGTACACAGTAGCCACAGATCCATTTCAGAGAGAGAGAGAGAGAGAGAGAGAGAGAGAGAGAGAGAATCTACTGTAATTGGTTCTCTATGCTCTAGTGGCAGGATGCAGAATGAAGGTAGAAGGTTATTAGAAGTTCAGTAGTTCTCTCATTGCTTGGAGTGTTCTGGAAATGCTGTTCCCTAAATGATACTTATAAAATACCTAATATGTAATTTCCTTGCTACTCTCAGCCACCTGAAAGAGTTGGATCTAAGACTTACAACATAGTCACTCATGCATCTATTCACTCTCAAATAATTTAATATTACAGAATGTGAAGCAATAAGCTAAGTGTGCACTTAAGACTTTGAATCTGTACCACTGGAAGTTAATTTCTTCTGTATATTACTAGAGCCACTCTCTGATAAAGGTAGAGTGGGGGACAGATTTGGGTATCTCTGTCTTCCTGACATTCCTTGAATTTTTCTCAGAAGGATTGATGTAGACAAGTCTCACTTTTTCTCATGCCTCTCACCTTTGTCCCAGGCAAAGGATGAGCTATGGGAAGATCTCATGGGTGGTGTTCTAAACAACTTTCCTTTGATTAAATTACCCTTCTCCCAAGGGCTACTTGTGTGGTTTCAATTACTTAAAAAACCAAACAATCCAGTGTAAGAGAATTAGTTTAAAAAAACAGGAGGTTACCAACAGCCTTGCCCTATACAGCTGGGAGAGATGTGAAAAGCTCAGACTCCAAACACCAAAGAGAATAAATAAACGTGTTGCAAGTGCCATTAAGAAAACATGTCTGCACACTGTCAGTGAGGAGGATAAACACACGATTGTTTTCCCTTTCACAAGGAACAGTGATGGGGAGACGCAACTTGATGGACCCTACCCAGGTCTGTTCATTTTCCAGCATCTTAAGGTTGAGGGATGGGCACTTAGCCAGCCTTGATGCTTTCCCCAAATCTCTCATCAGAAGCATATCTTCAAAGAAAACAAATAGTATATTCATTCTCCTCCAAGCTCACAGAGAGGAGAACAAACAGGAGAAGAAAGAAAACGCTCTAAAAGTTATCTGGTGGACCTCAGTTGCCCAAGATCGAGTCTCTTTTTCTGGTTTTCTTCCTCCTTCTAATTCCCCTGCCAGTGGGAAGAACAAATAGAACTGACACTAAACTCCTTCACAACTGTTAATAATAGCCAAACTTCCAGCATTCATCAATTTCCCCAGTGCTTCAATGAGTAGCTTTTTAAGATTTTATGAACCATGATCAGAACTCATGAAACATAACTAGGAGCCAAAGAAATTCGATGGATCCATTGAAATCCTCATGCACCTAACTTGACAAAAGGTGCAGGTACACAAGAAGATAAAGATGACCTTCTGGGAGATGTCACCCATCTGGAATCTCCAGACTTCACATTCATAAAGTTATTGGTAATTGGCTATTTAAATTCTAAGTTGAATCTTCTTCATTTCGATGAGGTCAAATTCTTGACAGATTATGTGCCTATATCAGAGGATGGGATATGATGACTATCTTAAAGTAGGCTAAAATTCAAACATCTATATGGCCTTAGTCACCTGAATTTCAAAATTTGGTCTAAAGTGAGTTAAATATTTCCAGCCTCAATTTTTCACACTAATAGAACGTGACCAAAAAAACCTACCAACACCTTAGAAATCATTCTCATTTGACTTTGAAAAGTATTCCTGGCTTATTAGCTGACACACTGAAAGTTGGCTTTAAATTATAGTAATGGAGAAATGTGGGAACTGACTCAAGTAGAGCTAGAAACCTGTTTACATTTTTCTCATTCTATCTTCTCTCTCTTTCTCCACTTCCTGTACTTACTAAATTCTTTCCATTTCCTCACCTCTAAAAAGGATAGGTTCTATTCCTAGACTAGGAGTAAAATTAGAATACTTCTAGTGACTCTCCAAGTACTACAGTTCTGCAACTTAAGGGAACATGTATGCCCTGATATAGCTTTCAGTTATTAATTCATTTATTCAATGAACTGTTTTGAGTGCTAGTTAGGTGCTCTTGGGCTTGCTATGAAAGACATAAACCTTTCTTGTCCTAGAAATTACATACAATATGTCTGATAAATATGCAGTAAACACTTCATAAATGCTATCAAAGGATTACAAAATAGAGGTTGTTTGTACAACTCTTCTGAGCAATCCTGTGGTTCATGATGTTCTCTAATTATGCCAACATTCAGTACTTCATGTTAAACTCCTTTAGTGTTTTTACAGCCGTTGGAAAGGATTGGAGACACATACGCACTTGATAATAATTAAGAATGCTCTGGGTTTTTAGTAGAGAACGCTGAGGCCTAGAGAAGTACATACTTCATCAAGTTTCCCTGTGGGCAGAAGTAGAGCCTAGAAGTCCTCCCACATCCGAGTGGTGGGTTAGTTAATAGTTAAGAGAATAGACTCAGGGCTTAAATGTCTGGGCTCAAAGTCAGTCTCTGTCACTTACAGGGGAAGTGACCTAGAGCATGTCATTTACTTGAGCAGTCCTCTGTTTTTAAAATAGGACTGAAGACTAGCCAGTTGCATAGAAGGTATGGTTTGAGTTCCTGCATATCAAAGTAAGAGCAGAAATTGTATAGTTTCATATATAATAACAACCATCAGCAACTAGAAGTAAGGCTGGAATGCTTTCACAAATACATCAGAAAATCATTTGGTGTTATGAAATAATCAAAGCTGGTAATACAGCCAGTTCTTCTAGCTAGCTGTCTAAAATGTTTCGTGAGTGGATTGTATCTCCACTAAGAAAGAGGAACCTGTTTACCACCATGCCTAGCATACAGCAAGTGCTCCATAGATAGGTGTTAGCTATTGTCTTGCTGCACTCTTCCATTTTCTTCAGTGTTGGAGAGGGTATTTTAAGAGCTTTGTTGGAACCCAAAGACAATACCTCCAGCCCCACTGAGTGTGTGTGTGTGCACGTGCGTGCACGCACACACACGGACACGCACTAGTGACAAGAAGGTGTATTCTAGAGGAAAAATCAAATAACTCACTCAGTAAATTATCTCAGCCAAAAGTTCAGTTGCAGGAAATCAAATTCAGGTCTCTAAGCCAGGTGAAATTCAAATTCCCTTTATAAACATTTACTGCCATTTCTAGGCAAGAAACATTTCCCCTGATCTGATTGTTTTGGCCAAGAAGTCTTGCATTTTAAAAGCAAGTAAAATGTGAAAAAATAATTCTCGGTATATGACACAATTTACAGTTAGCTCCTCAGAAATGTGTGTCATGTTTTAAACTTGAGTAGGTTGGTGTTCCCCAAACATCCCATTGCTTCATATTTATAGAGTGCCTTATTTTATTTAGAGTGTTAATGTGAATGAGAAAAAGTGGAACTTTCTGTAGGCATTTTCCTTGTTTTTTTTCTCCATGCTGTTTTGATTTGAAAGCAGCCTTGCTTCTGTCTTTGTCAAGCACCATAGGATTCCATTCTATAACTGCCTCTCTCTCTCTCCCCACTGCCCCCACGGAAAACACTTTAATTGCTTTTATTGACAGAGAGAAAAAAATCTAAACACCAGGCAACTAGGCTAATGAGGGACAGGTTGACAGGACACCTAACAAAGAAGTAAACCAATTACTCTTTTTCATGCAGGTATAGTGGTCTACAGGGAAACAGGAGAACCATAGTAGTTACTGCCTGTGTCCCACCCCTTTGGCTAACCCAGACGTCACCTGTAGCTCATTGGACAATCTGCTACAGCTTCTTAACTCAAGCACTGCAGTTCAGCTGCTAGTTTTCTTTAAATCATTTGACAAATATTTATTGAGCACCTACTATGTACCAGATACTATTCTGGGTGCTGGAACTGTGTCAGTCAACAAAGCAGACAAGATCCCTGACCTCATGGGGTTGGCAGCTGCAGAGAGAGACAGACAATAAGCAGTAACGGTAAGGAATATAAGTACAGGGCATGTTAGAAATGGGTAACTGGTGTGAACTGAACACTCAAGCTGAGCAGGAGAGCTTAGCAGTGGGAGGGTGGAGAGCTTAGGGTAAGTTGAACTAGAGTTGTCAGTAGCCTTTCTGTCTCCTGCAGAGGACAGAGTGTGGCGCTTGGGTCTGGATGCACCACTCCTGCCAGATCGCCCCCCCCCCCGCCCCATTTGCCCAGTCAGTCTCCAGGGATAAGTTAATGCTATTAACAGTCATTGAGGGCAGGAAACGAATGTCTATCTCCTCTCCAGATGGAAGGCTTTGCTCACATTGACTTCTTTACTCTCCACTGGAGCTTGGCTCACAGTCTGCGCCAAGAAGTAAATGTTCAATGAATGAAGCATGCACGTCAGCAACCACTTCTCTGTTCCAGGCTCAGTTGAACTTTAATGGGCAGCCCTGCTATACCCAAGGTCACTAGGGCAGGGAAGGCAGTGAGGAAACTAGAGAGCGTGCCTAGTTCAAATTCCCCTGTAATTAAAAATAAGCTTAATCATTAGTTTCAAGGGCATGGGATCATAAGCACAGTGGAGAAATTTGAGTTTCACCTTCTTTTGCCTCCTGGGACCATGCAGACATGATATTGGAACAAAAGATTGGTCTCAAGGGTGCAACTTTGGATGGGGTTACCAAGGAAACAGGGAGCAATTTTAATATCAGTGTGTAAGGAGAGAGCTCGGGTTACTTCTGGCAATGCCTATTCTGGGTATGGTTCCTGGAGAGGAGTGTAAGTGTAGAAAGAGAACCGGGCCAAGTCATCTACTTTGGGGGAAGGCAGAGAACGGGAGTTGGGAGAGGAATGGAAGGCTTGCCCAGAGGTTGACAGGTGCCCCCCCCGAAATGGGAAGAGATTGGGGATGAGAGACAGAGGAGCTTTGAAAGCCAGCTGAGAAGACAAGGGGCCACTGTGAGGACATTCTGGGTGTAGGGACAACCAACCATGATGCAAACTGAAGACAAAGAAGATATACAAAGCAAAGATACACAAACTCAAGTCTTGTTGGAACTGGTGAATAATCCCAATAGAGTACAATAAGGCTGCCTGTGCATGGTATGTTGTCTGCTGTGTGCTTTCTGTGGGATTGTTTAGGAGGAGAAAGGCAGGCTGATCTGGCCTTAGGAATTAATGGCTTAATTAGGAAATTGGGATTTCCTGCTTTCTAGGGCTGCCTTTCACCTTCCCCATTGTAGTGACTTGAGACTGTTGAAGGCAGGATCCCCTGTGAATGTTTGGAATGAAACACTTTGTCAGGAAAACAAGCAAATAAATTTGACAGCTGTTTGATGTAGGGCAGTCATTAAATTTTCAAGGATGTAGGCCTTGTGTTATTTAGTGATGTTAATCTCCCTCCCCACTCCCCAAAAAAAGAAAGAAAAAAGAAAAGGAAAGAAAAAGAACCCAAAATTGCAGCGGGAGGAAGTTGCTTTGTCAAGGGCTCTGCCTCCACGCTCCCTTTCCTGAGGGAGCTGTTGAGCTAGTCTAGACAGGCCACCCCATGTTAAAGTCCATCATTTGGTTGGGTTTGCAAGAGTTATCGTTTTTCATTGTTGTTGTTGTTGCTGTTGTCTTGTTTGCTTTGCTTTTTACTTAAACAACAAACATCCATTTCTTACAGTTTTAGAGGCTGGAAAGTCAAGATCAAGATGCTGGCAGGTTGGTTGGTGAGAGCCCACTTCCCCGTTTGCAGATGGCTAACTTCTCATTATGCTTTCACACGGCAGAGCAGAAAGGAGCTGGGATTCAGGCCCTGCTTTCAGTCAGTTCCCTCCTGTGCCTCCTCTTTTCTCTTCTATTACCTGCTTCTCAGCTATTCCCTACTTTTTAAACCCACCATGGGGGGAATAGGGTAAAGAAATAAAACTCAAATCAGCCATTTCTTTTGCTGTGTGGGGGTGTATCTAGGAGAAAGATTGGTTGCAAAGAGAAGTTGAAATGTTTGCCAAAAGGAGATCTTAGAAGATTCTGTGCCTGTCTTTGTGGCCTATTACTTAGGAGGAATAGCTGAGAATTGATACATTTCCATCCAAGCCTAGAAGTGAGCCCTCAGGGAGGTAAAGAGGTAAGAACTGGTCTTCTGGTGTCTTTGGGGAGAAGAGAGAGACCTTTGACCTTTTCCTGGATGTGCAGGTTTGTTCAGACATGGAGGCCAGGGCATTCCCTGGTCTGCTAGGACACAGCCTAACCCCACAGGAAGGCCTCCTGGGCATATCCTGTATTTTACCACACTCAGGGATGAATCTTGCCTCTGCAACTTTTCCACTGCATGACCTAGATTGTCACTTAGTGTCTATGTGCCTCAGTTTCTTCTGTGGTAAAATAAAGATAATAAAACCTAGATTATAAAAGTATGTTCCATAGGCAGACATGTATAGCTGTACATGTATGCATACATGATGGCTGCCAGGTGAGGAGGGTCTGTAGCCAACCATGAGTCTGGGCTAACTTGGTCAGGCTTCTATGGGCATTGAGACCATACTTTGGCTTCCATTGGGACCTCATGCCAACCTACTAACTGAGTCATTGCTCTTCCTTCTATCATGGATCAGGGCTTAGTGGCTCTAGGAAGAATTTAAATGTGTTCTGTGATCTTTGGAGTAGAGCATTCCACCAGGCTCCTTCTACATGGCATTTGAAGTGCCACCTTCCAGTGATATCTCATAGCTCCATTAGTCATGAATAATATTCAACAAATACTCATTTGAACACCTACTGCATAATTCCAGATGCTAGATATACAAGAGGTTGTAAATCAGATAATGTCCCTGACCTCATAGAGCTTATGTTCTAGGCTAGAGAAGGAGACAATAATGAAGTATGTCAGGTGGTAGAAAAGGCTATGGAAAAGATGTCGCCAATCCATCTCTCAACAGGTAATGCCTCTAAATCCATTCATTCATTTATTCAGCAGTTATTCATGGAGCTTCTGAGGATGTAAAAACTTCCTGACCTCCAGGTGTTTACACCAATCAATCTTTCTACTTCCTGCCTAAACAAGGCAACTTGTGTTCCATGGAATGATGTGGGACAGTTAATTTTGACCCAAACTCATGCAACACTGCAATGTCTGCCAGGCACAACCACCCAGACAAATTATTTTCAGCAAAGAATTTACAAAGGTGAATTTCATGGATGGCCTAGAGCTGAACTAGCACTTAGGGGATGAATTTCCAGCAAACAAAGAACTCCTAAAGGAAATGAGGAAAAGTTGGTCTTCACGTTACTCCACCTTGCCCCTGCCCTCCACCCTACTTTGTATTCAGGCCAGAGACGTCTACAGTTATTGTTGGATTTCCTTGTATGCCTTCCTTTGTTGTGTTTGACTGGGGTTAATAAATCTCTGGTGATGATTTTCTGATATTTGGTGAGTTATAAATTGAAACCTAATGAGTTTTCAGACAGTGTTCCTACAAAAGTATATTTAGAAAAAAAAATTTTTAAAGTATATTTAGGCCATTTCCAAAATGGGGGTTATTGATCTAATTATGCAGATGGATCTCTCTCTCTCTCTCTCTCTCTCTCTCTCTCTCCCCTTCTCTCTCTCACTGTCTCTCTCCGAAAAGGGCAAGACGCCCTGATTAATACAGATAAGTTGGGCACTGAGGCAGGCACTACTGTGCCTCCCTAAGAAGACGAGAAGCTTTCCTTTTGGGGCAACGATGAGCAATGAGGAGGGGTGGAGCTGCTGAGTTTTCTAGATTCTCTGATTTGAAAATTAGGGACTCGAAGTCTATCCTCCTGAGTAATTGCATCCTGACACTGCTGAACTTCCTCTAGGTTTCGACTTTCAGCCCTTGGAGGCTCTGAGGAAGGAGGACAAAGGAGAGGCTGGTCCTCCCCTGGGGAGGGAGGAAGTCAGTCTGCAGCCCAGGGCACCCACCCCAGCCCACAGGCTGCTGCATGTGGCTGGGACTCCCACTTCCAGGGCCGAGAAGCTGGGTATCTTGTTTCTCCTTTTCCTCTTGCCAGATGCCTTTGTGGGCCTTTTACTGGTTTTTGTTCACCATCAGTGCCTACGAGGCAGCTGCCACACAAAGTTCTGTTTTGCAAAAGGTGACACCAGAGGCAAACGTTGGGTTTGGCAGTGACTTGTGAATTTTATTCAGCTGCTCTGTCCTTGTAATAGGAAAAAACTTTTTAGACTGGAGGCTACTAGTGTAGAATTAGGGATGTTGATCCAGAAAGAGTAACACTGGGAATGCTGGGGGAAGGCTTAACATGCCTCAGAATATAAGGCATTGTGAGCATCCCCGGTCACTGAAGGGCCTCTATTCTTAAACACTTCTTCACAAACAAATCGTTGCCCTTGGACACCTTTCTGGGTAGTATTTGGATGGCTTGGGAAACCATGCTTTTAAATGATGTGTATATTTTACATTATACACATCACTAAGGTAGGAATTTAACCAATTTTTTATTTAGTCTAAATTAGGTTCACTTGATATAGCTTGGCTACATCTTTTTTAATTACAAAAGTAATGGGGATATTTGCTTGTGGTTAAAAAAAAAAGGAAAGATGAACAATAATATATGCAATTTTTAAAAAGTGGAAAGTAGTGCTTCTCCAAACTGTTCCCTGGAGTTTATCATTATTTGTTATTGCCCAGCTGTGTGTCCTGCTCACCTGTACCTCAGTTTCCTTATCTATAATAAAAGAGATGATATTAGCATTTGCCTCATGGGGTTGCTGGGAGGATTTGGTATTCTGAGCTAAGCCAGTACTAGGTATCATTAACAGTAGTATGTGGCCTTCCCCCATGGTTGTTGTACACAGGAAGCAGAAGAAATGAGAACTTCCAAGCCATCTGGCAAAAGAGAAGACCAGACAGGAGACATTTTGTTTGTTCTATTTTCAAAACCAATTGTATTTGTTATCAGTTAACCTAATTTTGAAAGTCTAGTGAAGGAGTCAGAGCACCTCTCTCCTTGTATTGGTTCAGCCACCAACGGCCATGTGGCCTAAAACAAGTTACTTAATGGCTCAAGGGTTTCATCTATTGAAGAAAATGGGGCAAGAAGTTCTTGCCCTCCAGAGCCAGGTCAATGGGATGGGAGCCAAGACAATGGGTACTGTGAGCTGCAGGAGTGTAGGCACATCTGTCCACTCCGTGCTCCAGGCTCTTTTTTCTGGGTTCACTGACTGAGAATGGCTACCAGAGCATCAGAAGACAAGCCACCACTCACAAGGGACTTAAAACCAAAGAGAATCCCAAAGCAGACTCACACAAGCTTCTTGAACACTTACTAAGGAAATGATAAAATTATAGTCACCTGAAAACATTTAATAATAGTAAGATAGCTCCCTGAGGAGAAAAATGTGACTGGTGAACCACATGGAATTGACAGGGTGACAGGGGACCTTGTCAGTTGCTTTTCAGTGAGGGGCTATAGTCCTCCATTTTTAGCCACCTGCCCTCTGGCCATCTTTGTGAATGAGCAAATACAGCCACTTTCTTGAGGTGTGACAGTGCTGCTAATGTTGCCTAAACCCAGGTGAGACTAGAACCTATGATTTCTTTGACCTGGCCGTGAGAGGCTGAGCTTTGACCCCAGAAGCCAAGGCCTACTGGCCGAGCTACCCTGGGAGACGTGACACCTCTGCTCCATGGCCAGAGTGGCAGAGCAGCCCTGAGACCCTCTCCTGGCTGTATGCCAGGCTTTACACAGCCTTATTATGTCTCCATTGTCCACCCACTGAAGTCGACAGGACAGGGAGCCCTAGCAAGACTTGCTCTTACCTTTGTAAGTGACTTGCTTAACAATCATATAGTTTACCAGTGAATTGTAGGGGGAGAGAAGGGCCTAAATATTGGATTTCCCATCTGCTAGGACATGCTGACTTAGTAAGTTGAGGTTTCGGGAAGATACAAATGCATCGACATATATTAACTTATTGATAATATATAGGTAGAGCCCATCTTTGGCTTTGTGGGCTCCTCAAGCACAAAGCAGGCTCTGAGTAGCCAAGTGTTTGTGCACGGCAGCTCATCAGTGTGCCAGTCCAGGGGGATGCCATCCCACATGGTCAACTGTCTTCCTGCCAACTGAAGGAGAAAAATCTGACCTCTACTTTCAGAACAGTACTATCAACATTTCTAGCAAGGGCCCCATGGTCCTACTTCAAGCTGCTGAAGACCCTTCAGAAAAGCCCCATAAGTCCACAGGTGCTCCTGCAGATCCCCAAGCTCTGTGAGGGGCAGGCCTTTCTGGCACCTTCATCATTGGAGCCTTGTTAGTATCCTACTTAGCTATCAGGAGAGGGAGCTGAGGTACTCAGAGCAAATGTGTCACTAAAACTAGACTGCAATCCCCCCACATAATTATTTCAAGGGGCAATTACAGTCTACATTAAAGAGCATAATGGAGTATTACTCTGCCATAAAGAAGGATAGATTTGAGTCATTTGTAGGAAAATGGATGCACCTTGAGACCATTATGTTAAGTGAAATAAATGTCAGACACACAAGTTTAAATGTTGCATGAGAAACTCAAAGTATAAATAATTTAAAGTGCAAACTTTCCTTTGCAGATGGGAAAAGGATTTAAAGATGGAGGGAAGAAGGAGGAAGGAGAGAAGAAAGGGAAGTAAGAAATTAAGACATGTTCTGTACATGTACCAACTTCCCACAATGAATGTAATCACTATGTACTGCAAACATGCAGTAAAAAAATGAAAAAGAAGGAAAGAATATACATTTGGGCAATGCTAGTGTAGCTCAGTGGTAGAACATTTGCCTTGCAGGCATCTGGCATTGGTTTTGATCCCCAGTACAACACACACAATAAAAGATGTTTAAGAATATACATTTTTCACTTAATAACTATAATATGCCTCTCATATGCTTCTTTGGCTTCTTCCAAAAACTAAGTACCAAACTGGTAACTGTCTAATTAGTTGGCCTTGGAGTTAATTGAATAGGTGCCCTCAGTTAATTGTCAAACTGAACAATCTAACAGCCACATCACAGCGGAGAGCACACTGTGTCCCTCCCTCTTCACCAGGTCTGCTGCTCCCGGGCAAGGCCGTCCAAGATCTCAGGTCAGTGAAGAGCAGTTCTTTGGTCACGTACTAGAAATGAGTCCTCCATGCAGTGCCTTTCAGGCTGAAGCCAGTGTCCACTAAATCTGCTTGCAAACTGATTTGTTAATTATTTTTTTCCTTTTGTGACATTTTTCAAGATAAACTTACTTGAGCCAGCCTCCTAGCAAACCTTTTAAAATGCTAATTGTGCAATTGTGCGAATAATGTAAAAATGAGTCCTGTGGTGCACTCAGCACTTGACTAATTAACAAGCAGTAAATGAATCCTTGCCTAGCAAATTCTGTACCAGACTATGTGAATGGCAGAGTGCTTCCTGGAGCCACGGTTGGAAGAGTTTGGTTTTAAGCCAGTGCATGTAGGAATTGGCCTATGGAAATCAAGAATTATTTGGTCATAGCACTATCTTTTACCAAAATTGAACAGTGGTGGTAGATTTTGTTCAGCAGATATTTGTTGAAGCCTTACAGGGCCTTGTGATGGGCCTGAGGAACAGGGCTACAAAGGTGGATTAGATGCAAACAATGTCCTTGAAAGTTAATAATCTAATGAAAGACAGACGAGTAATCAAAGGCAACACTGGGCTGCTTTTGACTGCAAGGACAGAATACCCTAGTCACGGTGGCTTCAATGATGAAGGTGTTTAATTATCTCAGAGAAGCTCTTCCCTCTTTTGCTTTGTCATCTCACCGTGTTGCCTGTTTTTTTTTTTTTTTTTTTTTTTGGTACCAGGGATCAAACTCGGGTCCTTGCACTTTCGAGGCAGGCAGCGGTACCACTGAGCTAAATCCCTGGCCCATGTTGCCTTTTTGTGTCCCTAGGCTTGTTGCATCCTGATTGCAGTAAGGTTGCCTTGCTCCTAGCATCATCTTATTAAATGGCAAGAGTTCAAAAAGCAATAAGCAAGACAGGGGTTGAGGACAGGGGTCAGTATGGTAAGAGGTCACACTCTCACACACCGTTCACCAAACAAGTCTTGTGGTCACTCCTAGATGCAAGTGTGTGTGTGTGTGTGTTTCTGCAAACCCAGTCTGGCCAGGCAGCCATTTTCCATCATCAACTCGACTATGGAGGGGTTTAAAAATGTGCTGAAAGATTAGACAGCCTTGCCACATTGTATAATAAATGGTCTGGTACAGGTCCATACAGAGGACAGAGATTGTGAATTCTGCCTTGAAAAAGGATGTGAAGTTTTGGAGAAGATCTGACATCTTAACCGAATCACCTGCTGGATGGGGGAGAAAGCTCAAACAGGAAACCTGGTGTGCAAAAACATGAAGGTGCATGTCAGATTGCTGTGCTCTTTGCATTTTTTCTCCCATCTTTTGGTCAAATCTCCATCTCCACCAAGTCATTTAACTCTTCAGGGTTTCAGGATGATCCTCTGTAGAAATGAGGCCACTGGACTCTGTAAGATTAGAAAGGTATCCACGGGGCTCTTGTTCTTTCTCTTCTCTTAGAGGTTTAAGTGGATAGCAACAATCTCAATATTTCTTGCACGAATAGCAGAGGAGTTCTGTAATCCTATCCACCCTGTAAAAATACATCTCAAAAATTTATCAGGGGACAGTGTGGTAGACTGACATGAGATTGGGAATCACAGATCTGAATTTGAAGGCAAATGTCATTTCTTCACTGTGTGACCTTGAGAAGACACTTCTTTACAGTTCATTTCCCTCTCCTGTGAAATTAGGCTATGCTGTCCTTCTGCTGGGGCTCTTGGAAGACTTGGTGATTAATTGTTATTAAATATATAGCACAGTGTTAGGTACATATTAAGTTCTCCATAATTCACAAAAGAAGAAGAAATACAAATGGCCAATACTTGAAGTTTTCAATATTCGATGAGAAATAACTGTGCATGTGTCTGTGTGTTTGTGTGCACAGGCTTATCGAGTGGACATAGATTTTTGAAAGCTGATGATTCCCAGTGTGGGTGACAGTATGATGAAGCAGGGACTCTCGTATACCACTAATGGGTATATGAACTGATATAACATTTCTGGGGAACAGTGTAACAATTAGAATCTGTCTTTCCTTTAACTCAGCAATCCAAAATCTAAGAATTTATGCTAAGTGGATCATCAATGATGTGTACATAGGGTGTAATTAATATTTATCTTGGTGCTATTTGGAATAAAAAGTATTAGAATCAACACAAATGCCCAAAATAGACGATTTATTAAATGAATTTATCTCCTTTCATGTATTTTAATGCTAAAACTCATGGTTTAGAAGATATTTAATGATGTGGAAGAAATGACTGTGATATAGTATCATGTGAAAAAAACAGTCTGGGCATGGTGATGCACACCTATAATCCCAGCACACTGGGAAGCTGAGACAGGAGGATTGCAAATTCTAGCCCAGCCAGCCAGCCAAGGCAACTTAGCAAGACCCTGTCTCAAAATAAAAATAAAAAGGGGTTGAAGATGTAGCTCAGTGTGAAAGCCTTGCATTCAGCCCAAGAAAGACAGAGAGACAGACAGACAGAGACACAGAGAGACAGACAGAGGGACAGAGGGAGGGAGGAAGGAAGGAAGAAAAGGAGGGAGGGAGGGAGGGAGGGAGAGAAAAGGGCAGTGTATAAAATAGTGACTATAGCATGGTCCTGATTTTGTAAAAGTAAATAAATATTGCACATCGAATAGTGACTGGAAGGTAGAACATCAACATGTGAAAATGATTATCTCTGGATACTATAAAAACAAATACTTTTAATGTTCTCCCTCGTCACTCTGAATTTTTCAAGTTGTCTTGCATTGCACATGTAATAACATGGAAAAATGCTTATAAAATTTAAAGAAAATATCAGGTTAGAAAAATTATTGCAACCATCAGAATACAAATTGACTTTCAACTGTGGAAGAATACACACACACATTCCAAAAGAAGACAGAAAGGGATATTTTCAACTCTTACTTTTTCCAGGGCTGGGAATTGAACCCAGAGCCCCATGCATTCCAGGCAAGAGCTTTACCAGAGCTATATCTCCAACCCTTTCAATCTTGTCAGTAATTTCCTCTGGATGGTGGAATGATGGATTATCATCATTTTCTTTCTTTGTATTAGTTCCCATTTTCCAAATTTTCTGTGCTTATCATATATTATTTATATGAGCAGAAAAATAAAATTACCATCAAATAAAACTTGTTAAAATTTTCTTGAGTACCATATTATATGTAGTCACCAGCTCTGGTAGTCACCAGTAAAACATAAATGTGAGGGCCTAGGCCGCTCCTCACCCACAGCTGTATGGAACCTGGTAGCCATGTTTAATCCTCTGCCTTCTGAATACACCGATTCCCACATTGTGAAGACAGAGAGACAAGGCCAGAGTTACTGTGGAGGGAGAAAAAGACGGAATTTTATGGTGTAATATATTGCAACGGAAAACTTGCATTTGCCAATCCAATAGTCGCCTCTGGTTGGATACATAGAGCTCTCTGGTGGCCAAGAGGTGTCAACGCAGCAAGTTTTGCACTTCCAAAACCAAACCCAAGATCTACCAGCCAAGCCAGAATGTTCAGAACCTGCTGCAGGCTCATAGATTAAATTCCCAGCTCTCTCAACCAGTAGGGAAACATCTGACTTTGCTTTTCTCATACTACTTGATTTGAAGACAGAATCCTCCTCCCCTCAGCCCTTGAAATTAGAGATAGAATAGGCACTCTCTCTGCCCTCATTCATGCCACCAAATCAAAGCCATTAGACACTACTTGGTTTTGTACTAAGTTGCCTGGGCAGCACTAACTCCTGATCACGTTCCCTGTCCCACAAGTCCATACCGTGTGAATTTGCCCTCTTTGGTTATTTTTCAAGTGGGTCTTCATAGCTTTGTAGAACGGAAGGAGCGTTAGGAACAAAGAGACTGAGCTCCAGTGAAGCAAAGTGACTTGGTTAAAGAAATGGCTCCTTACTAGCTGAACTAATAGTGAATATATTCCAGTCTTAAGAATTTTGTCCATCAGATTCCCCCATTTGCTGCCTTTATGTGAGGTGGCCAACTTGAAATTCAAACTAAGGTTTCTGACTCTCATTGTCCCTGGGTAGTCTTGTGTTTCTCTGTGTTTGCATCACAGTGTGACTGTGCACCTGGGAGGGAGTGGTCAGCCAATGTGTGTATGAGGGGGCTACGCATGCACACGTGCAAATATGGGCACATGTGTACTGCCACAGTGTGCTGCCAGAAGCCTATGTATTTAACTATCACGGCATATCTGCATGTCTCTATGTTTTCATTTAGGCACAGTCCATACAGTCAAGCATATCATAAACTCCTTGAATATGATCTTCTATGTTTTATACAGTCTGATATTATAATACTATCTACAGATGTTGGAACTATTGACATAATTCAGATTACTTTCTTTGAAGCCTAGGATTAAAAACAATATCCAAATCATTCCGCTCCTTAGACTCAGGGCTTTGTTTATAAAGTATTGTTCTATTTTTAGCATTTGTGTCAGCCCTGCCTTTTAAAGAAGCCTGAGGATTAATGGGAACTTATTCCCTGAGTATTCAAGAATGTTCCATTGAGAGGTAATTAAGGGAAGGAAAAGGAACAAATTGTACTCCCCAACTGGAAGGCCAGTGATTTGCATGTATTTTATTTTGCTTGAATTTTATTTCCTTCTAATATTATTTCCACAATCACCACAGTAGTATAGTGATGGCACCTTAGAATTTTGCCAAATGGAAGTCTGAGGAGAAGTCCTGAAATGTTCTGTACAGTCAGTTTTAATATACGATCAGATATATTCACTTTGACTGCATTTTTTTAAATGAAAGAAACATACGCAAGAAATAGTTTAAAGTAGACCTTGGAAAGTGCTGTAATATAACCCACTGCTAGGAAAAAGCAGGTACTAGCTTAGTGAGGTATTTTGGAAGCAGGCAAATGAGGTTTGATTTGGATGCTGCCAGGCTGTGGAAAGGAAGTGAATCTGGGTGTGGATGGGGCAGATGGGCCCTGGATGGTTGTTGATGATGCGTGATGAGTATGTGAAATTTCATTGTAAGGTCCCATCTACTCTGAAGCACATTAGAAATCTTCATTTACCATAATAAAAATCTAAACCTTCCCCCTTCCAAAGGGAAATTTTAAAAGAACAAGGAAAGAAAGCTGACCAAAGTCATTCAAGAAGTGATAAGAGAAAAACAGCATATTTGACAAGAGACCACAACACGGAAGTTATAATGAATCCATGAGGCTTTGAAGTAGGATATGAGTTCAAACTGTATATTTTACCCAGTTTGTAACCCTGGGTAAGGTACTTAACCTCTCTGACTTCCAATCTCTTCAGCTATAAAGCAAGGATACAGCACTCATCTTCCAGAGTTGTTGGGACCATGGGAAATTAATCTATATCAAGCACCTAGGACTCTACGTGGCTTTGGTAAACATCCTCTCAAAGTGGTTCCTCCTTCTATTCTTAATGTACTAAATAGATAGAAATCCCAGTGGATTTCAGTAGACCCACTGGGAGACAGCACACTGGGAGCAGCCAAGCGTTTGTTTTCAGGAAGGCAGGACCTTTAGGCCACATCGGAAGGAATAGCCCAGCAGTCCTGATTTCTTGGAACTTGGTGATTTGGAGCCTCTTCTAGCCTCCAGCAACAACATATTGGGGAAGATTTCCCACCAAGTCCCCCCAAACATTTAACGTTTTATTAGATGGGAGTGCAAGAATCTTTCACACCAGAAGGGTTTAAAAATAAATGGCTTCTTAATGTAACTAAGCCCCTGGTCTTCTACTTCTTCCTCTATCCAATCAGCAATGAGCTGTATACTTATTTCTTACATGAGTCCTTTTCTAATTTTCTTCTTTATACACGATACATGTCTCATAAGGGAAACTAAGGTTTTTTGTTCAGATAGATGATGGATGATGGATTATAGATTATGTATGTATGTATGGATAAAACTGATCCAAGGCAAGATGTATGCATGTTTCTGCATACTCCAAGTGGAGTTTTCTTTTTCCTATCTGTTTGTATTTTTAAGGAAATCACTCCTAAGGAGAAGAACCTACTGTTTACCAGATAGTCTACCACTGAGTGCTTTTATGTACCAGGAAGGGTAACAATGAACATCTACCTTTCATATCATTTAATCCACACAACTCTATGAGTAGGTATTATTAATGCCTCTTTACAGATGAGGAAACCCCTGCTCAGAAAGGCTGAAGATCTTTCCCATATTCACACACTATGTAAATCCATATCATTTCTTTTGTATACCATACAACGTAGGCATACCTATAGCAAGAACTATCCAAGCTGGTACAGAAGTGAGAAAGAGGGTTACTACTCAGATACACTTCTAAGAGTATGCAGGTAACTAGACAGAAAAAAATACAATGGAAGAAAGGGAATTTTTACTTAATTATATTTTGTAAGAGGTGGCAGATAAGGGGAAGGCATGGACTGATGAAGGGAGGAGAGAGATAGCAAGCTGTTTCATACTCACAGGCATTTCCTACAAGTGGAATTTAGTCATTGGCTGGAAGGAGTAAGTTTGGTTACTCTAACTCCATTCCACATGGAGTGCCCTTAAGATCGGGCTATTCTACCTGCCCACAGAGGCAATGTCCATCAATAAATTCTTAGCCAACTTGGAGGCAATGGGAGAGATCACAGGTCACGCCTGTACTATTATAGTTGTTCAAGTTCAGGAAAAAAACCCAGCAGAACCTGAAACATTGATTCCTGTGCATGTGCTTCATTGATGGAGTACCCTCAGGAGAAGGAGAGTAAGGGAAGTAGGCTGGAGCCAAGGAAAAGAGCTAATAAGTTCGTGAGCTTAGCTAGAGACTAGCTTCAGCCTGACCTCACTGGAGCAGGAATTGGGAGCTCCCAATCTGGGAGCAAAAGGACAAGACTTTTGCATCATCTTATCAGCCAGTCATTAGCTGTGGGCTGGCCCCTTTGGGCTGGGTGACTCCCATTGACCAAGGACAGTTCCCCAGAGAAGGAAGCAGCTGATAGCTGCCTTTGGCTGCCAACACTGAAAGCTGCTGAGGAAGGGGATTCCAGCACATTAAAGGGTATTGAGTGGGGCATCAAGAGCACCCACTGTACCCACTAGGTTGCTGTATAAGTTCCTGTTGGCATGGAGTGTATGGAAAACTTTGGCAGGTATTGTGGCCTTTCCTGTTCAGATGCAGATTGTTTGATGGGTAGAAATAGAAATAGCCCATCCAGAAGTTCATTGTCTGATCCTGGAGCAGAGGGAGTACCAAGCAGGGATCCATCTCATGAACTTGCTGGTCTAGAGACCTTCCCTGCTTACTAGCCATTCGCTTCTGGGGTAACCCCATTGTCTCAGGTGGAATTTAACATTCTGGGTAAGCCTAGCCGAGGATTTTTACTTTAATGACATTCTCATGCACAATTCTCTTTGATGTAGGACCACTAAGATCGTGTCATCTAGGGTATATCTTGTCTTCAATCCCTAGTTTTTATTTTGTCTTTTAGCTCAGATGTTCCTCATATTCCCTCTAAATTCCTATCTAACCCTTCCCTCTCAAATTCTATTAATACTTAACCTGGGGTCAAGGTTTCCTTGGGTGAAAAACAATAAAAAGGCAATTATCTAGCTGGCTTTGAGTGCCAAGGGAGTGAAAACTGGTTATGTGTCTAATCTGAGACATTTGTGTGCCTTTCTTGTATAGTCAAGACCAAAAGAAATGGATGTAGGCTTTTTTTTCTTGTCTTTAGACTTCAAGGATTAGTCATGAGATCATGTTCAAATTATTCAATCCAAAAAAAGTGATTAACATTTAACTTCTTTAATGGGCAATTACTCAACAGCTATGCCAGTGGGTAAATATTTACTCATCATCTATTCCAAGGAGTGAATGTTAACTTGAGTCAAACAGTTACTTGTGTTGGTTCTTTAATAATGGAAAGGTGAATTTATGTAGCTCTATGAGCCCCAGTTTCCCACCAAATAAGAACTGACTGAAGGTAGTTCAGAGCCCTGAGCTGAGCTTCAATTGCAGAGAATGTACTCACTTATTTCTCCCTTCCAAAAAAAGCTGAAGATTTGTTGCAGTCACTTCTATTCACTGCAATCTGGTATTCCCAAATCTCACAAAGTCAAATATAATGAACCGCTCAGTTTCTTGGTGTTTAGGTTTGCGCCAGCGTTGTTTACCACAAAACTGCCTATTTTTGTCATTATGGATGCAGAAACAATGTTGAGGCAGAAGCAAAGCCAAGATGCTGAATGGTTTGTTCTTTGTAATGTGCTTGTGATTGCTTTTCCTTACAATGAGATGGACAGCTTGGGAGAACTCATCTAGCAGGAAGGGAGTTGGAAGCTTCCAATCTCTTTGCTTGTTTGCCTACACTGTAGCCAAGGGGACCAAATCAAATATCCCAGACATAGCTACCTGGATGCACAGAGCACATGGCCTGAAGACAATTAGGTCAATAATGGGCACCATTTCTGAGACTTTCAGTTCATTTCTAAGAAGTCCATTTTAATCAACAGGCAGGAAACCAGTTCAAGAGCTGAAACACAAACCAATGTCAGAGGTTAAGAGTCAGGATATGAAACTTTGAGGCTAATACTCCAGGTGTGGCCTCCCATGAACAGGTCAAAGATGCCGACACAGGGAACCACTCACTGAGAGAGAAGACTGGGATATCTTGGCTTGTAGAAAGAAATGTGAGAGTCTAACACTTGGTATAATAATCAGGGTAGGCTAACTGCTGTGCTACCTCCAAGTCTCAGGGACTTCATATAAATTAAAATTTCTTTCTTTCTTTCTTTCTTTCTTTCCTTCTTTCTTTCTTTTTTTTTGTACTGGAGATCGAACTTGGGATCTTGTGCTTGCTAGGCAGGTGGCGGAACCACTGAGCTAAATCCCCGGCCCTAAAGTTTATTTCTTGCTCATGTCACATTCCAAGGGGATGGCTTGAATGCAGGCATCTTGAACCCCAAATTCTTTCCATTTTATGTCTTCTGTGTCCCCTAAGGCCTTGCAATCCTCCATCTGAGCCACTACACCGAGACAGCCCATGAGGCAAAAGAGAAAGCATGGAGGATGATGGCACAGGAGGTTTCAGCAGCCCACCCATATTTTAGCCAGATGGCCCGGCTGTCGTGCAGAGGAGGCTGGGGAATGTAGTCATCTGTGTGCCCAAGGTGTAAAGGGAAATGGCTGAGTGTAAAACTAATCAGCTTCTGCCACCATAGCTTCAAGAATTTAAGACTATTCCAAGAAAAAAGGGCAGCTGTAGCAAGAGGGAAATGGGTGCTGTTCTATAGCAAGCATTTGGAAGAGAGTTGGAAAAAGAGCAAAGAAAGGGGGCAGGCAAAAAAAAAAAAAGGCACAAAGTTAGTGGGATACTCTTGGTGAGTTGCCAAGTTAGAGTAGATTCACTTACACTCATAATGGAAGATAAAAACTGTTCTCATTTGGGCTTATTTTTTTCAGGCACAGGCTTTAGAGGGTAAGTTAAACTTGCTAAAGCAAAGGATTAGATAAGAGGGAAGTATGCTTTGATTGAGGAGCCAGCTGTGTCAGAAAGTACCAGGAAGAGGAAGAATGGGTCGAGCCTCGCCACAGGTACCTGATTGTGGTGGCCTCTGGAGGTTGGCTGTGAACGGAGAGGCTCCTCGGGCTTCTCATTCACTAGGGATGTTCTGGGAAGAATAAACTCAACTGAGAGAGGGTGCCAGAATGCTCACAGGCTCCTTTCTGGGAGGGGAGGACACTCCTGCTCAATTCTTTCCCTTTTCTTTCTTTTTTCCCCTGCCTGTGAATGCAAACCTGTCTCAGCTCTTTATGGAGGAGCCTTGTGATGAAAGAGAAGGTTCTGTTGGGAGCAGGAGGAGAGGCCCAGGGCATAGGTCTGCCCCACCCAGCAGGTAGCTGCAGGGGGCTGCAGCTTGGCAAGTCTCCCGCTGGATCGCACTCTCCCTCCCTGGCAATTCTGACAGGCCCTCTGGGGCTGACTCTTTTGTGGCAAATTCTGGCAGTCTCAAACGTGGCTCCTTGTCAAGCCTTTGGACCCATGCCCGGGAGCCTGTTGGAAGTCCAGACTCCAAGTCAAGAAGAACAGAATTAACTGGCCTGGTGCCAAGATAATATTTTTCCTTCCTTAGCAAGAATGCTGCCTAGGAAATAAGTTTAATTCCTTTCTTATTGTCTTATTTCAGACTCCCTTAGAGTAGTGGTCATTTTAAAACAATTGTAAAGTGTACCTTCTCCCCTGCAAAAAAACCCCTTTTATTTATTTATCACACATTCATATGGTGCCTTACACTATTCTGTGTTGTATAAATAGTAACTCATTTGATGCTCACAACCACCTCATGGCATAGATAAGATTAATTATCCTCACTTTACAGATGAAGATGTAGAGGCCAGAGAGGCTTAATGGCTTATGCAGGCCCATGCAGCTGAGGTGGTAAACCTCAGATTTCTAGCAAGGCAATCTAGTTTCACAGTCTGTGCTCTCTTATGTTCCTTCCCCAAAGAAAACATGGTAGAACATGGTACAAAATGGTAGAACATGCATACACAAAAATGCACAAATACAATGAATTTTCACAAAACTGAACACATCCAAGTACCTGACACCAGCCCCCCAAAAAGCAGAATAGTACCAGACCCGGAAGAGCCCATTCACTTTCATCTCTACCCCAAGGATAATCCTTATCTTGACTTGGACTAGTTTGAACTTTTAAAAATTTTATATAGATAGAATTATACAGTGTAACTTTTTATATGTCCAATTTCTTTTCCTCTGCCTTACCCTTGTTGTTGGGGATAATTCAAATTTATTTGTTTTCATTACTGTATAGTATTTCATCTTTCAAATATATTCAATTGGTTTATCAAGGCTATTGTTGATGGGCACTTTGCTAATATTCAGTTTGAGCCTATACAAATAATATTCCCATATATACTTTTTTGGTGTGAACACATTGCCCTACTTCCATTGGGTTTGTACCTAGAAGTGCAAAGCTATAGCCTATACAAATATTCCACTTTGATCAATACTGTCTAACTGTTTTCCAAAGTGGGAATAGCCACTACAATCCTACCAGCAATGTCTGAGAGTTCAAATTGTTCCAAACTCCTGTCTTGGAATTTCTTGTCTGTATTTTTAACCATACTAATGGGTAGCACATATTTCACTCTTTACAAAATGGGCTTTATTGAGCCAGGGATTTAGCTCAGTGGCGCCACACCTGCCTCACAAGAGTGAGGTCCTGAGCTCAATCCCTGGTACCAAAAACAGGGGGGGCTTTATTTAGGGGACAGTTTTAGATTTATAGAAAGTTTGAGAAGACAGTACAAAGAGTTCCCATATACATCACAACCAGTTTCCCCTATTACTAACTTTTTCCATTCATATGGTACATTTCTTACAATTCATGAACCAATATTAATACACTATTATTCGTGTAATTCTCTTTAAACTGCAAACACACTTGATTAATTAATTAATTGTGTTAAACTTCTACATTTGTCAAATGGAGGGTTGTTAGATAATAGTTTCATAGCTATATCATTCAAATGACTGAGGATCCATTGATGCTTCTAGTGCAGTTATTTGCTTGATAAAGCCAAACCCACTAGGTGATACAGGCCAGTTGTCACCTGGTGTAAACCTTTATGATGATCATTCTGGATCAGAATCCAGATGTGGACCAAAGAAGAATATGGAGATCCTGTTAAAATGTCAGTGTTTGAGCCCCCATCCCACACCTTTGTGGCTTTTGAAAAGAAATTTCAAGTGGTTCTAATGCACCCTAAAGCCTGATAACCTATATTCTAGACATAGAAAACCAAACTCAATAAACAGTGCCCATGATATTTTAAATCCATGGGGTATAGCACTTCCCGGACTCATTTAGTTATTATTTTAATAATAAAAGGTACACAGACAAAAAGGAAGGCTGTCAATACCAGAGTCCTAAGGAGGATAACTGTTTAGTTGGGTTTCTCAAGACCTTGAATAAAAAAAGGTTACCTTGGAAACCTTAAAGGATGTACTTGGTCCCTAAGGGCCAAGGAAGCTGAGACAGAGAAGAACTTAGAATCTGGGCCCCTTTGGAATCTCAAAAGAAACTTTAATGGCAGACAGGGTGTGGAGGACAGCAGGAAGAGATCGGTGTGTAAAATATTCCAATGGCAAATTCCAGAAAAGCATCAGCCAGTACCAAGTTGGACAAGAGACAATGCACATTAATTTAAGACAACCTCGTCAATTTAGTGGCATGTTTATTGAAATAGCTCTTTGCATTCTAAAAGAAGCACTGGGGGACAGACCTTTGAATCCCTGCAGGAAACTACAAATTCTTGGGAGGGAACAGCAGCCCTATTCTGACTTTAATAACAAAAGGCAATTATTTTTAGTTTTTTCCAGTAGATCTCAGCTGTCTGGTATTGTCAGCTCTATTCATAGGAAGTAGAATTTAGAGAGAGTTAATTCAGTGGATGATGAGGGAAGAAAGGAAAGAAAAATAGGAGATGGGGGGAAATGAGAATGTGGGTGGGAGCTTGTGAGCGTTTTCACTCTCATACTATTATCTGGCATGATGGACTCCAAAGCAAAGCGCCACTCCTATAATAATCAATGTCAAAATCAAACCTCCAGCACCAAATATAAAAAGACTCAAAAACAAGCAATTTGTCAGACTGGTTTTGGGGTACAGAGAAATGGGAAGAAACAAGGGAGAAAGTAGGTCACTGGCAAATTCTCATAGAAACAACTGGGAAGCCATTATGGGTGCCAGTGCTCTAACTAATAAGGAAGCAGTGAAGCCATCTAGGGGGTGGCATTGGAGGTGATGGTGGGGAGCAGGTCATGGAGGAGAGGAAGAGTATGGAGTTAATTTTGTCAAATTTGCTTGGAAAACCCAAACTTGTAGACTAGCCAGATCTACGGATGAATGTTTTGGTGACGTAGAGGCATGGAAAACTTGTCTTCTGCCAGTTATGTTTTGAAAAGTCATGGAGATGCCAGAATATTGTCAAGTGGAGAGATGACTCTGCAGAGCATTTGTCACTCATGGAGTCACTATCTTGCCAAACACGCACCAGAAAATGGACATTAGTTCATTATCAAAGTAAAGGAAAAGACAGGAAGAGAAATACTAAAAGATTCTGGGCATGGGAGAATTATTCATGATGGGAAGCTTACACATCTTAAATCAAGATAAATGGATTCGATGACCAAAAGGAGCAATTGTCCTTTAAATAATCACATAATTATTGGATGAGGAAGAAGAACATTATGTTTAGAGCTTTAAAAGCTATTTTCATGATGCCTTAGGAAACTTTGCTTAAGAATTCATTCAGACTAGCTTGGATACTAGCAGTCTCAGTAAATTTTTAAGTGGCTTAGAAACACAGTCCCAAAATGATAATTTATAGAAACATTCCAGCCTGGGAGGAACACAACTATTACTTATTTTTTTAAAGGTTTGTTGTTAGCTGGTGCTTTGTTTGATCTCACCCTCAGTATTCTGGGAAGCACAGTGAGAGAGATCAGCCTCTTTTACATAAAAGGAAATTTAAACTCAGAGGTGTTAAGTCACTGTATAAAGTCACAGATCAAGTTCCCAACTGCAGTTATTTAGCGTTGAGAGTCGCTTTCCATCAGGTTCTCTTATAAACTGGACTTTAACGTAGAAATGTGATGTGTCAGTGCATGCCAGGAAGAAAAGGGGATCAGAACCGAAGTCCTCCTGCAAGACTTAGTTAGAACTGTTGGGTAGAATTCTTCCTAAATAATGCAAGCTAGGATTCCTAAAACAGCATTGGTGAGATCAGGGATAAGAACACACACACACACACACACACACACCCCACAGAGTCAAACCTATGTGATTGTCAAGGCATTCCTTGGTGCACTAAGGCATAATCTGAGAAATCATTTTGGAGTCTTCTCAGGAAAGCATCCTAAATGCACAGAGCTAGTAAGTAAGGACAGGATAGAGGGCACATTTTTCTTCCACATGGGCCTCTGCTCTGTGGTAATAATTGAAGATGCTTCTTACCATACCTCAAAACTGGATAGCCCAGGTTTCTGAGAAATAAAAGGAGAGATTGCTCAACTGGAGATGGTCTGCTACACTCTTAAGAAAGTAGGGTCTGGAAGACAAGGGTGAGACATTGCTAGTGAAAAGTAGCATACCTGCTCCAGATTGCAAGGACGTATCCTGGTGAGATACAGATTATCTTCCACAGCAAACGGTATGGAGTAGCCTAGCTTACATGCTAAAACTCCCTGCTGCTGTGTAGCAAGTCAACTTTGACCTTTTTTTTCTCTGAGAATGGTGTTTAGGGAAAGAAAAAAGTTCAAAGACAGAAGGAAATTCTTTACAATTCTTTAAGTGAGGTTTCTTCTGTGTGCGTGTGTGTGTGTGTGTGTGTGTGTGTGTGTGTGTGTGGGTGCGCAGGAGGGATGCCTTAGGACATGAGACTACTTGGCCACAACCCAGCTACTGTTAACATGATATATTTTAAACTTTTAATTTCTATTTATATATACATTTGCACACATATTTGCATGTTTTTCCTTTGAAATTTTGCAACAGTGATTCCAGGCTTGGGGGTTTAAATCAAGATAAACTGTTTTTCTTCTTTCTGAAGGGTAAGATTCAAGAAATATGTCTGCCAAGAGCCAGAACAGTCTCAGACAAAACATACTGGCTTCGTTTGGGGACACCGAACTGATACTTGTAACCATTTCAAACTTCACTTCAAGATATCTGAGGGCTTGGACAAGAGAACAAAAGGAATTTGCATTCCTTTCTCTCTTTCGAGAGTCTATAGTGTCTCACCAATGCCTGCCAAACTTACTATATAGTTAGACATTTATTCAATCATTCTTGTTCCCATTATTAATGATTCAAACAAAGAGAAAGACAAAATGTAATTACTAAAATATGTTTCTGTGACTCAACAGTATGACTCCCTATCATCCTACAGTTGCTGTTTCCATGCTCAAGTCATTAATGGCTCTTTAGCTTTCGCTTTGCTTGGCACGCTAAACTACAGTGACAATAATAAAGGGGTGCATATTTTAATAAGCTACTGAAGCTTTCTTGGGCCATGGTCTCTGTGATATATGACCCAAGAAAAACTGACTTGATTTCACTGACCTCTCAGAGTTATTAAAAGGAAGATCATAGACTCTCTGAGGTCTACAAATTTACCTTTTTAAGGACCTGTTATCTCCACTCCATAGCTTCCTATTCTAGGACCTTAAGAACTTCACTTAGACAATATCTGTATCCTCATAATAAAATATTGTTAATATATTTTAATAATAGTGTTAAAATATATTAGTCAAGCTGATAATAGTGTAAAATGTAAAGAAGTTTATGTAATACAAATATACATTAACAAGTACATTTCTAGATATGGGTTATTTAAATCAAATAGGGGATCAGTTAAGGGTACAGTGCCTTAATAAAATGTTTCTCAAACTGTATGTATTCCTCAGGATATAATAGATCATACACATCTACATGTACACATCTGTGGTCAAGAACGATTGAGAAAATGGAGTAAGTTGAGACAGATGTCTTTATAGCCTATCAAAGCCTTTAATATTCTAATGTACATTAAAATTGTCTAAAAGAAGATCAAGCATAAGGGGAGGTCTGTCATTACATTTGAGGCTTGGGTCCCATAAAACATATTTTGGGAGGTGCTGTTTTAGAAAGCAACTTCATACAGCTATGATCCCCTACAGGAGAGGCAGAGCATGCCTCTATCAATAAAGAGTTGCTGGGATTCTTCAGTGGGAGGAAATAGGGAAGGAATTGATGAGAGAGGGTGACCAGGTGTCTGAATAATCAAGGTCCTGAAGCCAAAAACTCTTTGGGGATTCCCTGAGGTCATCTTTATCAGTATGTAGCATAGATATTTGATACTTGATTGTTAGGTGAATGAATGAGTGAATGAATGAATGTCCACTTGAGTTAACCAAGCACCAGATGATCCTGATTAACCTTTGACCTAAGGTTTTATGAGAATATAAAATTCTCTTCCTGATCGGAGGTCCTTCACACTAGATACATAACCAAATCAGGTGAAGAAGAGCTGGTTCTCCTTGGGTGTCCCAGATTTGTAAGTCAACCCCAACAAAATATTCAGTAACAATGTGGCTTAAGGCAGGAGGTACCCGGCGCCTCCCAGTTTGCTTTGCGAAAGATGAAGGCCCATCTGTCCTGTACTGATATAAAGGAGCATCAGTTCTCAGATTCAGGTCCTGACATATCAGTGTGGCAGCTTGTAAGTTGTGACTCAAGTACTTTGTTATTAATGATAGACATTTGGGAATGATTTATTTTTAAATATAAATTAGAGCACATTTAAAACTACAGCTAACTTCACTTTCACTTCCAGCTTGATAGGCTTTCCTAAATGAGAGAGAAAACAGCTTGCTTGCCAGGAATCATTCTTGCTTGAACCATCAGATATATCTTATTGGGACAAAAATGATAAGGGATCAGTAATTGAGGTTAAGGAAGTGCATCTTCCATGCAAATGCTAAGCCAGAAACTAGGTAAAGAACAAGCCCTATGATCCTTAGTTGCGGATCAGTGAGCATCTTGGTTAACTTAGATTTCCTTTTCTTTCCTTAAAGCTCATAATGTTTTCCTCAGTAGTGAGAATCATGATGCTTTCTCATCATGAATCAACAATCTCAGGCCCTTTAGCGTGGGAGTCCTAAAGAACTTTTATTCACCGTCTTTCCCTCTGAGCAATAACCCTAACCCCACTCCAAGGGATTTATTGCCAAGGAAACATCATTCCTCTTAGAGTTGCCTACCCTTAGGCGTAGGTTGAGGTCCAGCTTCTCTGTATTCCATCCCATCCCTGAATCCAAGTAGCAGGAACTGACAGTCTTCCATCTTTGGAAGAAGTTATCAGTGTGAGTAAAGGGTTAACCCTTTCCCCCTTCTCTGTGGAAATCTGGCCTTGTGTTAACTTTCTAGCTCTGTTGCCCTGGAAACATGGTGAAGGTGGAATGTCTGTTGTATTACTGGGAAATATTGCTTATAGTAGAAATAGCCCAACTGTTTAATTGCTTCTGGTGCCTCAGGATTATAAATGAATTTGAATACCTGGTGGGAAGCCATAGCTTCGGGCTTCCCTGAGTGTGAAACTCTTGATAATGGCATGACCTTTATGGGGCCCCTGGAAACCACAGTTGTTAACCAAACATATTAGCTCCTGTGGAGCATGGGGTTTCTAAGCCAAAATGAACCTGTGCTCTCTCTGATGTGCATTTTGTCTATGTGCACCTGAGCTGCCATCTGGGGATTCAGAGATGGGGCCCTGTACGTCATGTGTGTGCTTATAAAGACTCTGGCAAAGGAAGGAAGTCTGAAGCTGCCCTCCCAGCCATGGTGATTCCTGGCCAGTTTCCTTGAGTAGACTCACACCAGTGGTGGCACATGGTAGTCTTGTGAGTCTGAGTATTTCCTTGGATTGACCATAGGAGGCCCAGTAGACATGAGGGTCACAAGAGGATGGGTATGTTCTCCACCCTTGATATGATATGTTGTCTTCCTGTCAAGTTTTCTAGTCCATGCTGGTCTAGCCTTTCAAACAACAGTTTGCAGCAATTCCTTTCTCTGTCATTGGAAGGCATTCAGAACTCATTTATTTTAAAACTGACCCTGTTGATTTATTGTTCTTGAACACAAGTGACCAGTTGGAAGAGCCGAAGAGGATTCCCATTACCAGTATTTCTAAAAGTTTTGTGTTTCCTATTTATGGGACGGTTCATACTGTTCTCAAATACCTCACTCTCCCAGAAGCCTCCTAACTTGCATGCTTCAGATGGCTGGAGCATATGGGCAGTGTCCCGTTTTATTGAGCATATTCAGCCTTGCTGTTGTTTGTGGACTCATTGACAATAATTCATACCAAGACTCCCTAGTTAGCAGGCTGAGCATGGCAGGAAGAGTTCAGCAGTTGATATTTATTGAGTATTTATTATGAGATCAAAACTGTACCAAGTGCTTTGTGTATACTAACATGTAAAGAACAACTGCGTGAGGTAGAAACTATTATTTATCATCCTCATTTTGGACACTAGGCAACTGAGGCACAGAGCTGGTTGAATGACTTACCCAAATTCATGCAGCTTGTGAGTGGCAGAGACACAGTCAGGGAGTCTCATTCCAGAACCTGAGTTTGCAACCCCTAGGGCACATTGCCCTTCTGGGTCTCATAATAAAAGCCTGATTTTGTTTGGTTTCAGAAGGTCGAAGGCTAAGGCTGTTTGAGTGTCCCTGGTGTCCCTGTTATTCTTGGATCCAGATAGCAACTAGCTTCCCAGCAACCAAGCAGAAAGTTGAAGATGTTTTAGTTTCTTGCTCCATGGAGGAAACTGGAGGTCCTCTACCCCATGGGATTATTCATCCATCAAGCTCTTACTGAGTACCTACTCTTAAGCACTGTAGTGGCTGCCAGGGTGCAACAGTGAACCAAACAGCCCCAAGTCCCAACCCTTGCGGGGAGAATCTATTGTGCTACATGTCCTGGTCAGATTGTCCCACTGACAAAGATGAGGAACAGGAGATTTAGGGATAGAAAAATAAGTAGAAAAGCAGGGAAAGAGGAGGGAAAAAAAGAAATGTTCCAGGTTTTTGTTTCTTCCCCTGATAAGGAGTTTTCTGTTTCCCAACATGACTCCTCCCACCCCTACCCAGACCCCACCCTTTAGCCAAACAAAGTGGAATTAGTGATAACACTACCTAACAGAACTTTCTGCAATGATGGACTGTTCTATATCTGTGCTCCCCAAGAGAGCATCCACTAGCTACATGTGGCTATTGAGCACTCAAAAATGTGGCCAGTGTGACTAAGGAACTAGATTTTTAATTCGACTGCATTCTAGTTAATTAGAATTTAAATATAAATAGCCACATGTGACTAGTGGCTTCTGTACTTACAGACAGTACAGCCCTGGAACTTTCCTACCTTGAACAGGACATCAAACCCTCCCTTCCAGCCTGGCCCAGGTTATTCTAATTATATGTTCCTAAATTTCACTGCAGCTTTCAAACATGTCTTGTTGGATTCAAACTTTCTTAAATTTACAAGCTTGGGTTGCAAAAACCCAAGTCCAGTCTTTCTCTTCAGAGTTGAATTTCTTCCTACTGCTACCTACTTTGACTACATTTCCAGGTAGTGAAGTAAAACAGGGGATGCTTAAAAATTGTTTTTTAAAAAGGCAAGTAGAAGGTAAGAAGAAAGGGCAGGCGGAGAGTGAAAGAAAGGCCGATATTGTAGCATCCTACCAATCTATATTTCTAAATCTCAGCAGCCTTGAAAGAGAACATTAAGATATCTTTTACTCCCAGGCTTGGCTTCCCAGAGAGCAGGAGCCATAAATGAAAGCCTGCTTTGTGTGACTTTGCTGTGACTGCAGAGACAATGGGCAAAAAAATTTTTTTTTGGATATAAGTTTGTGTGTGTGTGTTGAAGCCCTGTCACTACAAAGCAATCTCACAATTAGCTACTGTTCACCTTCTTGGCTCCAGTCTTTCTAAAAATAATTATGATAGTAACTTTTTTTAAAAAACCTGTTATCTATACCCAGAGCAATTTCTTGGATCTTGAAGGATTTAACAAACAGTACCCAAAGCCTTGGGCTCTAGCTGACCTACTCAGCTTGAAACCTGAGCAGTTTTTAGACTGAATCAGATAGGGAACACCCTTTACTGAAATCCTTACTGTTGGGATAAGGCCAAAGTTGAGCTTTAGTCAGGACACCAGTACATCCAGGCCTCCATTGATTGGTCAGTACCCATGCTGTACAGTTGTTAAATATTTTGAACATCACCATTGGTTATCATGGCTGTGCCAAGTCTCCAAGATATGAAATTATTTCATTAAGAAGGCACTTAGCCACATCATCATTGATTTATTTAACACCAAATTAAATTGGACACTGAAGGAGACAGGTACGTAAGTAAATAATTACTTTATAGTAAAACTTAAGCCAAGGCTAAAGTGGAAGTGCTTTTATTTTTCCCAAAGCTGTGAAAAGCCAGAGGAAGAAGGCATTACTTTGACATGTGGGTATCAGGGAAATTTGAAGGAGAGAGTGATACTTGATCTGGGTCTTGAAGATGCATAAGAGCTCACCAGGACACAAGGCATTCTAGGTAAAGGAAACAAGTGTGAAATAACAGAGAGAGGAATTACAAGTGCCATGTGTAGGGAGCATACAGTTTGGGTGTGGATGATCAGGGTGGGGAGAGGATATGAAAAGGGGGATCTCTGTTGTTGTCATATTCTCAAGTGCTTCAAATGCCATGGCAGAAATAGATTTAATTCTATAAACAACAGGGAACCAATGCACCTTGTTTTAGCATGGTAGGGCTTGGTTTGGAGAAAGATGACAATAACAGTCACATGTCAGAAGACCAGGGAGGAGAAGTGAACTAGTGTCAGGGGAAATAGCAAGAAAGCAACAGCTCATACGATATTTAAGCCATAGCTGAGGGGATGGGAAGAAAGGAATGGATGGAGTTGAGAGCCACTGAGATAGAATCAATAGCTGTTGGCCACTAGATTTGGAAGATACAGGGGAGATGAAGATGGTTCTGAGGAATCCAGTTTGACAGACCTGGTGGAAATGGATATTTGTTTTTCAGTGTTAGGGATTGAACCCAGGGTTGTGTACATGGTGAGTACACACTCTATCACTGAGCTATACCCCCAGCCTCTGAGAATGGACATTTTTAATGAAGACACAGAAGTGTTAGTTGAACGTAAATGGGATGTTCAGCTCTGGACAGAAAACTTTTTGAAGTTCTTGCTACAGAAGATAATTGGAATTCCATCAATATGTTATTCTAGCCCTACAACTGGGCATGAACATGAAGGTGTCTCTCCCAGTTCTTCAAGAGTTGTTAATGATCGGTTAGAGTCAAGCAATACAATCAAATAATCGATGTCTTGTGGTGACTGCATAATTTTCTACCTAAGAAAGACTTGAAGATGGCCAGCTGGCTGGAAGAAGGTGTGTCTCAACTCTGTATTGTATAGGAAGCACATTGCTTTTAACTGAATTGTATATTATGGGTCTAAAAAGTAGGACTAGAAAAAAGAATTAGTAAAAGATAAATCATTGCCAAACAAATATTACCAAAACACACTTCTTTACCTCCCACATGAGTGATATAATCAGTTGCCCAGGACTGATCAGCACAAAATGAAACAAAACAAATATGATGAATGAAAATGTATAACTGCGTACTTTATTCTCATTACAAAGATATTTAAATGGGTTTATGGAAGCGGAATAGTTATTTTTTCATTTGGGGCAGCTTTGGCTGGGAGTCCAATTGAGATTCAGAGGGGTACACTCTCCTCCAAGAATTGGTTGGCACAAATCCTTTGATGCCACCATTATAAAAACCCCCATTCCAATATATCAGAGTGGGCAGTTTCTCTTCTGACATCTAGACCTGCCACCTTGTGACTACATTGCTTCTTGAAGATCGTGTTTCAACTTACAGAGATTTAGCTACTGGAGTTTGCTTGTTTCTATTGGATTGGATTTTACATCTATTGAACTGTTTCTCTCATGAGTCATGCACAGGATACAGCCAGAGTAATGTAACTTTGTCCCCTTTTATTAAGGCTTTTATTCCCCCTTGTACAGGCAGAGATAACACTGGCCTCTCCAAAGGCTGTGAGAAGTCATTATATGCAATGAAATTAGATACCTTCTTGGGTCTGTGATCTGTAAACTTCACTCTGTGTAATCACATAGATCTGTAACCACTACTCATGTATGAACTTCAGTGAAGCCTGCTAAAGATTACAGAAAATATGCCCGTTTAGAAACTTTTACTGGCTACTGTTTTGTTTCAGGATGGCTGGCGGGACCACAAATTGAGCTTAAGATGTATCTTGAAACCTTTTAGCCATGCCCCACATTTGATCAGAATCAGTCAACTCCTTTGAAAGTTATCATGAAACAAATAGGCAGATAAAAGCAAAAGGCTGAGTGGCTGAGGTGAAACAGACCCCTTGTTTTGGTTGGTTATTTGATCTCCACCCATATCCTGTTATCCTGTCATTAGGCACATTGTCAGATTTAAGAACTAATTCCAGACTTCCATTTATATGAGGGAAGCCAGTGAGTGTGATCAGAGAGTAGGAGAAAACCCACACGGTTCATTGCCATCATGCCCAACCTCCATCTTCCTTTCCCTTAGCCTGCACCTGTACATGCGAATCTACATCAGTTGACAAAATGTTCATTTATATAGATGAAGGGTCTTAGGCCCTCCCACTGCTGAAACGTGACATGTGATTCCTTGGTTTTTGAAAAGCCAATGAGAAGAATTATCAAAGGGAAGAAAGGATTTTAATTTTTTTTTCTTTTTCCTAATAGGAAACTATCTGGCTTTTTCATAATAAAATTGGCTTGGCAATGTTCTTTCTATTTAATTTCTCATCCACTGGGAGTTTAAGGAAGAGTGTAGGACAAAATTCTCAAATTTTAAATATGGTCAACCAACAAAAAGACCCAGAAGAGAGTCTCTGTCAACTCTTGTTTTACCAGCAGAGAGCGCTTTTCTTTGTTTCTATCTAATGTAAAAACTTTTTCCTTGGGCATGAAAGTGGAGGGTCCTCAAACCTGTATCATCAAGCAGGGCACCTCATGAGATCTGTGCATTCTTGGGGAATTGTAGACGCAGCTTGTCAGGGAACTGTCAGAGAAGCAAAGGATTTGGTCTCAGTTGCTGTCCAGATCTTGTGCATTTGAAGGGAACTAGAATTTAACTTTTGGTAAAGCACAAATGCTGGTTGGCAAATCAGATTCCGTAGTAATATTCATTCCTCACCCCAGTGCAACTATACTTTCTTCTATGATTGTTCTCTTCCCCTGGTATTTTATTGTACAAAATTTAAACAATACAGTTTTTTTCATGGTGTCAAACATCACCTAACTGGAAGGAGTAGCAGGGATTCAAATCAAGTTAATTCAGACACCAAATGTATTTTGTGAATTTCCGCATGACTATTAGGTACATTTTATCATTGTAACAATATGACTGTCCACCTTACTGAAACAGGCAAATCTTGCCATCTGGCCCTCTGAGCACCGCAAGTTTGAAACTGTCCCTCTCTTCTTTTCCTACCTCTTTCCTCCAGTTCTGTCAATCAACCCTCTGTTCCACTTCCCAGACTCCAGATCTCAGAGGCATCTTGTTGCTCCCTGCCTTTTACTTCTTCAAGCCCTGCTGCGTCCTGAAGGGTCTTCCTTGGACATGTCTCTTTCCGTCTTCCCTCCTTCTTTCTTCACTTCTTTCTCACTTTCTCACCTCTTTCTTCACTCCTGCCGCCAGCCCCACCACCACCAAATTTTTTTTGTTGAGTATTTTTTCCGTGTGCCAGACTCCATGCAAAGCACTTTCTATATAATATCACATTTCATCCTCATAGCAGTCCTACAAAAAAGTAATTATTATTCCCATTTTACAGATGGGAAAATAGATCTATAATATTTTTTGTCCTAATTGCTTTCCTGTACTCCACTGTACTATGAAAATGCCTTAGATCTTCTAATTCTGGGCCATCGTTCCCATACTTTCTGTGTCTTCCTCTTCTTCTGTCCATCCAAATTCTACTCATTTCTCCTGTCTTCCATAGCTGGAAATGATTTCTCCTTAAATCATAGCTCTTGCCACCTATACCACTCCTTTGGTTGTCCTCCAACATGGCCTTCCAAGACATTCCCCCACAAGCATGTCTTATCCTCCGGACTACATGAGTGGATCCCTTAGCTGCCTGTGTATAGTAAGTATGCTCTACAGATGTATTAGTTGATTATTTTTCAAAAGTAACTACTGTTTTCACCACTCTTCAACACATCTCCTAGTAAGGATGGAACGAATGAGTCATAGTGTGAAGGGGGAGGTGAGGCCTGGGTCTCACCATCCATCTTGAAAGTAGTATTCCAGTGTTTCCAAGTGTAAGGGTCAAGATCTAAATGGCTATTTATACTAAAAGCAAAAATGTCCCAAGATTTGGTTTATTGCAGAGTGGGGGGCTCCTTTCATGCCCTTTAGGCCTGCTACTTTTCTGATTGGCATAATCTTTTGAAGAAGAGCTCTTTCCTTCTGACCTTGCCTTTAATGAAATCAGCAGTTTCTGGTCTCCTTTTTAGAGTTTGAAAAACTGAATTTCTGAAGGCATATCTAGTGGCAGTAGAGAAGAAAACCCATCTTTGGCATCTGACGTTAACCCAGGTCAAAGTTTAGAGCACACCCCTCACTTCTGCTTTTATCATTTCCCATAAGAAAATGCCCTCTCCCTCCACAGTGCACTTATTCCATTCAGTTCTACTTAAGGTAGGCTTCCAAATATCTTAAATGTACTGTGGCAGTGGGATAAATACTGAAGAATACAGTCAAGCATAAGGGCCGCACTCTGGACAATAGCTGTCTCATTCGGACCAGTGTTCTATGGAAGACAATTAAAGATGGGTAAACTATAAAGAAGCTACAGATCTGTCAGCTTCCCTGGCAATGGAATCGAGCAATACGTTTGTGGTTAATCTGCTAGTAAAACTTCTTTTCTGTTCAATATGCACTTTCTTGCGGGGGTGGGAACAAGAGCATAGTGTTTGGTTTGTTCTTGGGAGATTAAGAGAGACACCTGGGATCACTTAGTACTGATTGGGTCGGGGAGGTGGTGTTAAAGTGCAGCACGTCCACCAGAAGAAGGTCTACATTGTTGAGAAGTGATACTGGAGAGAGGATGAGTGATAGCTATAAGCAGTGGCCCTGCTTTGCAGAGGCATGGAGCTGTTGACAGAACAAATAATCACATCCAAAAGACTTTGAAGCTCCCCATATGGTCAGCAGACAAGGGGCCATAGGCTCAGCCATAAATGCCGGAATTTGTTCAGAGAGCAAAAGGAACGACTTGCCTTTGCTTGAAGCCAAGACCAATCCAAAACCACAGAACCTCAGCCCTAGGGCTAGGACTAGGCAGAAAGCTTGCTTTTGAAACCTGAGCTCTTGTTGCTATGGTGGTGGGGGATGGGGGGTGTTGGTGTATGTTCCACTTGTACAGGCAAACCCACAGATAATTTTGACCCCGAAAAACTTACATAATGCTTTCATCATGGTGAGCTACATTTTCCAAGGGCACAGCTTTGACTTTCAACTGATTATAGGTGTAATGTTATGACCCATGCTTAATATCCGGCTGTTTCATTTCCAATAGTTCATGTATTAAGTGTCAACAATCTACACTCGTGCTACTTAATGTTTGAAAATTAACTCAAGAAATCTCAAAATGAAGATCACCCCCCCACTTGGCAGTTTCCATTTTTACTGAGTGATAAAGGGTTTTGCTAACAGCCAAGTGCTGCATTAAGCATGCAGTAGGTCTGAGGGTCCATGGGTCTGTTATCAGTATTTTGTGTTAATCCAGGCTTGCTTCCAAAGAGTTTGCAGTGCTTCTTTTCAGATATCACATCATGTCACATCTGTTTTTCCTCCTGTGTTCCCTTATCTTGCTTAATAACAACACCATTAGCTCCTTCCCGGCTTCTCTCACTACTCAGATAGCTTCGTATTCTTCCACTGTGCCTTTTGCATACCCACCCCCTTTCCCATTTCTTCTCTGGTCTAGGACAGGCTCTCACCATTCCTTTATTGGACTATTGCCATGATCTGCATGAGTCTATCACACGCCTTCTCCAAAATCATAGTGGCCCTATCTGATTCACTCAGTGCACCAGGTCCTTAACCCCTCACCATTCCCTGAATGCACTGTCCCATTACCCACATCCATTCCCTGGCTCAGGCTGTTTCCATCATTTTCAATGTCCCTTCCCCTTTTCTTCATAATATCCTGCTGGTCTACCATGGTTCATCCTAAATGCTATGCCATGGGAAGCTCACCCTGACCTCCACAGGCTGGAATTATCACTTTTTGCCCTGTGCTCCTGGAGCATTTTATTGTGAGCTCCATTTCAGCATTTATTTAGTTAGTTGGCTTGTTATGTGCTTGGAACAACTAGGCAGCAAGCTCCTTGAGCCCAGGAATGATCTCATTTGTACCATACTACAGCACCTAGCAAGTGACCAGGCCTGAACAGACAGCCTCGTGAGTGAACTCAATGAATGAAGGATGTCATTGTGTTGGAGTTCAAGGTCCTGTAAGAACAGATAAAGGAATCCATTTGTCCAAAGCCTTTCAAAGGGCAAGGCAAGCTGGGGATATGATCATTTCTGTCACAGCCTTCAGTTGGCTGGGTGATGCCACCTCTTCAGAGATCCCAGGATTAGATGCTTGTTTATGTTGTAAGCTGGATGTGTCTGTCTGTATGTCCATCCATAGCAAAAACTTGGGCCTAAAGGTGGATGATATGTGTGCAAGTCTCTTTTGATGCTTAAGAAGAGCTGTCCCACTGAAATGCAAGGGGTGATCAAAATATAAATATAAAATGAATGTTTAAATTAAAACATTATTACAATAAAAGCCACATCCCTATTAATCCCCCCCTTTTATTTCCAACACACTTATTTCATTGTTCTTGCCCCTTTCCCAAACAGTTCTGGAAGTCCTCTTGTGTGTCTTTATGAGGTGTAATCACAAATATGCTGAATGCTGCTTCTGAGTGCCATCCAACAGAAAGGCAGGCTCAGCTCGTAAAAACATTAGGGTGTGTCCTCATCCATCTCATTCACTGTACCTGGAGCTGTGTGACTTCCACCTCTTCCTCAAAGTCAGAAATGACCATGGAAGGTAAACATTTTGAATCAGTTCAGGCCATCCATCAAGGCAGCCATGACAGTGCAACTAATGACACTCACGGAAGAGGACTTCCAGAGCTGCTTCAGAAAGTGGCAAGAATGATGGTTCCAAGAGAGAGGGAGTATTCTGAGGAGGATTAATGGTAATGTGTCTTTTACTGTAATAAATTTTGTTAAATTTAAGCATTCACCATATTTTTCAACCACTTCTCATACAGTGTTACAAATGTCACTTTAAATTTGCTACTATTCAAGTTACAGAAATAAAAATTAAAATAAAATTTAATAATATATTTTATTTAGTCCAGTATATAAAAAAATTACCATTTCAAACTGCAAAATATTTAGAAATTATTAATGACATGTTTCATATATTTTGTACCGTCGTCAAAATCCAGTGTGCAGTGTACACTTACAGTACATTGAAATGCTACATTTTTATCTCAAATACCTGATCCATATTTAGATTTTATAAAATTTATGGTTTCAAAAGTGGATTTACATATCTAAGTTCTTCTATACATATTTAAAATTTTTTCAATAACTGAAATTATTAACAGTTTTTAAATTTTAAGTTTTCATTAATTAAAGTTAAGTAAAATTTTAGAATTGCATTCTGTAGATGCACTTGTTTTATTTCAAAAGCCCAATGGCCACACGTGGCTAGTGGCTTTTATACAGGAGCACACAGCTTTAAGGCACAAAGATTTGTAAGTATAATTTAGCTAATTTCTCTGCCTCCAGAATTTAATTTAAAAAGGGAAAAAAAATATTATGGGGAGAGTTACTAGAGGACTCTAATTAGCCAGCTGCCTTTTCCCCAAGCCTTGCCACCAACTTCTTCAAGCAAAGGGGGCCTGCTGCTGGCTTCCTGCGGCTGGTGTGAAAGGTAATCGGATTCTGTTGACAAAGCACTTGAAAATCCAGGAAAGAAATGGCCTGTGTAATTCTCAGGCTTGTTGGCTAGGCTGGCCTGTAGACTGGGGTCTGCACCTTCACTGCAGCTGCCCCTATGCAGCCACACTGCTCTATGCTTCTTTCTACAGCCAAGGTCTACACCGGGGTCTCGTAGCACATGAGCCAATTGCATGTTTCATTGTCTGTAGTGCCAAGATGCCATGTTTTTAGATGTTCATGACTTTGATCAGATGATAACATATTTGAAGTTTTGGCGCTTAATTGCGTTTGAATGATCAAATTCGTGGAAAACGTCTTTGTCAGCCAAATGGCATATTTTCCAAATTCAAAGTAGCTGAATATAATTTTCCCCCTACCTTCAAGTTCCCATTGAATGGTACCCCAGAGAGCAATTTAAAGCTTGAAAAGTTTAGGCCAAAAATGTTCTGGAACAAATGAAAATAAAGTGTGTCACCTAAGCCAGTATCTAGCCTGCGTCTTGTGCAAAACTGTGAAAGCACTCGGCACTATTTATTTATAATGGGAAACCAGTGTTAGTAATCAATTTCCCCAGAATGCTGTGAGGGCGAGGCATGGCCCCATGGCCAGCTCTGATGTGAGATTTGAGGTCTAAGGGGAAACTGAAATGACTAGACCCTAAAGGGGTTTAAAACAGGTGCAGACTCTCTTCTTTCCCTCTGGGAAGCGTGCTGTCCACAGTTGGATGAGTGCTTCAGCAGCAGTTCACTGAGCTCTTGGATGAAAATGGCAAGTTTCTCCCCAAATGAGCTTATTATCTGCTGCTATTGGGTGCAAGGCATCCCTCAACTATGGCGGGAATTACAGCTTCCATCTGTTCCCTAATGTGAAAAATGTGTGCAGGCCTCTGTGCTACCAAGCTGCATGAACTTTAGACATTCGGATCTGCTGACACATTTGGGTTGCGGCCCTCGGAATGGCTTTTGTCAATTATTTCATTACATATCCAAATAACCATCCTGAGGGTGGTCTGGATTTGTGATCTGTGACAGTGTGGTGCTGACATATTTCTTGCCCTTGGAACTTTCAGTTTTTGGGCTTTGTTTGGGGGTTGATGATATATAAGGACTCAGGATATTTAATCATTATTACTTTTGAAGTGAGCACAGTACCACCATTATGCAACAGTCTTGGGCACAGTTACAGCCAAATCCACATCGTTAATTCTTGGCTCCTTCCCAGAGTCTCCAGTCTTTCACCTTGCTCCATTATTTTGTTCAGACAAATCAAACCATGCTTCGTGCTTATAGAGCAACTTTCATCAAAAAACTGCAAGGCCCTCTGCAAACTTTTATTTCTCTAAGTACAAATAAATATCTTCAGAGAGCCATGCATATTTAAGCATGTTTATTTGTGCTGGGTCTTTGCAGTGTAAAAATATGGCTTTCTATGTGTTCACTTTGGAATATAGACATGTAGTATGCAGACTTGAATATTGCTTGACATATGTAATAAATATTCCCTGAGTAAGTGATTAGATACAGAGTCATAAAGGCTCTTGAGACTATGGCCATGCCTTAGTTTCTTTCACTAATTTTATATACGTGAACATTTTCAGAGTTACATCCAGTTTGTTAGATGGAGAATTTGTTTTTATTAATTAGTAACTACTTCTGATTGTCACCTGGGGGAAGAAATGCTTTGATTAAGTAAGCAGGATTAACTCACCAATTAAAAAACAGTCCAGTTATTTAAGACTTAGCTTATGGTTTAATTGTGGTCAGGGGGTCTGGCGGTTGGTTGTTTGGTTCACACAGTACACCACTCTGTTTTCACTAAATTTACCTATTCTGGTCTTTATCACACTATTTAGTGTCTTTGTGGCAGAGAAAATGCTAGAGGTTCATCCAACCCCATTTTTTTTATCCTGGACATACAGACTACATTTCCCAGCATGCCTTGCAGTTAAGTGGCACTCTCTGGCTGAGTAAAGACCAATGAGATGTGAGCAGAAGTAATGGAGTCCACTTTTAGCCCTGACCTTAAAATCTCTCCTTCTAGTCCTCCATACACTCTCTTTTTGTTTGTTTTCCTAATAGCTAGATGCAGAGAATTTTGTGGAGGACCCTAGGTCCCTGAGGGATAGCAGCAGGGTCTCAAGATGGAAGGAACCTTAGTTCCCTGAACAACTGCATGAAGTAGCACATTTTAGCTGATTGGCCTTGGGTGTGACATAAGCAAGAAATTGACCTCTGTTTTCTAAAGCCAGTGAGATTTGGGAGTTGTTTGTTACGCCAGTTAGCCTACCCGAACTAATATTCTTTTAGATGTGGCAGAGAATCAGTACTCTCCTCATACATATTCTACAAGTTTCAGGGGGGTAAGCAGAGCACATTGCTGGTGTTGAACAGTAGGTCATGAAAATGCGTAACCAATGAGCCATGTGGCTTTTTGATCACCATGTCTAATTAAGCCACATGGTTATGTGATTTCCTGGTTTGAGTCAGCCTTTTATGTGGGGCAGATGCAAACATGGACAGTTTCATGTAGTAAAAACTCATCATTTTAGCAGGTAGCTTCTCAAAAAGACCAAGGGGAAGATGCAAAAATCCATATGAATACCAGGGACTTCAGGGTGTAGCTTTAATTTTTTCTCTCTCTGAGAAGAGTTTCTTAGCCCCATCCATGTCTCGGTTGTTTGTCTGCCATGCCTCCCATCATGAGTCCTTACCATTGATCATGTGTGTACAGCTGACTTCCTCCCTCACTAGCTGCTAACGTCTAGCTCTTGGTCTAGACTGTCTTCCCTTATAGATCATATGTCTCAGAGGGCAGGATCCGTTTCAAGTTGGCTTAGTGTTTTGTTTCTAGTATTCTGCTCCGTGCCTGGCACATATATGTTGAATGATTAAGGAAATAAATGACAGTGGGATTTTGGTTATCAAGCATGAACAAAATAGCCCTAAGATTGTTCATGAACTAGTCCTAACTGACTGCTCTGTGGAGAAATTGTCCCAAACCAAGTCCCAAATGAGGCCTGATTAGAGGGAGGGTCAGAAAGTGTGAAAAGGAGCAGGCCAGTTCTGGGTTTCATGGAAAGTAAAACTTAAGGCCCTTGGAAGTAGGCTGGCCATAGGGATTGAGGCAGAGAGGGTGGGGTCCAGAGCAATGCTCAGGTTTCTGGCTTGGGCATTGGAGGTAGAGTTGGGGAGGCCCTCCTCTGAGAGAGGAGGAGCGGATATGCAAGGGAGGCCTAGGAGTTATGAACATGACTAATCTGAGGTGCCCATGGACTTGCCAACAGAAAATATGCCAGAGACAGGCGAATATGTGGCCAAGAGGAAAGAGGTGGGCTTTCTAGGTAAGCAATCAAGTAATAACCCCAGAAGGAGAACACAAGCAAAGGCAGGATGAGGTCAGATTCCAAAGGCTTAACCACTTGGTTTTACACAACTTTTGTTGTTGTGGTTGTTGTTTTCTTGTTCATCTCCATTTCAAGATACTGAATCATTTCTGCTTTTCCAGCCTGATCTGCCACAATCTTGACCATTCCTGGTTTGCTTTCTGCTTCTTCTCATTGCTTTTTATCCTCAGGGAGCTTCCCCTACCTGTCACATGGTCTTGAAGGAATTAACTTCACTCCTCTGTGGCTGAGGAAATGTACCCTCCTTGGTAACGATTCATTCCCTGAACGATACTGATGCAGGGTGTACAAGATTGGGTTCTTGTCCTTTCTCTGCCGGTCTCTAGCTGTGCTGCTGAGGCCTCCTTTTCTTCACCCATCAAATGAGGGAATTGGACTGAAGAGTACTTTGAACCTTAATGTTTTTTGATTCTAAGTTGTCTCAGCCCTTAGGGTGAAGTGAATGGCCTCTTTCTGAATTGGCAGTAGGAGCTGAGAGAATAGCTAGCTTTTTTTTTTTTTTTTGCACAAGGGCCTGTGGAAGCTGGGTGGGCTGCAGCTGTTCAGCTTCGATTAAAAACACACCAACCTCTTGCTTTGTTTCGGTTTCAAACCTTGACCATCTGAATGAGCGTGTCTGAATTCCAAAGGCCCCAACATAGGTGTGAGAAGACGTTATCATACAGGCCTAACACAGCCTTCTCGCCTCCCAAATTCCATTTAGTAAGGACAGATGAAATTTCAGAGTCTTGGAAATACAACAAGACAATACATCTTGGATTTAAAAGCTTTTGGCAAGCAGTTTCTGTACAATTATCCGTCGCTGTCAAGGGTAATCTAAATGCCAACATGTGCTTAGGAGACCTGGTATTTGGGCAAACATGTCTGCGTGGTTTAAGGCAGAAAATGAGTCTGTCAGTTATGAAGACAGGCTACCCATTTTCTGTGGTGCTTCTGAAGCAAAAAGACAGAAAGGGCAGAAGTCCAGGCCTAACAAAATCATTCTGGAGTCTTGGGCAGCTGTCCCCTCTCTTCAGGGCGAGGTGTGGGCACAGGATCTGACCTGAGGCAGCATCCCTCCCTGCCCAGAGCAAGATCAAGTTGTTAGTGTCTAGGCTGTTGGGGTACACTTCCTGAGTAAGCTGTGACCTGAGCAAGAGGTGGGTTGTGTTTCCCCTGAGCAGCAATGGTGGCCTGGGGAACTGGGGCCAGAACAAGAGATGACGGTTGCTGTAGGCCAGCTTTGGTCTTTGCACTCCGTGACGGTCTGAGAGTTCCAGCAGGAACATCAGAGTTAGAGGCAATGTGCAGGGGAGGGCTCTATGTGGGGTCCAGTGCCTGGGCAGATAGAGGTTTCTCAGAGCCAGAGATTGTTGGCTCTCCAGGCAGGGACAGACACTGCTCACCAGTGCACATGGGCTCGTCTTCTTGGACATACCCCCGATTGTCCTTGTAGCAGTAGATCATACACGAGGGGGAAGCCCAGGCTTTTTCTTCTCCTTTCATGTCCACATGGCTGTGTTGAGGGGAGGCAGTGGAGCTGTAGCGAGCCTAGGCTAGGAGGTGGAGCTTCTTCCTGATTAAGGTCAAGGCCGGAGTGCTGGGCCATCTGAGAGGTGTTCGAAGGTTCCCCCAGAGACCTGTGTGAATGGCTGGATGCAGGTGTGAGTTCTGATTGAAATGAAACTCAGGTATTAGGCTTGATAGGGACCATGGAAAGTAGCTTCTTGACTAGAGAAATGTCCCCAGGGGCCTCCTGGTGAGGTGATGTTCATATCCCCCAGACAACAGTGTCCTCATCTCAAATCCTGGTCTTTCAGTTTGTCTCCTAACCATCTCCCCAGTATGGTTTGAGGGTGTCCTCCAAAAGTTCACGTGTTAGAAACTTAGCAGCAGTGTTGGGAAGTGGGGCCCAGAAGGAGGTGTTTCAGGTATGGGGGTGGAGCCCTCGTGAATTTTTTTTGTTTTTTGTGGTTTTTTTGGTACCGGGGATTGATGTTTTAATGCTTTTCTCTGGGGAATGGGTTAGCCTGCTGGAATTGGGCCCCTTTTATCTCTTCCACAAACCTGCTTGCTGTTCTGCTGTCTGCTGTGTTAAAGCAGCACAAGGGCCTCACCAGAAGCCTGGCAGATATTGCTACCATGCTCTTGGACTTCCCAGCACCCAAAAGTGTAAGACAAAATAAATGTCTCTCTCTCTCTCTCTCCCTCTCTCCTTCTTTCTTTTCTTCCTGTCTTTCATTTTGTAGTACTAGGGATTAAAGCTAGGGACTTCCCACTGAGCTATATTCCCAGCGTCCCCCTCCGTTTTATTTTTTGAGACAGGGTCTTGCTAAGTCACTAAGTCGTCCGTGCTGGGCTTGAACTTGTGGCCCTCTTGCCTTGGCCTCCCAGAGTGTTGGAATTATAGGCGTGTGCTACCAAGCCTGGCTACATGTTTTCTTTATAAATTATCCACGCCCAGGAATTCGGTTATAACAATATAAAGGGACCAAGACATACTTCAGGGTCCCTGAGGGGCACAAAGGACCTCCACACTGCACTTCCTCTTGGCCACACCTCCCCTGCCTCTCTAACCTCACCCTTGGACATCACTGTTAGTGTGGCAAGCTGGGTCTCCCTGGCACATTAGCTCTTGTCACCTGTGGAATTATTACTTGAGTTGTTGATCTCAAACTCAAGGGCGATCAGGGCCAGGCAGGGAGCTTAAATATGGGACACAGCTGGTGTAGCATAATAGGAAATAGTGGCAACTGAGAAGCTCTGTGTATTCTAAATAAATAAAGGCATTTAAAGTCCATTTAAATACAAGTCATTGTGCTATTCAAGTAAAACAACCCACCTGAAATTATCCACTCCCGGATGAAATCTACTGTTATTTATTTCTTATGAGGACTGATGAAAGGACCAAAACCCATAAGCCACATCTGAAATTCTACTTTATCCTCTCTTATGCCTGACACAGCATGATGTAAAAACAATAATTAGTATTTGATTTTTTTTTAACTTTCGAGTGATGTCTAACATATATACAAAAACATATCCAAATCATTCAGCTTAATGAGTGATTACCAAAAAGCACAAGGCTGCCAAGTCAAGACCTACGACATTATCTCTCTAGAGTCCCCACTGAGCTCTTTTTTCTCACAAAGGAAATTGCTATCTTGATTTCTAACAGTATAGATTATATTTACCTGATTTTTAACTGCATAAAAATGGAAACATATAACATGTCCTCTTTTGTGCCTGGCTTGTTTTACTCAGTACTGTGTCTGGGAGAGTCACCCATATTGTCGTATGCAGCCATGGATTATTCCCTTTCATTGCTGTGTAGCATTCTGTGTGTGAAAACACTACAATTTATCTTCCCACTTCACTGTTGACTGACCTTTGGCTGTTTCTAATTTTGCAGTCTAACTAATAGTCTTTCAGCATGAGAGAAAAACTTCAGGCAGAATAATAGAAAGACGTGGGCGGTTGAAGTGGGAGGTGGTCAGTGTGCATGCAACTACCCTTGTAGCTGCAGGTGGACTCAGAGGAAGACTGAGCGCTTGTGAGAGGGACACTTACAGTCCCTCTAGAGCAGCGATTCTCTAACTTTTGGATCAGGGCCCTTCATACTTTTAAAATTTACTGAGGACCCCAAAGAGCTTTTGATTATTTAAGTTATATCAATATTTATTATATTAGAAGTGAGAACTGAAAAATTAAAAAGTTCTTAGGAATTTATTTCACAATTAACAATAACTACTTATGCTATATTATATACATTATAGGTTTATAAATAAAAGATTTTGAGTGAAAACTCTTCTATCTTCCCAAACAAAAAAAATGTTAACAAGAAGGATGGTGTTCTTATACTTTCTTGCAAATCTTTTGACTAGCATCTTGGCTTAATAGAGGACTACTAGATTCTCTTATCACTTCTGTATTCCATTGTACAACAGCACATGAGAGATGGGAGTGCAGAAGGCAAGTAATGTATTAGTATTATTATGAAGACGGTTGTGACTGTACAGGCTCCGTGAAAGGATCTCAGGGACCCCCAGAGGTTCCCAGAGGAAAATTTGAGAGCCACTATTCTAGAACACCATGGCCAAGTGCCAACCAGTCTTACAATGGAAGCCTACTGTGAGCAGGCACCCCCCAGTCAGCCCACTCACTGGGGGCTTGTTACTTTCTACAAACCATGTAATCTACTCCTTGGTTGAACACTAACCACTTCCTGTCAACCCTTTATAATTCTTCAATTTGAAATGTTTTAATTTTGTTCTAAACCAAAGATGTCCATCAGAAATAGAATGCAACTCATTCATATAATTGTGGTTTTTTGGGGGTTTTTTTTGGTACCAGCGATCGAATTTGGGTCCTTCCGCTTGCAAGGCAGGCGGCAGAACCACTGAGCTAAATCCCTGGCCCTCATTCATATAGTTTTAAATATTTTAGTAGCCACTTTAAAAATGAAAAAGAATGAAATTAATTTTACTAGCACATTTTGTTTAGGCCAATATTATCAAAAGATAATTTTGGCATATAAGAGTAACAAAATAAAATCACATAAAATCAAATAATCAAATAATATAAAATAAAATAAAATCAATGTAAAATACTAATGAGATATCTTGCATTCCTTTATGCATACTAAGTCTTCAAAATCCAGTGTGTATTTTCATTTATAGCATGTATCAATTAATATGATAAATTTTCATCAGAAAGACTTGATCTGTATTAAGATTCAGATAATTCCATAGGATTTGATAAAATAGATTCACATATCCAAGTTTTTCCAAAGATATTTAAAAGTTTTCCAATAACTGAATGGAGTATCAGTATTCAAATTATTGAAATTAATTATTCAGATTATTCAAATTAAGTGAAACAAAAAATTTTTCTGCACACTAACCAAACTTCAAGCGCTCAATAGCCACATATAGCTGGTGGCTGGCATGTTGGACAGAGCAGATGTAAATTTTTAATCCTCTGCTTTTCTTGTTTATGCTATCCCTTGGTTCTTCAATGCTTAGAACACTGACTAGGAAAGCTCACTCATTCTCATGATTTTCCTAAGAAACTGGTATCACAGTGAGTTTCTTCTTAGGCAAGTTAGGGGGATCACTCTGCACTCACAGTGTGCAATAGCAAGGTTCCTGTCAGGTGGGCTTCTACCACCTTTTCACTTGATGTTTTCATGTACCTAGAAGAATCTAACATTATTTCTGATATAGGTCTGAAACATGCTGTTGCCCCCAGCCAGTCCTGGGAAGGACATCTCTCTGACTGGGGACACAGGAACCTTAATGAAGTAACGCCAAGAAGGACTTAGACCAACTCCTGTGCTTACTCATATTGGACTATGCACTGGCTTAAGTTCTTAGTGATGGACTCAACAGCAGCATCAGAAAGATAAGGGAGATTTTCTTGCCTGTTGTCTCCCCATTTCTATTCAGTGGTATATTATACAAAAGGTAAAGCGAAGCAACAGAATGAAATTCCAGGCCAAAAATCCTTAGCACACGAGATGCAGTACTGAGTTTAGCATCTTGTAACTCAAAGGCATCAAAAGTAATATAACAAGTTTTAAAGGACAGAGCCAAAGAAAGTCTGTACAGCATTAAAGATTTTGTTCTCTTTGTGAGCTGTATCACCTCCAAATCATCCCATGAAGAGCTGCACCATTCTACCCATTGGGGGGATCTCTTATATTACTCAAATGAAAAGGATTAAAATTCCAAATCTCACAATTTGATCCTCTTGCTGCAAGTTTTATGGCTGTTCAACTGGTTGTCATTGATTGGGCAAATGAGAAAAATGAGTTTAAACTGTTTCTAATATTCTCCCTTCCCCAAATTGACAACTTAAGGTTTTAGCTAGTCTTATCATTCCATCATATCCATTTTCCTATTGTGGGACTCGTATGAAATCCTACATCTGAGTGCATGATGCCATTTCAAATCAGTCTAAAAGGCATTGGGAAGCTCCTGGAATTTCCTTATCAAAGGGAGCCAAACTAAATAAACTTAATTTGCATACATCAGGAGCTCAGTGAAGGCTAGCACCATTCTGGTTGAAATTATTTCATGCTAAATAACATGTCAAGATTGAAGTTTTCCTGGGCTTCTTATGGAAGTGGATTCCCTAACTTTTCTGTCTCTGCACCCACAGTGCAGAGTGTAGAGGAGCCATGACCACCTGACACATTGCATAGGCACAAAATGCCTTTCAGTTAATACATTCAACCTTTAGAGTCAGGAATTACATAATCAAGATAGAAGTTGTGCACAATCTTGAATACAAATGGAGTTGAGGAAGCCAAGCTTTCTCTTCAACACTCACACTAAAGATGCCAGAGTTGTCACAGAAAGAATAAAAGTTAAATCATTGTTAGAATTGTTGGAGACCTTGGAGATCATCCAATGGTGTTTCTCTGTCCCCAAATGATCTTGCTTTTAAGACCACATAAATGCTCTTTCTCTTTTCTTGGTAAAATGTAGTTTTGCTTTTACTAGGATCATCATGAAATCTTAAGTGAAGTCTTAGCTGATTCTAGAGCCTCACGGTTTCTGCTGTCCATGCTCAAATCCCCGCCCACTGGCTGTCTGCTGCCCCTAGTTCCACCATTCCAGCTTTAAGGCAATTATCTTAAAATGCAAATACCCTAGGTAATGTTGAAACCATTATCAGGTGTTTTTCACCTTAGTGTGAAGGAAGGGTCATAGTAAGGTGTAGTGGAATGGCAGGTTTGTATCGGAAGGCCAGGGGATGAAGTCAGGAGGGGAGAGCAAAAGCCTGAAGGGCGAAAGGCTCCAAACTGTGAACTTGGGGACCCACTGGGTGGTTCAACAGACTCTAGCTCTTTCTCCTCAAATGTCATCATTTGTGTGAATTTGTCTTTGGACTCCTGTGGTGATCTAGCTACTTGGCAATTGTTCCTGCTGAGCTGGAGCCACACCAAGTGGATGATTCCAAAACCTGATGGGGAGCTCAGGCCCAGGCCGAGGGCCTTTCTACACAGGTTTGTAGACGCAGCAGTGGTAATCTATGCAAGGTGGGTGGCTTTGGGTCTTATTTTCAACCCTATTATGAATAAGAACCCCTTATTCAGGCTCAAGGGATAGCATTGTGTAAGGGGGTGTGTGTAGCATGAAGAGACCCACGCAATACAGTCTACATGAATGTTCCTTCTCAAACACTCACAAAGGATGACAGCCATTTCCTGTAGGTACCTGAGATTTTGAGCCTGGTACTCGTATTGTCTGTTGCCTTAGGACTGGGATGTGAGTGACAGGAGATTGTGAATTTGTGCTTTGTTGGGCAGGATAACCGGTCCCCTAACTCTACCATTAGGATAAGCCAGCGTAACGGTTAGGAACCCAGCCTCTGCCATTTACCACCTCCAGTGCCTTGGGCAAATTATTTAACCTTTCTGTGCCTTAGTTGCCTGATCTGGAAAAGGGAGGTAATAATAGTATGTATAGTTGGTGAGAACATTAACTGAAATAGTGATATAGTTCATTTTGTATAAACTTGGGTTATTTTGGTTTTGAAAATTGAAGAATAAATTTGAGGACAAAAGGAGAAATTTAGGAGAATGTTTATTAGAAATAAAAAAGCTCTTGGCAGATACCAAGAGGGGAAAGAAGTCTAACATATTTTTTGGTCTTAGTTTTATATAGATAGGAAGGAGGGGGGCTTGTTTTAAAGGAGATGAAAAAAGAAACTGGTTATTTTGTATTTTAATTGTTTTTGAGTTTAGGTTTAGACCTGGAGCTAAAGAGGAGCTGTTAAAGCTGTTAGCATGTTCTGGATAAGAGTTTTTGTTTTGAGGGAAGAGCCCTTATTTTTTTATATTTATCCCAATCTTTCTTTTTCTCATCTCTAAGCTTGGCTTAGCTGTTTAAGTTTGTTCTTAACCTTGGTGGGATATTTTATTTTATTTTGTTATTTACCCCAGTTAGGCCTTTCCGGCTGCCTGCTCATGATAACTAAAGTACAGTAAACTACTGTACTACTTTTTTTTTTTTCGTGAAAAAGTGTCTCTAACTGCCATTAGGGAGAAGGGGCAAAGTCTGAACCTGGCTGTTTTAAGATGAGAAAGATTTGTGTAGGGTAGATAGCAGTCAGGGATTTTGTTTTTAGGGAACAAACTTAAGGAACCCTTGACAGAGGTCAGGTTGGAGTTTAGCAGCTCTGGACTCTTACATACAAAGCACTGAAATCAATGCCTGGTACATTATAAGTGCTCGATAAATATTTGCTGAATGAAATATATATCACAAAGGACACTTCCATTGGGTGGTGGCTTCCAGTTCCTTGGGAAAAGTGAGAAGAGTTGAATCTCGACTTCTGTTCTTCTAGCAGGCCAGATTGCCTGCAGGCTCATCTGCAGATCTTTCATTGCGTATGAAGGCAAAGGAAAAACAACAATGAAATGTCTTACAGCAAAACAAATGATGAAATCTGGGCTGAGAGGCAGAGGAGGATTGACCTTTGCTATTAAATAAAGGCCTTGCTACAAAATGGCTTCTGGAGGAGAGGTTGGCGAGCTCCACCTGGGTTTTTCATGTTTCTGGCTCCAGACTTCAACTAGCTAGAAGTGTTGTGCTTCCCTCTAGATGTGAATGAACCACAAAACCAAAGCATATTGCTCCCAGTTGTTCAGCACCCTTCGCTCCTCCTTTCCTTCTTTGCCTCCTGTCCTGGTCTGCTCTGACATAAGAAAACAAAATAGTGGCACTTCTTTGGAGAGAGCAGACGCTGAGTAGCTGAGTACTATAGTTGTGAGGCTGTCTCTTGAGGAGGAGGAGGAGGACGGATTGTTACATACACTACTAGGGTAGTCTCTTGATGAAACGGATGGACTCAGGAACTGAGGTGTGTTTTATCGGTGATACTTTCCATTTCTTGACCACGCAGTGAGCACTGCTTCAGCAGACCCTGGCATTAGGCCTGGAGGAAGCAGGAGCAGCTGTAGGGCAAGGCAGCTCCAGGCCATGGCCTGCTGGGTCTTTAATTTTCCACACATGTTCACATATGTACAGGAATCCAGCAGATGGGCAGCAAGCAAGCTTGGATAGCAATCCACTGACAAGTAGCAGTAGCTTAGAATAAATCACATTGGCCTGAGCTTCAAGTTTAGCTCCAGGGAATGGGGACTCGGGCAAACAGGAAGTAAAGGCATTCACCCAACTTTTTCCTGAAATGCCAGAGGAGTAAAACAGGTCAGTGGTGAATACAAAATTAGCTTCTGGCCACCCTCCAAAGCGATTTGACCTATTTAGGAATCATGAAAAATAAGGCAAAGGAAGTTCAGTGGTTCGTATCTTGATTTGTCAAGGGAGAAGAGAGAGGATACAGATCGCCAGGCAGCTGGATTCTCTGAGGCACTCGTTATGGATCATATGAGTGGATATGCCTGGAACTCACGAGAAGGCCTCTGGGACACTGACCTTGGGCCAGTGCTTGGCACAATTCACCATGCAAATGATAATCTTGGCAGATGCATTGATAATGCAATATGCCAGCTTGGTGGCCCTGGTCACTGAAAGGACCATTTCAGATTTTGAAAACCTTTCTGATGGTTGAACTCTTCTCTACTTCTATAAAAATGAATCTTGGCCCATGTGAGCAAAGGGACATTAGAGATCCAGTGGAGACAGGCCGTACTGCAGCCTAGCAGATTGGAGTTGGTAGCGGATGCTGTTGATGCCCTGCCTGCATCTCTTTTAGCAGCGAGTGCAACCCTCTTCCAGCTGCTGTGAGTGTTGGCTACTACAGGCTCCAGCTACCCCTTCTCTGGAGAATTCCATTTGGCAAATTTCAAGCCCCACCAACACTCTTGACTCTAGCTGAGACAAACTCTGACTGCAATTTGCACTGAGACCTCTGCAGGATGAGGCTGAAGGAACTCTCCAGCTGAAGCCTCATTCTTTCTAGTCCCTTCTCTGGCTGTATCCTGCTTCCTTTATGTCCCGTCTGCTGAGAGCACCTCCTCCATACACTACTTGAATAAAAAACTATCTTAACTCAACCTAGGACATGAATTAGAGCCATTCTTCAAGGCTTAGCTCCAGAGACTCAGGAAGCCCATCTCTGCAACTTCAGCTGCTTCCTTCATTCAGTAAAGATTTACTGAGCACCTCCTATGCACCAGGCACCGTTGAAGGCACTTGAAATTGATCAGTGGTTAAAAAAAAAGACCCTTACTAGTTTAATAGCTGTGTAACCTTGACCAATTTCCTTAAGCTTTCTGAGCCTCAGTTCTTCATCTGTAAAATGGAACTAAACCTTGCTGCATAGGGTTATTTTAAGGAGAAAGCAAGGTACTGTATATAAAATGTAGTCACTGGTGCATCATTAAATTTGAAATGTGGTGCCTTCCCCTATTATTGTTCTTGTTGCTGTTACTGTTGTAGGTTGAAACTTCTTCCAAGCAGGAAGTGTGTCCAAAGCTTTCTGGTATCACCCAAATACCTGACCAAAATGAAGGCTTAGTGAATGTCTATGGAGTGGATAAAAAGGATCTGAATATAAGAGGGGACTGCCTGCTTATACCATAAGGTTTTGGAAACAGAAACAGACTAAGCCCCATCGAATTTTTTTTTGCCTAATTTAACCTTTATATTTTGATGGGTCCTAAAGGAAAACAAGACTGAATAATAACCTATCCCTTATAATTTCCCAGAAGACCACAGAAAGAAAATATATCCTTTTCCTCTCTAGGTTTCTTTTTTCTTTTTTTCCTACCTTCCCCGATAGATTTCATGTTCCAGCAAGTCCAGCTGGGCTCTTTTTGTGTCTGCTTTTGGCTCCCAATTCTCTTCTGCATCCTTCTGTACTATTCTTCTTGGACTTTGCCACCTGTAGGAATAGTGCTGTTGGCCTAGTGTCCACAGAAGGAAACTTCTGGAAACCAAGAGGTCCCAGAGCTGTTGCATGCTAGTCCACTGGCAGCACCCTCCCAAGAGTTGACCAATGCTCGCATCAAAACTCCACACCACATCTGCTTACCACCAAACTCTCCATTCTGTCATCTCAGCCGAGCGTTCTCCTCGGCTCTTCTGCAAAGGTGAAAGGCAAGTTCACGGGATGTGGGGCCTTCTTTCTCCCCTGACATCTGGTTTGATTCTGGGCAGCTAAATACTGTCTTTGCCATGAATAACAAAAGCTAAGTCACTGTGGTTTTTAAACACCAAGTGCAAATATTTTTCCTTTTCAGCTTGGGGTCACTGGAAGGGAACAAACAGGGCTGAGAGAGAGATTAACCTTTTAAAACCTATTATGACTTCCCAGAGAAAATAAAACAATGGCTGTATTTCCTTTCATGAGAGCCTTTTCATGAGTGATTTTTGTTCAAGGCAAGACTGGGCCTCTGAAGAAGAGTTCTAAATACTATTTTCTCTTGGGTTGCAATGCAAAAGCCCACCCTGCTTGCTTTCAAGAACCCACCCAAATCCAGGTAAGACCCAAGGCCACCCTCTGCTTTCTCCACCTCTGTCTTCATCTCTGGCTGACAGTCCCTCCCCCTTCACTTCAGCCCTTGACTTTCTTCCCTCGGGCAGGGCCCAGACACTGCTAATGGGAGGGACCGGGGCAATGAGCAATATTTCAGGCAGCGGTCATGCCATCCACTGATACCATTGACAAATGCTGAGAAGGCCACAGATTCTGTCTGGGTCACTTCTCTAAGGTTCCAGCCAGACTTGCTGCTGTTGCTTTAGGTTGCTTCAAAGCATTGCAGAACCTCAGCACCACTTAATTGCTCTTTAGAAATGAAATCAACCATTTTGGTTCTTGCTGCCCATCATCAAGGAGCAGAAGCCTACAATAAGGGCAGGGAATTGCAGCCATGAGCAGAGCCTTGACGACTTACCTGAGAAGAAAGTAGGGTTATGCTTGTATTCTCTCTGGACTGCAAACCACAAGCTCACCTCTGACTTGCCATTAGTTTCTCTTCTTTCCATCTCTCCTCCATTCTAGCTTTGCATGGGGATTCTCTTGCTGGGCTCAGGTGGGAAGGGAAGCTCAGGCCAGGCCAACATATGACTTTTAGGAGGAGGCTGCCGAAGTCTCTGAATTTTCCCTTTCTTGCCAAGAGGAAGATCTGACAGGGTCCAGGCTAGTTGATGTTCCACAAACAGCTTGAAGAGTCCTGCCTTGTACTATTGGTGTTGCTATCTGCATCGAAGTCAGGGAACATGTTGATACAGGTGCTGTGTGTTGAGGGTGGGAGGGGATCAAAATTGATTTGCAGCTCGCAAAGAGCCAGGTCTAATTGTATCCACCCCCTGCTGCCATCCTTGTCCTTTCAGTGTGTGCGCAAATATTTGAGTAGCTCACCCTAACACCAACCTCAGATTTCACAGCCAAGTTGGCCAGTCCCACCCCAATGAGCAGAGTGAGTGAGTGGCAACGTGGGGCAGCTGGATAGTGATGGGATGGAATCTACCCCTCTTATGAATGGACAGTAGGTCTAGGGGCGGGGTTGCCCTGGCTCCCTGGGTTTTGCTATTTGTTCAGCTTCCAGTCTCTAGGAAGTGCTAATGGTTTCCACAGGCACATGGCACTTGGCAGAGCTTCTCAAATGGGTGGGGCCTGGGATTCTGCATTTTTAACATGCTCCCAAGTGATGCCCATGCTGCTGATCCCCTGAATAACTGCAGTTGGAGTTCCAAGGCCACAAAGAAGCACCATTGTGCTCTAAACTCTTCCAGGGCTGGGGAAGGAAAGTACTGAGCCCCTCCTCTGGAGACAGGGTGTGTCAGAGGCAGCCCTGGAGTCCTGATTTGCCATTCAAGTGAACCCCGGAGGGATTAGTAGCTGGCCCAGTGCTTGGATGAGACCATCTCCCCTCTGGGGGGAGTCCCAGAGGCGGAGCAGAGGTTGTGTGAAAATCTGCCATCCTCCTTGAAGGAAGGTTGCCCTCTCTCACCCTCCCAACCCCCCTGCCCTGTGTGCTCAGTTAAGCAGATCAGCTTTCAGCTCTCTGGCATTCAGAGAGGGCTTTGCATAAAAGAAAAGGCCTTTCCTTACGAAGCAGAGGGGGAATCCAAGCATGGCTCTCGCCTGCTGCATGCCCAAGAATGCAGGTATTTGGGGGTTTGCAGCATTTCCTGGCAAAACAAAGAGGGAGTGGAACTGGGAGAGACTGGACCTAAGGGAGAGGGGACTGTGCCATAGCTGCTTCCTATTCTGGGGAAAGGAGGAAAATGAGCCCTTTCACTGGAACAGATGTGAGGAAGGGACATCATGCCTGACCCTCACCCAGAGCTGACCTTGACCTTCAAGGTCAGTGGCCCTCAGGCTTAGCGGGACCGTGGATTATGCCTACTGCTTGGCCAAAGTTTCCACTTTGTGCTCTTTCTGAGGCATTGGACTATCCAAGACTGAGGTGACAATCCTTTCTCCCTCCTTGTCTTCTGTTCTGACATGTAAATGTATTGCAGGAGGGTGGCCCCATGCAAAGGATTCCGGGGCAGGGTGCTGGTGCTCTGGCCCCTGGCTGCTGGGAGGGGGCTGCCTCCTGCCTGGAGTGGCATTGGGCCCATAGCCCTTCCTTCTCCTCCAGCACCCCGCCCCCTTCTGTCTCTGAGGAATTTCTCAGTATCTTGCCCTGAGATTACAGAAAGCAATTTATCTCCCTGTGTCCCTAGATTCAAGTTACCCAGCTTCGCCTTTCTTCCATTCTCAATGGCCTTACACACGACTTTAACCCACTTTGAGGTCTATCTTGGCTTCTTTAACCCTCTAAACCCTCCTTGACTATATTCTTTTATTTTGTAAGATTTAACCCTGTTTGAAAAGCTTGAATTATTTACAGGATTCGTTCTTCATTAGGGTTAATTTTTACATTTTAACTCAGCTTTCTTAACGTCCTGATATCTCTTCTCTAGCCTAGACTTCTCTAGACCCCAGTCAAGTTGTTCCTCAGGAGGTAAGCAGTGCGGTAGATGGTAGATGGGGGACAAGCAGTGTAAGAGTTGAAGCTGGCCACCTTGCTTGTCACAGTGAAACCACTTTATTGCAAAATTGCCTCCACTCCCTCTGCAGAGAGTGCTATAGGCCATGCTTTGAGGGCCTCTTGTGTGAGCTAACCACTACCAATGCCATTGTATGCAGCCCTCTTGAAAACACTTCTTTCCTCTGAGTGGTTCTCCAGGTGCACTGATGAGGCCGGGCTGACTTGTGCAGCTTGGGTACCTCAAGAGAGGAAAGAAACATGTTTGCAGAACAAGCAGCTCCCATGGGTGCCCCTGAGCCTGGGTCAGTTCGTTTGAGACACTGTGTTTTCCAAACTTGGCCGTACAGAAGCTGTTCCAATTCCAAACTGCTGACACCATTTATATTTATGATAACTAATCGTTTGAGGTGTAGGCCACACCCCAGACCAGTTAAATCCGAATCTCTGGGGGTGGGCCCAGGTGTCTGTGTGAAGCTCCCCAAGGTGGATTCCAGTGAGCAGCCAGGGTTAAGACTCACTGACTCAGGTAAGAAGTAAGAACTCCACTCTCACTGCAATCCCTAGTTTCCCTCCGGGAACTGTGTGAGACAATTAAGAACCGAAGTTCCCACATTTTCATATAGCTCAGTGGATCCAGAGGAGAGCATCCAGTAGCTAGGTAGCATTTATTCAATGGTTCTGAAGGACTAAGTAACGGGAGGGAGTGCCACAGCAAGAAGTCCTTTCCAGGTGCCTTTCAGAGGATTGCAGTTTAAGTTCAAGGAGGAAGATAAGGACTAGGCCTTTGGAATAGCTCGGCCCAGCTTACCTTCCAGAACTGAAGCTCCATGGTTGTGGAGGGGGCTGACAACTCAGGGAGGGACAGAGTGGTTAATAGGGATACTTGATGGGGAGCTCAACTTTTTAACCACTGCTGCCACTTTATGAGTCTGCTTATCTTTGGGCATTAGTCTCAGCAAGGTCACCGTACCCCGGCTAACTCCAGACAGCTCCCACGTGGGGAGACCAGGCCTTTAATCAAAGATGTCTCCAAATAGGACTTGGCAGATACTGCATTCAGCACAATAAAAGCTGAGGGGAAAATGACTTCTTTTTGCCTCAGCACAAATTTTATTACACTAGGTTTCATTACAACAATGTTACAGGTTTGGGGGTGTGTGTGGATACTATATAAACAACATAGTTACTATGATCTTCAACATCTTTCAAACTGGAGTCTCAAAGGGAGTTTTATTTACTAGATTTAAAGCCATGGAACAATTGTTTCATATGATTTCCTTATAAGCACAGGAATAATTCAGGACCAAACAAAGCTCTGCTTTCTTTTCTCCTCAACCCCTGCTGAATTTCCCCAATCTGAAAACAGGCACAGCCCATGTGCCAACAATGCCAGAGCCTGGAGCTGATAGAGTACACTGGGGCTAGGCTTAGAGGGGACAGACAGTATGACCTTCAGAGAAAGTGGGATGTATGACTCCATCTAGCCTAAGAGGGTGCCCCGGTGGCTTGGACGTGTGTGTGACAAACACATAGGCTGATCAGGCAAACTCTCAGGGTCTCAACCCACACACCAACCCCTCCTCAGTGACCAGGAGGCCCAAGAGCTACTATCATTGTTTGTGTCCAGATCCCCAGGAATTTATCTTCTCCAGAAGCAACGCTTCTACATCAGGATCAATGTCAGCTCAGGCTCCTTAGTTCATTTGCACTCACAGGTATGTTGCACCATCTTATATAGCAAAGACCATGTTGTCAATTTCATTAGTGTTTCCAATTTTTAAATTAATTTACTTGATTTTACAGTCTCTTTGTGTGATTTTAAACCTTTAGAACTATTTCTTAAATTGAATGCTTAGTTTAAAAAAAATGAGAATTGAAAACTAAATTTACCTCTGAATATAGCTTTGGTAACTTCTATTGGCTTTGCCATGTGGATTTCTTGTTATTAGTTTCATCATTTAGATAATTAGGCTTTGGAGACGCAGCATGGCATGGGGAGAGAGGCCTTTGGTGTTTGTCTGATCTGGGTTTGAATCCTTAACTCACCATTTATCAGTTGTGTATTTTGGGCAAGTAGTGGGACCACAGCTTCCTTGTTTCTCAAGTGAACATAATAATATCTCCCTTGTGTGACACTCAATGAGGATGAAATGAAAGAATGCAGGCAAAAGATTTACCATGGTGCATCTAGTAGATGCTCAATCCACGGTAGCTATGCATACAAACAATAATGTTAAAAATAATGCATCACTGGCACAAGCAGAAGCTTTGTGTCTGAGAAGCTGACTCTCCATTTGCTTGTCATAGGCAGAGGGCCAGGACAGTGGGTGTCCTTTCTGGATCGACCCACTTATCCTAATGTCCTCCAGAGGCACTGGCAGATGGGATATGAAAATACCGACAGTGTGCCTAGGAGACAGCATGCAGCCAAATGTTACACTGAATTGAGCATGCCCAGACAAGCCAGGGAAAAACTCAGCATGAAAATCCGCCATTCAGAAATTCCCCTGAAGTTTCTTGGTCTCTCTATTGTGAAATGTTCCTCAATAGAAAATTTGAGCTGCTCTGTCCCTGGTTTGGTCACTTTCTTGGTTAGCCAGAGGGTTGCTTTCAATTCTGTAAGGTTTTGATTGGCCATCATGACCAGGACCTTGAAGGAGGCAAGCGTTTGGGTAGCAAAACTTTATGGAGCAGCATATGTAATGCTGAGCACTGGGTTTGGCTCTGGGTGTGAAGCGTGGCTAAGACATACTTCGGTTCCTGAGGACTTCCAAACAAGGAAGATAACTGGCCCGAGAGCACCAATACCTGGACACTGTCTTGTGGCCTATCCACAGGATGGAGGGACCAACCCTTCCACGAAGGGTGACATAAGAAGCCAAGTGAGGCTGATGGAGGAGAGGACTTTTGAACTGACTCGACTAGCATAAATAATAGGTCAAGGTTTATCAAGTTTTGGGTGGACCTTAAGGTATATCAAGTCATGTTTGGAGGCGTTTTGTTTTGTTTTATTCGCCTGTTTGCTTTTGGTTGATTCTTGCCTTCTCTGAGTCTGAGAGGTGGGGTGAGGTAGAGGAGATGGTAAGATTTAGGAAGGGATAAGGCTGCAGGAAGCTATGAGCCACTCTAATCTGATGCTTACTCTCCCCCGGTCTTTCACAGCCTTGCTACAGAAAGAGATAAAATTCTTTGTCTGTGTTCAAGGCAGAATTTTCTCTGAAGCCCTCAGTGATTCCGAATACTCTTGACTCCCTCACTTCTGAGTGCCTCTTTTTGGCTCAGCAGGAATCCTGAGAGACTACTCTCCTGAGGGATGTTACTTCTCATAATTCCTTGACTTTGAGTGTAGCTACAGCCACTAGCTCCTGAAATGGAAAAAGAACATGTAGAAGGGAGCTCATCTCAGCCATATTCGCCCAACTGAAACGCAGGTCTGGTTCTCCAGCACCCAAAGGCCAAATGTTAGATTCCCGTAAGGGAAAAGATGCAAATATTTCCCCATCTTTGAGGAAGTGAGGCCTCCCAAGAATGTTATCTTTGCTCCTTTTTTGCACTCACCTTCCAAACAACTGAATAAGGAGGAAGTTCTGATTTATTCCTCAAGGTAAAGTAAATCATTCTTCTCTCCCTGCCTTGTCTTTGTGTTATGCTTGCCATGAATGGTATTTAGCCATTAACAACTAGGATCCCTCTTCATCTAAGTTTTTAATACCTGGAAATCTTCACCAGCAAGTTAGAGTTGAGTGATTAATTTTGAAGTAATGATCTGTTTGAAAACAGGCCAGGGGCACACACCAACAGCCACAGAGCCCTTGGCTTAAATAGACAATAAATTCTCCACTCCAGTGAATATAGGCTATGTTTCCTTCTCTGAAAACCAGGGGTGATGACAGGGGCCATGGCTTTTTAGTGCTTCCCATAACTATCTCAGAGAGCAAGCAAGATGACTGCCAGTGAGAATTTGGATAATTGTCTGTTGAGTGTTTTTCCTTGGAAAGAAGGTGATTTGTAGCTTCTATTGATTAGGCTTTTATTTTTCCCCTTCTGCCCCTCTCCTCTGGGTTTTTAGTTGCTTCTTTTTTATTTTTTTACACTAAAGACATCATGGGTAGGAAGAGGAGATTTTATTTTGAAGAACAATGATCACATTAACAAGGTGACAGCAGATAAGCTAAAAGTCACTCCATTTTCTGCAGGGGAAAAATGTTCTTTGCTGCCAAATTGCATTCTGCCTCTCTTTGTCTGCTCTCCTCTTATAGGAGGGTGGCAGGCTCAGCCACTGGTGAACTCAGAAGAAATATCTGGGAGATAAGGCACATCCTTGATTCATATAAGAAGGAAAGCTTTTGAATTCAATGATAAAAAATGACTTCCTTTCCTGTTCTACAACATTCTTGTGGTTGGAGCTCTCTGTAGGACAATGACATTTCTCTGCCCTTGGTCCAACATATCAAGCAGAAAACAGCTATGAAATCTGAAACTCCAAAGGGCAAAAATCCAAATTGATTGCAATTTAATAGACATCTAGGCCTCGATAATATTCTGGAGGTACAGAATCTGCCCTACATCTTGCCTTATATTTGGGGCAAAGTTGAGGACTCCCCCTGCCGTAAGGTGTCCCAAGCTTCTGAAAAACCAACCCATCCAGCACTCAGTGAAAGAACAGTAGAACCGAACTAGTGTCTCCAAGTGTGTCTATTTAAGAAAACAAAACAAAAATTGAACTTCGAAATAATTGAGGAAAGAAAAAGTGAGCATGGAGTAGAGAAGATGAAAATGGAAATGGAAAGAAATTTTCTGAAGGAAGTGAAATTTGAACTAGGCTTTGATGGATTGGTAGACATTTGTTAGCCAGGAAAAAACCTGTGGTTATACCTCTCTGAGCTTTGGCTTCTGCAAAATAGTAGATTTGTTGTGAAGATTGAGTGACACAATGAAAATAAAGCACACAGCACAGGGCATGGCACACGGTAGGGACTGAATAAATGGTCGTGATTGTGGTTGGCATTGTTACTATAATCGTTGTTTTGGGGAGGCGGTATTGGAAGCCTGTGTGTAAAACTTGGAAGGTCCTTCACATGGAAACGATGTTACCAGTCAGTCACAGGTAGCTAAATCCTTTTTTCCTGACCCCATTCCCTTGAATCTTACTCCATTCTTTCTGAGGCTGAGTCATCTTTTGTATCTTGGGATATTTTGGTTAATATCAGCTCGCCTGTGGCAAAATGAAAGCAGACCCAATCAAGTCTCAAAAGAGTTTTTTTACTCTCACCCCATTTCTCAATATAACATCTTATACACTGGTTTACAATTCCAGTTGTGGATGAACATTTGAGTGTAGGTACAAATATAAAACCAATAGCTTATGCTATCATTTCTCCCGGGGCTTTGTTTTCTGATACTTATTTTAGCAACTTTAAAAAATATTCACTCTGTTTATATTTTTCTTCTAATCTGTTAGTCTCCCAATGATTTCATTCAGGCCACAAAAGAAAGGTGTTTCTGGAAAGAAGCAATGCAACTTATTCCTTTTAAAGTTTGGCAGTTATAATGGAAGGCTAAGTATTTTTGCTTCATAAGTGATTGATATAATGTGTTTGAGAGAGGCTTCTCCACTGATGTTCTGGGCCGAGAGATTTGGGTGATCAGTGGTTGGAGAAAACTGGGATCTTAATATTAAAAGTTATTTAATGACCCACCATTATGTGCTCATCAGGATTATGCTAATTGGTTGGTCATAGTTGATCTTCATCACAACCCACTAATGCAGGTACAATTCTCATTCCACTGATGAGGAAAACGAGGCTTATAATATTTACAGAATATTATCGCTCAAGATTACATACAGCTCAGATGTTGTAGAACCAGAGTTTGCACTTAGGTCTGACTCCAGTGCTTTTGCACCACTGTCACGCTGCCAGAAGGGATATGAAAATAATGACCCCAAACTAAATTTCAGAGTGGTGTTTTTAGACCATCGTACAGTGCTTGGGGAAAGTGGCAGCATTCAATCGAATTAAGAGTTTAAAACTGCTGTGGCCTATGCTACAATTCCCGTGTAGGTCATCCACTGGAAAAGGGAACTTAGTTCTGATTTGAAGGCGAGAACACTGATCAGAAGAGATGTCCTCTACCAAAATACAAGACTGAGCTGGGAAGAGGTGTCACTTAGAAGAGGAACAGAAGCAGTGGTGTCCCGGAGTCTTTGGAAAAGGGAGGGGGGATGGGGAAGGCCTGTTACTTTCTCTTTCAGTTGCTTTAATGACTCCAGAACTTTTTTTGCTAATTAACTTGAATGCCTGCAACTGATGTATTTATTACCCAGCATTGTTTATCAGTGGCATTGTTCAAATATTCATTTCCTAGGAGAGAGTTGTGAATGTCTACTGGGGTCATAAAAGATGATGGATAAACAAGTGTTGGAGGTTTTGGCAGGTCAAGAAGTTACAATGCAGAATTTCCCACACTGTTGCTTGGATGTGTTGGCAGGTCAGCATGAAGAGAAAATGTTTTCAGTGATGAGAAAGAAGATACTTTGTTTTCTAACTTCTTAACCTTGTAAAGGCACTGGGAGGGATTATATTTATCTTATTTCAAGTGCCTGAGCAAAGTATCAAGCAGCAGATATGATTTCAGCTTTTTAATCTATTTTTCAATATCTTTCTTCTACAATTGGCCATCTTTGTGCCACCATCTGCTTTCCCAGATTTCCCAAGGCCACTTGCTGTGGACAGCCACAATGCTGCCCTGGACCAACAGTGCCACCGGTTAGCTAGAGCAGAGGACTCTCAGACTCAGTACCACGGTGTGCCCCTCCTCCTGCTTCCTTGCACTTTGGAATGATAATGCATGCATCCCTGAAGTTCTCTGTACTCATCAAATGTTCCAGTCATGCAGAATGTTTCAGGTACAGACCAACATATTTTCTCAGGATTACACAGGTTTCTTTCTCTCCCCTTTTTCTTTATTTTTTTTAAAAACAAAAACCTTGCCAAAATCAACTAAAATGGACCTCCTTTCATTGTATACCCTTTCCCCAAGAAACAAAATGAACTAAATTAATTCATTCACTCAGTATTGTAAATACCAAATGAAAAACCATAGTCACATAGATGCAAATACTGCCTGTGTAATTATTTTTTGTGTTTATATAACTAGAGGGCACTGAGATAAAGAAAAAAGAAATTATTCAAAGTTCAAAGGCTCCCGGATTTACTAAGAAAATAAGAAAAGAAGGCCAAGGATCTACATGTTAAGATAACCGAACAATCAACTCATATGTTATCCACTAGCATTCTCTTTAAAGGAAATGGCTTCTGTAGAAATTGATGGGAAGTCTAGATGCTGAACGTTTTTCCTTTTCAGTAAAATTAGTAATTAATATAGTGATTAAGAGTGTGGGCTTTGGAGTTGCTTTCACTATGTTGAAATTCCAACACACAGCTAAGGTTGAGAACCACTGCTCTAGGTATGCAGTTGTAGCCATAATTTCTCCCTTTCTCAGTTAGTTAAATTTGACCTTAATTTAGTTTATAATTATTTCTGTCTTGCCGTTGAGGGTCTCTATCTGTAAGTTTCCCAAGTGTGGGGAAGGGAGGGTGAATGTCTCTCTCCTTGTTGAATACAAAGCCGATACTATGTTATGTTAAAAAAAAATGTCATTCTTGTTCCACAGCATTACATCCCTAGTTTTTTTTAGGGAATTCTGGAGCTGTAAACTGGCATGTACAGCCTTCAAACACATCCTCTCTTCTTCTTTTCCTTCCAGTCACTGATTGTTTTTTTGTTTTGGTTTGGTTTTTTTTGTGGAACCAGGGATCAAACTCAGGACCTTACCTTGCACTTGACAGGCAGGCACTGGCGCCCCTGAGCTAAACCTCCGTTTCTTGAGAATGGTTCTGGGCTACTCACCTTGGTGATCTTCCCCCAAACCACATGATCTAACACCAAACTGACAAGCTCAAGGTCAGAAGAGGGAAGGTGGGCTTCCAGAACTATATCCACAGGAAGCCTCTCTAAACTGGCACGTTTGTGAGTCATACTGAAGTGATGTGAAGACTTTAAGCTTATAGCCAGCAGAAAAGATTTTCCTTTCGTTTAAAAAAAACTTTAGTTTATAATTGCTATGCTCAAACCAAGAATTCTCAACCATGAGTGTTTATTTTGACATATGGCTAGACATGTATTTTAAAGAACTACATCAATTAGCCTTTTCTGCATAACAAATCAGCCCAATTCTTACTGGCTTAAAATAGAACGGTTAACTTTTTTGGTCTGGGCTGGCTCAGTTAACCTCTGTGGAGCCGCCCTATGCATTTGTACTCAGTCAGCTGGGGCTGAATGACCAAGGGTGACTTCATTCACATGTCTGGTGGCAGCAGGCTATGAGCCATGATGAGGGGCCACCTGGGCAGCATGTGTCTTATTATCCAATGGACTAATGCAGCCCTCTTCATAGAATGGCAGCAAGCATGGGGTAGGTACCAAGAACACCAGACGTTGTCACTCTCTTGAGGCCCAAGCTCAGGATATGTACAGTGTCAATCCATTGCATGCTACAGGTCAAATGAAGCCATAGGCCTGCCCAGATTCAAGGTGGACAAATAAATGCCACATTTTGATGGGAATAACTGAAAAGTACTGTGGCTGTTTTTGAAATCTACCACAATAACTAAGTACCATATTTAGAAAGTTAACACATATATTTATATAAAATAAAATTTAAAATGTATTTTATACAAAATTTAAAAGGAATGAAGTTCTTCCAATAATAATTAATATACCTCTCACTTGCATTCAAATACATTTTATGAAGTGGGAAAGAAAGAGGTGGGAACCGTCCATGGCCGTAACAATGAGTAGTTCAAGTAAATACCATGGGTCATGGCAGAAAAAGACTGCTGTTGAAAAGGCAGTATACTGTGAGCAGAGCATGAACCTTGGAATCAGACAGAGCTGAATTCAAATGTCATGTCTCCAACTTGTTATCTGGAGGTCCTTGGGAAAATTATGTGACCTCTCTGAGCATCAATTTCTTCAACCATAAAACAGGAATAATAATACTTACAGGATAGGGCTGTTGCGAGGATTAAGCAAGATTATGGTGTAATGCCCAGCACCTAGTAGAGTCATTTCATGTTAATTTCCTTCCCTGTCTCATTAGGTTTTGGAAAACCAATTGTCTTTTACTCAGAATCAAAGCTGACTCATCCCTTTCCCCACCAGATAGCAGCTTGTCTTTTCCCATGTCTTACATATTTTTGAGAGATGACTTTGGTACAATATTTTTAACCTGAGATCTTGGCAGTATTTGTAAACATAACTTATAGTTAACAATTCCAAGAGATCTTAGATTTTGTGCTGTAAATTATTTTACATTTTTGAGTCATATATAGCTTGTTGTTTCTGCATGGTCTGGATATTTGGTGGAATTTTGGGAACCCATCATCATAAAAAATATTGAAATGATGGAAGTTGGGCAGCAATCTATGGGAACTGTGTTCTTTCAGAAAGGGTGCATTTGCATTGGATGAAGTTTTTGAACATAACCAGAAGTTCTAAGTAGTAAAGTTGGTTTTAGGGGGCTAAAGAAAGCCAGGTTGGGCAAAAACTCTGCTTAATACTTCTCCCATGCATTCCATAGGGTTCCATTTTGCCTCAATCATCATAATTTGCACCAAAATAGCACAGAATGATAATGGTTTTATTTATTATTTTATAGGCATTGCCAGTATATGCAAAGTTTTATAGCTTGTTATAAATCGAGAGGGATTATCACAGCTGTTACTTATTTTAAAAGGTCACAATACAGTAGTTTATACCAGATGGTTTGGAGAATTTGAAGATAGAAAATTTATACAGGCAGCCATATAGATACTAGCTTGGGTAGCCACACACTGAAATTAAATTACATTTGTTGTCATATAAAATAAATATATGAATAGGGCCGGGGATTTAGCTCAGTGGTTTTGCTGCCTGCTGCACAAGCACAAGGACCCGAGTTCGATCCCCAGTACCAAAAAGAAAACAAAAAACCAAAAACTATATGAATAAACAATAGTTCCTTATGAATGAGTGATCCATTTTATACTGGCAATTTCTTCTGGAAGTCATGGGGGTCCCTTGCACACAGTGGTGGGGTAGTAGTGGTAATACCATGCTACTACTAGGATAGATGAGAAGTAAAGCTCAGCCACATCTGTACCATGTAGGGGACACCTAACTTGCTCCAGTAAGCCTCAGAGGCAAGACTGGGTCTCCATCATTGGGTCTTAGTACATATTGAAGCTAAAAAAAAAAATAAAGCAGGGAAGTAGCCATAGGTAAACATAAGGAGGTATGTGTGTAGTGGAAAGAGAATACAACTGGAATTGAGATTCCCAAGGTCACCAACAAGGTCGATTTAAGAAAAAAAAGGTTTCCCAGACCTGGGCAAATAGAATATTGCTATCCTTGGGAGTCGTACAGTTTATGGGTACAGTGGTCAACTCTGTTTGCTCAGTAGAAATGGGAAGGAGAGGCCTGGGGATTTAGCTCAGTGGTTCCATCGCCTGTCTCGAAAGTGCAAGGACCCGAGTTCGATCCCCAGTACCAAAAA